>WWNC01000061.1:0-395000 GCA_011125475.1 Melanerpes aurifrons | reverse complement strand
AGGACTGACTTTATATTAGGGTTAGCCTTGGAAATACAGTCAGTGGACTTCCACTTGCAAGTTGTCCCACTGATAGTGGAATGCTCTCAGTGACAAAATCAGTTATATGTGTATATGTGGGGTTAAGGCTTTACCAAGTGAATTTATTTTCTAGTTTGTGAGATAACGTAGCTGTATAGTTGTGAGCTTTTTCATTCTATACATACTGGAATGGGCAACAGCATTCTTAATTGTTATTGTAATACAAACAAATAATAATCTGCATACCTGTAATTAGATTATACAGAGAAATAAAAATGTTTGCTGACTAATTTGTGTCTGATATTTTGCTTTCACTTAACAAAACTCTTCCTTCCTGGAATTGTGCAAGGCCAGGTTGTATGGGGCTTTGAGCAACCTGGACTAATGGAAGGCATTCCTGCCTGTGGCAGTGGGTCAGATGTAGATGACCTTTAAGGTCCGTTCAACCCAAGCAACTGTATGATTCTATGATTAGATTCTGTGAATAAACTAGTTGTACAAGTTGTTTTTCTTACTGTGACCTGGTGTGGTAGTGTGAAAGTTTAATCCTCCCACCACATAAAGCACAGATAGACTCAGTCAGAGAAGCGAATGAAAAGCTGTATTTTACAAGCAGAATGAAATGCAGTGAATACATACAAAATATACAGTATTTACAGTATATACAAAATATACAGGAAAGAACATAACACAGAAACACCGTCCCAAGGAGAATCCCCCCCAGGTTCCCCCAAAACCCCTCTCTCCCCCTTTTCTTGTCCAAGTCTAATTGGACGGGAAAAGGATTAAAAGAGAAATGGATATTAAGGGAAATTTCATTAGTGTAAAGCTTTGTTAGAGAAGTTAGGTTCTTATATCGTCAGTCCAAGGTCAGCGGCATGCATTCCGGCCAAGAACAGAAAGAAGAGACTGAACTCAGACCGTAAGTTCTTAAAGTTACATTGTACTGATCTGCCAATGAAATTAGTTTAGAATTATCTTTGTTTTTCACACCTAAACATTTCAACTAGAGAATTCTGTAGCTTGTCTTCTTAAAGGCACAGCCTAAAACTGTCACCTCTGGGTTGTCACAATTTAGTGACCTTTGGGCAGAGGCTGGAGCTGGGTGCTGCTGATAGTGCACAGAAGGTGCAATGTCCATTCTATTGACCACACGGTAACTGGAATAAAGTTTCTCTGGTCACAGCACTTAGATCCCTTATTTTGCTTTCCTGCTTACTATGGCTACTTTATCTTCTGTCCCATCTTGGTCTTTCAGCACAGAAAGATTAATTAAAATACAAATCTTCTATATTATAGCAAATCAAAACACTGCAGCTCTTCCATGAACTGTGGAAACTGCTTTGTTCAGCTGACCTTTATATGGGCTGCCATTCCTCTGTCCCATGTCAGTCCTGCATAATCTGATTGTGCAGCCACAGTGTTAACTGTTATGAATGGTCTCACTGTATTCAGGTGGAGTGATTCATGTTAGGAAAGTTAACCATGTGCCCAAGTCTCCCTGGAACTATCTGTGTTGTAGGAAGAAGTGTAGCTTACAGATACTCAAGCTAGATTTAAATATAGAATAGAAGCATTAAACCCATGTGTCCGATTTAAACAACCAACTTTCTGTTTTAGCTTCCTTTTTAAAGCTATTAATGTAAAAGCAATTGTTTCTTATGGAAAGTGCAATGAAACTGTATTCTTTCTTGGGGTTTGTAGGTGTTGCTTCTGCTTGAATAACAACAGTAACAATATTAAATGAACTAAAACACAGGAGGCTGCTTATTTTGAAATGAAGGCATTACAAAAACTAGTGTGCACTTTGGCTATTACACTCTATCAGTCTCAGCCTCCCTGTTGTTTTCTGCTCCTTTAGAATAATTTGTATATTTAAAAATCCACATAATCCTGTGGTCATGGAAGAGATAATAGGGGTAGACCTATTGTAAAAGATGACAATGAAAATTATCACAAGGCCTGAAACAAACAAAAATGTAGCAGTTTCCCTTCCCTCTAATTGCTTTCTGTTACAGTCATTTTTGTTCAGACTTTTTTAACAACTTCAAAAGAAAAATCTGAGGTGTAGGTAAGGTGCTTATCTTCATGACATTTTTAGAACTCTTTGATATAGCCAGCTCTTACAGTATAGTTGTGTCATCTAAGAACATCTGTAGGTGGATGATGCTGTAAGCTACATAAGGCTGTTCAGGAGGAAAGGCTTACTGTATTTTTCCTTTTATCTGCATCAGAGGTGAAAACCAGGCCAATTGTGATTTATTCTATCTGTGACCATGTTAACAGCTAGAAGTAAGTCACTCCTGACTGCTGTCTGACAGAACTGTTCACAGTCATAGCTGCAGTCACAGCTTTTGAGTGACTACATACCTGAAAAGCATTTCCTCTGCTACTGATACATTCTGAAAAACTCAGGTTACTGGCAGGTGTACTTTGAGTCAGTATTTTGTCTGCCACTGAAAGAGACAACACTCCAGATAATGACTGTAACTTAACAGATTTGACAGACTGCTGTGGAAAGCAAGGCACCTATGTATTTATACATAAACACTATTCATTTTGTGTTTAAAGCCCAACAGTGTGTAACTGAGAACAACATTTTGTGTGATAGTGTAAAGTCAGGTCCTTGACTGAGAACAGAATCAGAGCAAATAGAATGGCATTTAGGTACCTAGTATAACATCATAGCCCTAATGTTTTAAACATGGCTTGCAAAGAAAATTGGGTATGAAGTTGGGCCTATGCCCTTGTTTGTTGCTGTCTGATTTAAAAAGAACGTTCAAGATGGTGTCTTTAAAAAGCTTTTTATTCCATTTTGTATTCAGATATTTAGAAGTTGCTTTCTTGATAAAACTCAACTTTCAAAAGGACTTGTCAAGTTTTGATATGATGAAAGGAGTCTTTTGAATATTTATTTGAAATTTGATTGTTTAAACCTCTTTAAAGTGTGATTTAAGTTTGTACACCTCACATATCCTTAGGTGAAAGGGCACTTGTGTTAATGAATCTAAACTCTGAAAATAAAGAGACAAGAATTCCACAAGACATGCCTTCAATCCACAGGAAGTCCAGGGAAGATGGGACTTAACATTCCCCATACAGCTAAGGTTGTATCTTTGCCAATCGCAGGGGTATTCAAAGACAGAGGAGAGGAGAATAGGGGTTGTCATGAGTTGTAGTGAACAGGCCTTTGTTTCAAAACAAGCTGTGATGAGAGATCATGGGATCTTCTCATCTGCCTTGTTGGGCAGGGCAGGAACCTTCCCATTCTGTTCCAAATGAACACCCATCTTCTGTTCTAAGAAATTTATGTTCCTGGCATTTTGTCTGCAGTGGCATATGCTTTGGGATAGACTATAGAAGGTAGGCCTGGTCCAAATTTGTATTGCTGCAGAGTAGGAATGATGTTGGGGTAGCATCTCTCTGGTGTCCTGTTGAAATGGGAATTTTTGCACCAGTTTTCTGGAGCTGTGAATGAAATACCTGATCTCTGCACACTTTCTTCCCTAGGCAAATTCAGAATACACACACGGGGCTGGATTTGTCCGTGCCGGAGTACCAGGAAATCTGGGGGAAGATGATGTCTGGCCATGTGGAATATCACATTGTTGTTGTTACTCGACTGGCTGCCTTCAAATCAGCAAAACACAAGCCTGAAGATGTAGTTCAATTTATGGTAAATGCATGATCAGTGCTTGTTAGTGATCACTTTCTTAACCAACTCTGCTTATTTTGTTCCTGATATAGCAGATACTTTATCATCATCATCCCCCTGGGTCAAGGTCCTTGTTAGAGCAACACAGTCTGTACCATTTATGCACTAGGAGTGTTATACATATGTTGATTGACCTTTGCATTCCAGAAGCTCAAAGCAACAATGACTATTTATTATTGGATTTCAGGCTTTTGCATTATGGGTCAAAAATAGAAAGCAGTTAATTCAGTCTTTTGCAAGTCCTGCTACAGAATTAGTTTCTCTGATACATGTATCAGTGCTGGGACTTGGTCTGTAAACACAAAATAAATATGTTATTGTTTACTTAAATAGAGAGGGAACCATGTGGGGCTGTAAGAGGAATGAACCTTGCAGTAAGTTATCTCCAACCTATTAGCTTTGATCTGTTAGTCTTGACATGGTTTTAAAAATCCATAATGAGAGAATCCTCCAGAGAAATGTAGGTATAAAACATTATTGAGTTGGATTGTCTTTTTCATAATCTCTGCAGAGCAAAAGTTTCAAAACATAACACATGAGATTTTACCTGTTTTAAATCATCTATAGCATGTGCAGATCACAAAGTCACAGAATATTAGGGGTTGGAAGGGACCTCTAGAAAACATTTAGTTCAACCCCCCTGCTAGTGCAGGTACACCCATATCAGGTTGCACAGGAATGTGTCCAGGTGGGTTTTGAAATGCTTCAGGGCAGGAGGCTTCACAAGCTCTCAGGGCAGACTGTTCCAGTGCTCTATCACCCTCACTGTAAAGAATTTTTTAGTCATGTTGATCTGGAACCTCCTGTGTTCCAGTTTATACCTGCTGTTCCTTGTCCTATCACTGGTCATAACAGTTTAGGAAGGATGTTGACTTGCTGGAGCATGTCCAGAGAAGGGCAACAAAGTTGGTGAGGTGCTTGGAACACAAGCCCTATGAGGAGAGACTGAGGGAGCTGGGGTTGCTTAGCCGGGAGAGGAGAAGACTCAGGGGTGACCTTATTGCTGTCTACAACTACCTGAAGGGGGGTTGTAGACAGGCAGAGGTTGGTCTCTTCTCCCAGGCAGCCAGCACCAGAACAAGAGGACACAGTCTCAGGCTGCTCCAGGGGAAGTTCAGGCTGGAGATCAGGAGGAAGTTTTACACAGAGAGAGTGATTGCCCATTGGAATGGGCTGCCCGGGGAGGTGGTGGAGTCACCATCACTGGAGGTGTTCAGGAGGAGACTTGACAGGGTGCTTGGTTGCATGGGTTAGTTGGTTGGGTGGTGTTGGATGATAGGTTGGACACGATGATCTTGAAGGTCTCCTCCAACCTGGTCTATTCTATTCTATTCTATTCTATTCTATTCTATTCTATTCTATTCTATTCTATTCTATTCTATTCTATTCTATTCTATTCTATTCCCAAAAAGAGGCTGTCATCTTCATCTTGACTCCCACCTCTCAGATAGACATATGTCACATCCACTTGAGCTGTTTCACCTGGGACTATCTACTCAGTCAATGGAAAAAAAACAGGTTTGGGGTACAGTTGAGGTACTGTCATGGGTTGAGTTGAATCTGCTGCTGATATTCAGTACCATGCTGCTGTCAGGCCAGCTTCACAGTGACAGTGCTGGCTGGAGCAAAGTGTCATCAGGCTTGAAGTTCAGATGATAACATGAGAGGCTACGTGTTCTGGTTGCTGCTTTTGGTTTCTGGGTTTAGAGTGTTGGTCCTTTTCCTCTGGGCAGGTTGTCTCTGGCTTGTGCTGCTGTTTCTGCATTTTGCTACCCTTTCTTACAAGTAGGCAAAGGTAATTGTCATCATCATGTCATTAAACTCTTTGTCTCAACCCAGAGGTTTTTAGTGTTGATTCCCCTCCTGTCTTTGTGTGCAGAGGGGGGTGGGTGAGAGCTGGCTGTGTTAACTAAGCACAGATACATATGGGGTTGATGGGAAAAGACATATTTGTTAAAGGGACTGTAAGGGGATGCACTCTGCGGCATGCCATGAACATCTGCTCTGTTCTGAGGGTAACTGTAGTGTCAAAGTGATGTGAGTGCCTAGTTACCTGGTAGACCATTAGCCCTAGTGTAACTTACGAATCCCAGAAGATAGCTGATAAATCCATATTTACACAGTCTCGTCTTTAGATAAAGGCACATCTGTCATTGTTTTGAAGAGGTGCATAGTGAAGGGCTGTCATACATTTACTGCACTCTTAGCTATATATAAATCAAAGGTGAAAGCAGCAATGCTAGTGTTAGAATTTGTTGTGCTCTCCCTCCTTGTCCCTGCAGTGTTTCCTTCCTTGTTCCTGCTCGTGTTATTTCCTTCTGCGTGCCAGCGTCATGTGGCTGTTTTGTAACATCAGCTGAGAAACCGGTTCTGTCTAAAAATGAATATTTAGGGGTTTGTTATTTAGTACTAATTTACACCTGTTTATTGAGCTTGTAAATTGCACAGCCCCATTAAAGTTTGTTTAGGAGAAAAGTCCAGCATGGGCAGATAAGAGATAAGGAGTTTATTTTTTTTCAGTAGCAATGCCTGCTTGTATTATGTAATACTTCCATATCACTCTGTGCAAGAAAGAATCTGACTAAACCTGAGGTGTTGAACTGGGCTATTGTCATCTAACACTTTGCTTCATTTAAGAAAAAGTAGATAAAATTAGCTTATCTATAAAGATGAAAAACAGACTTCCTACTGTGGTCCCCCTGCATGCCAAAGTTGTCTGTCACCATGTCTGCTCTCTCGTTTTCAGCAGCTAGTTGCTCTTCTTAAGTGAAATGAACCTTTCTGGTTTCTCCTTGGGTCAGAGCTCCTGAAATTTCATTCTTGAAGGAGAAAACTGCTGTACTCTGATGGGAATAACATCAGATACATTTTCTTCAGCTAAGTCTGGTATATAAAATAGTTGGTGTGTTAGAGTAAATTAAATCCATGATGAGAGGTTTTGCATCAGTTCATTCCAGTGAGTTTTTTCTGTATGTATTACTGGAAAGAACACAGAGATTCACCTGCCATGAGTTATCTCTCTGTAAATTGGATATTTTAATCTGAGCCTGTCTCTGCTTTTATGGTCAGTGAGTAGAAGGGGAATGAGGTGACTCATCCTTTGGAAATGCCTCTCCTTAAAGGGTAAGTAGTCTACATTTTAGTCTGTGAAGAGTTTTAACTTCAGGCTAAAATGCCTAAGGCCCAATGAGTTGATGTAATTCATTGTCTGTACCACCAGAGGTGCCCTAGGGCCCTTTGTTACCCCAGAGCATGTCAGATGGTATAAGATGCCTCTCTTTAGGCAGAATGATGTGCTCTCCATGATTAAGACAAGGGGCAACAGGTGCAAACTAGAACATAGAAGTTTTAACTTGAACTTAAGGAAACAATTCTTTTCTTTGAGGGTGATGGAGCACTGGAATAGGCTGCCTGGACAGGTAGTGGAGTCTCCTTCTCTGGAGACTTTCAAAACCTACCCGGACACATTCCTGTGCAACCTGATCTGGGTGTAGTGGCATTAGCAGGGGAATTGGACTAGATGCTGTGAACTTCTAAGCTCCCATCCCAGTCAGTGCAGTAGTGTTGAGGAAAATACAGCTGGGCATCTATGGTTTTGGGGAATCCACTTTGTATAACACACACAGCTGGTGCCAATTTCACCTTTCAAAAGGACGTAAGCATCTTGAGACTCTTCCTTCAGTTACCAAATATAACCTCAAGGTTAAGCAGCAATACAACCCATTTGCCATATTTTACAAATGGCACTTTTATAAAGTTATCCTAGATGTCTACATGGGCTGGCAGGTGTGACATTGACACTGCCCTGGAACACAGTGAGGTGAGATGCAGCACACCACTCAAGGTGCCACTTGGCAGTCATGGGAGTTAAGTTGCAGCCAGAATTTTGTGACTATATCTGACTGTCATGAGAAATGAGACACCTGTACATAAATGTTGTAGGCAGTTGTCTTAACCCAGAGGCTTAAATGCATTTCTCCTTACCTTTTTTAGCAATTACTCTCTTCCTGGCATTAGGAAAAATCCACCCAGCCTATAGTGCCTTCTCTTCCTGTCTGCCCCAGTTTAATTGCTTCTCTTCCAGGAGTATATTTATTAGTCAGGTTCTTTCTTTTTCAGAGCTGAACAAATACCTACTGGTGTTTGACAGGCACAGCACATTTTTGGGAGGAATTTGCTGTAGAACTGTCTTTCTCTCATAAAATGAGGTAGTATAAGTATGTGGGTGTGTATTCATCTATGTTTTCATCATTGCCTGTTTGCATATGTTGTCTTTCTTCCTGTGGGCCTCAAAATCTGTGCGTTGGAGTTGTTATTTCCTGACCACACAGGTGTGTTGTAAAGATAAATTCCTTCACATTATAACCTCTTGTGATGTGAGAGGGAGGGGGGAAAATCCCTGGTCAGTGTAGCAATAGGTTCAGGAGCTTTAAGAATTCATGCTGATTAAAAAGAAATATGAGAGTGCTTGCTTTTCTATTGGGCAAAACAGATGGGAAGAACAGCATGTAGTCGTGTAATTAAAATCTACCATAATGCATACCCACGAGGTCACCAAGCAACATTAATTATGGTGTGGCTTGAGTTGGGAGCATACAAGTGATAGTTTAGTTTGTGCTGTCTGCTAGAGGAAATGCTTTTGCTTCCTATGTCTAAAGCTGGTGGTTGTTTTAAAGGATAGTGCTGCTGTACCTCCATTTTCTTACAGTGTTAAGAAGTGAGCTTTGTTAGAAGAAAGTCACAGTAGTCATGATTTTTTCATGAAATGCTATAAAATCAAGCGCGCTCTTCACTAGTGTTCACTGGCTGGTCAAAGGACTTGAGTTAGCTCTGAGACCTCCATTTCATTGAGAAAGCATATGAAGACAAGCTTGAGGTCAGAAATGGGGCATTAAAAGGAGCATGAAAGGGAAAGGAGTTGTTAAATCCCATTAATACTGAGTGGGACCAATTTCTCCTATGCACATCTGAGAGTCCCAGGCTCATATCCTACAGGCATTCTGGTGTGTACTTTCATGCATGAGGTTCTCATGAAGGGGGCAAAACACATGAATGAGATTGAAGGGATTAGCAGCAAACTTTCACTTTGAACTTCCTGGTGGTTTTCTTAACCTTCTAGCTATATTTGATCATATTCAACTTACTTGTTCCTGGTGCAAAAAATATTCATCCCATTTGTGTCTCATTTTAAGTTCTGTGTTGGATGTTAATTGTTACAGGCAAATAGAGTCTTGACCTGGCAGATACGCACATGCTTTGCTGTATTTGCATGATTAACTCTTTTGAAGTGAAGTAGATTAAGCCTTTGATATTGTGACTTGACAGAACTCCTTGAAGTGCATGCACTCAGGCTGACTTACAGGTGGCAGAGGTTCAGCTTCACAGTATTCCCAGATTTCAATTACAGGCATGGAGGGGGAAAGTTTTAACTGCAGGATCCAGACCTAGAAGAATTAGGGGCAACGGAGGGAAAATACTTGAATATTAATCATAATGGGACTTTGTTTACTTAATAGGATTGATAAATGGGGTTTAGAACCATGTGTAATTTTTATCTTGACATTTCGGGCTGTAGGATACATCAGCTGTTTTCAGAGAGTTGTGAGTGGCAACTAGGAAAAGCAAGATTTAATTTTGTTACATGCTGGTACACTTGCAAAATTGTCAGAGGACACTAAATTAAAGGGGTCCAAAATTGTCACAGCAGAGCAGCACTTCCTGACTGGAAAGGTGTGAGTGCTCTGTGTGATGCATGGGGCTTGACTGGAGATAATACACTCTGTGGGGTCTGGATGGTGTTTTGTAAGGACCTCTGTGCCTGTAAGGCCTCTGTAAGGCCTCCGTGCTGATGCACCCACACCTGGGGTACAAGAAAGGTGTGGACCTGTTGGAGTGGGTGATAGGACTGGAAAAACTCTTTTATAAAGAAGAGCTGAGAGTGTTGGAGTTGTTCAGCCTGGAGAAGAGAAAGCTCCAGGGAAACCTTATTGTGGCTTTTCAATAGAGGGCCTACAAGAAAGGTGGAAAGTGAGTTTTTACCAGGACCTGTAGTGATAGAACAAGGAGCAACCATTTTAAACTGAAAAAAGGTAAATTTAGATTAGATATGATAAAGAAATCTTTTACCATAAGGGTGATGAGACACTGGAGCAGGTTGCCCAGAGAAGTTATGGATGCACCATCCGTGGAAGTGTTCAAGACCAGGTTGAATGGGGCTTTGAGCAGCCTGTTATAGTGGAAGATGTCCCTTGCCATGGTAGTGGGGTTGGATCTTTAAAGGTCCCTTCCAACACAAGCCATTAAGTGATTCTGTAATTCTAAATGCATCAGTCTGAGGTTGTTTGATCCAACTAGTCCTACTGCTGCATTTCCAGCACCAAAACCAAGGTAGAGATGGCAGTGGTGTTGAGGAAGAGGAGCCATCAATAGCCAGGGTTTGAGCCAGAAGGACTGCAGGTTCAAAGAGCCTCAGCTGACAGGGGCTTGCTTGGGCCAGCATTGATGTTAGGTAAGTAGGTCATAGTTTAGGTCATAGAGGTTTAACATCTTGCATGTGTGATAGGTTGTCCCAGCAGAGGGCATCCCCACACTGTCAAATTTTATTTTGCATGGTGTGCTGCAAGCTTCGGGTACCGTATTAGTATGCCTTGGATACCACGTTATCAGGCTTTGTGTGCTGTTGTGTGGTATGGTTGGTGATGTGCTTCAGAGCTCTTGCAGATTCACAAAGGCTCAATTAGCCATAGGCTGTGAGGGTGTGTATTTGCTTTGGGTTCAATGGTGTAATTAGACATAAATGGAGATTTATGAATAATTTACAGAGTTTGATAGAGGAGGAATGGAAATTAAGTGGGGAAAGTAATAAATTTATGTGTTCTTATTTCAGCCTTGCTTTTTCAATATTTTAAAGCCATTTTTGACATAGTCTTGTTGATTAACTGCTGTCTGGTAATGCTTTCAAACATTAATTTGTTATTTATTATTGGCATTAATTAGATGTTAAACATTTTTCACAAATCAGACTTGATTCTTTTTTTATGAATGAAAGATAATATTGTTTATTCTTCTGCAAATCTGCCAGTGAAATTTTCACTGCCTTTATGTTTGCTCTTACACAATATTTTTGGGAGGGGCTCTAGTATTTTACCCAGTTCAGAGTACTGGGACCTAGCAAACTAGTAATATATAACAATTGAGGAATTCCAGAATTGCTTTCCTCTGTTTTTGGGGTATCTTTTAGAGGGAGGATGGTCTTATTCTGGGTGCATCTTTTTACAGCCATCACTTTAGTGCTTGGCTGATGAATTACATGCTGGATCCCACATGTGGAGGACAGTGTTGCTCACACTTACCTGCATTATTTACAGGAGACAAGTCTAAAATTCTTGGGTTTTATTCCCCTGTCTACTCAGGCTTGGTTTTTGCTTCAGATTTTGCTTCAGATGCTTTTTACAGAGCTGCTTGCCTTTTGTGACTGGATGCTGAACACCTAGTGAACGTTGTACAGCTGCAATGCAAATATTTTTCAAATCAGTTGTTTATAATTACTGCAAAAGGCAGGGAAACATGAAGCATAATCATAGTACCATAGTATCAGTCAGGGTTGGAAAGGACCACAAGGATCATCTAGTTCCAAACCCCCCTGCCATGGGCAGGGACACCCCACACTAGATCAGGCTGGACAGAGCCTCATCCAGCCTGCTCTTAAACACCTCCAGGGACGGGGCCTCAACCACCTCCCTGGACAACCCATTCCAGGGCTTCACCACTCTCATGGTGAAGAACTTCCTCCTCACATCCAGCCTGAATCTCCCCACCTCCAGCTTCATTCCATTCCCCCTAGTCCTATCACTACCTGATACTACTAACTAACTACCATAAGGTAGTTATTGCTCCTTATCCCTGCATCTTATTTAGTAAACTGGTCAAGATGTGTCTGTTAAGATCAGGACCTGTTCTCTGGCCTGGAGGGCAGCTAGCACAGGCTGGCTGCACAAAATTTTACTGCCATCTGCAGTGTGCATCAGTACCCAAACTGGCTACTGTGTGGTCTCTGCACCAGGCTAAATCTTGGGATGAAAAATAATCTAGGAAGTGATAGCTGCCCAAACAAAACTCTCATGGACAGTGTCAGGTTCCAGTAGATGCTGTAAAGTTCCTAACTGCTGTAAAGTTCCTAACAGACAGACACTCTGAGGTTCCAGATCCTGGGAATACTTCTGATACTGCATAGTTTGCTAGTAGAGATGTGAGTTATGGATTCTGGGGTAATCTCTAAGTCATTTCCCTTTTATTCTGAGTTTTTTGTTGACTTTCTTTTATCATTGTGTTGGTGGAAGAACTCTGCCTTCTTCCATCCCAAGAGGTGGTGCTTGAGTCTTTCCATCTTTCATGTTGCGATATTAATTAGAATTCACTCCACTAGAGTTCACCAGTGTGTCACAGGGGATTAAGAGCTGGACTCTATAGTAGAGGATCTGTGCCATATGTACTCCACTGTCACTAGTTTTTTGATTTTTTTTTTTCCTTAATCTAACTCTGTATTCATTGAACCACGTTCATAGATTATGGGACCATGGAGGGCCATGATGTATAAACACTACAGTTGCAGAGCATGACAGTCACTCCATTGTGCCTGTATTGTCAGTGTTTTGTTTGTGTGTGGAGTTTGTGTATTGTTTTTTAAGGTACTGAATGCAAAACTTATTGTGACATAGAGGCCTCACTGTTTCTAGCCAGTATTCCCATGGTTACTGCTTTCTTTGTAATGTCTCGTGTCTTATTCTCCTCAGGCTTCCTGTCTTTGCAGAAGGAATGACTTCGTTTACTGTTGGCATCTTCTCCCTGTCCCTGTAGGACATGGCCAAGCTGTTGAGTTTTATTTCCTCATGGATAAACTAAATAGTCAGGGGGCAGATGAGGTTTTTACCCTTCAGTTTCTTTATGAAGTGCTCTGCGGGACAGCCAATATGCCCTTTTTTTTTAGGTCTTAAGAACCAGAAGGGCACTGAAGCCCACCAGGGCTGTTAAATGAGTCTTCTGGCTCAATGGTGAGAAGATGCAGGCTGCTTTCTCCGTCAGATACCTAGCTGTCCAGGCTTCCCTTGCCTCTCAGGGCTGCACATTTTATAGCCCATTTTCAGTGGACAAGAATTTTTGCTGTCAGAGAAAAGTATCTGGAGCAGTGACCTATCCAGTATTTCCTTAGCTGATGAGTCAGATAACTGGATGCTAGGTATCTGGCAATGAACTTCAGTTCCATTAGGGAGCAGATTTTAATTACAGAATTAGAAGACCATCAACAATGCTTGGGGTTTCACTATGTAGATAACAGGATTTTATTAGACTGTATGTAAAGCTCCTTGGTAATTCATGGTTTTCCACTTCAGTTTCCAAGGTTAATGTTTCACAACTCTTAAACAGCTATTTTGTTGTCCCTGTCTCTGCTGTAACAAAACTTACCTGGGCAGCATGTGTCATTGCAGGTTTCCAAGAAGTACAGTGAGATAGAGGAGCTCTACCACAGACTGGCAGCACGATATCCACAGGCTTCTCTTCCACTCTTGCCTAAAAAAGTTCTCTTTGTGGGGGAATCTGACATCTGTGAACGAAGAGCTATGTTCAACGATATCATGAAATTCATCTCAAAAGATGAGGATTTAGCAAGAAGTCCTGAGTTACTGGAATTTTTAGGTAAATAAAAGATGCGAGTGTCCCCTCTCCCATGAATGTGCTTAATACAAGTGTTATCAAGGTCTTGACTGAGATAGTCAGAAACTGGAGAAGATGAGAGTGAAGGCTGTCACTGAAAATACCCTCTTGTGAATCTAACAGTGCATAGTCGTGTTTGCTAGTGTTTGCTTCTCCCAGTGAGCACATTTAGAAGCGGTGATACCACAGTGTGTGCTTTGAAAGTATCTGTCTCACCATCTCTCGTTTCCCTTAAGCATACATCTAAGATGTGATTCAGAACATTAATGTTTAGAAGGCTAAATAAGAGGTTCAACAAGAGCAAGTGCAGGGTCCTGCATCTGGGTTGAGGCAATCCCAGGCACAAATCCAGGCTGGGCAGTGACTGGCTGGAAAGCAACCCTGAGGAGAGAGACTTGGGGGTGCTGGTGGACAAAAAGCTCAACAGGAGCTCTCAATGTGCACTTGCAGCCCGCAAGGCCAATCAGATCCTGGGCTGCATCAAGAGAAATGTGGCCAGCAGGTCGAGGGAGGTGATCCTCCCCCTCTGCTCAGCTCTGGTGAGACCCTACCTGGAGTACTGTGTCCAGTTCTGGAACCCCTATTACAAGAGGGATCTGGAGGTGCTGGAATGTGTCCAGAGAAGGGCCACAAGGATGATCAGAGGGCTGGAGCACCTCTCCTATGAGGACAGACTGAACGAGTTGAGTCTGCAGAAGAGAAGGCTGGGGAGGGGACCTAACTGAGGCCCTTCAGTATCTGAAGGGGGCCTACAGGAAGGCTGGGGAAGGACTTCTCAGGATCTCAGGTAGTGATAGGACTAGGGGGAATGTAATGAAGCTGGAGGTGGGGAGATTCAGGCTGGATGTGAGGAGGAAGTTCTTCACTATGAGAGTGGTGAAGCCCTGGAATGGGTTATCCAGGGAGGTGGTTGAGGCCCTGTCCCTGGAGGTGTTTAAGAGCAGGCTGGATGAGGCTCTGGCCAGCCTGATCTAGTGTGGGGTGTCCCTGCTCATGCCAGGGGAGTTGGAACTAGATGATCCTTGTGGTCCCTTCCAACCCTGACTGATTCTATGATTCTGTATCTTATAAGTAGAGAGGAGGACCCTAAAGGGATGGTGTAGGGTCTCACTTAGTGATCAACTATTCCATGTTTTGACTATAATAAAATTGTTAGGCCTTGCCGAAGAGTATCCTAAACTAAATTATTGAGCCTGAGAGAGACTTAGATAAAAGACTAGAGTCTTGATTAGTTAAACTCACTCTGTGGCCCCTTTATTTTTTTAATTTTTGGTTTGGTTGTGTTTGGTTTGGTGGTGGTGGTGGTTTGGTTTGGTTTTGGTTGAGGTTTTTTTGGTTTGGTTTGGTTTAATTTTTAAAATTTTCCTTTGCCTCATGTCCAGCTCTTGCTGCCTCTTACAGTGATTCATGTAGTTCCTTTCTTATCTTCCTTGGGCATAGCAGGGAGTCACTGCATGGGTGGAACAGATGGGCACTCTGCTTTTAATTCAACTAAGAGCTGATGAGCAGGGAATACTCTAGCCTGCTGCTGTGCAGGGGTCCCAGTGTATTAGTTTTAAGATTGTGAAGCTGCATGGTGCAAATAAGTCACTGTGGGTGAGCAGGCAATTTTACAAAAGTGTCAAGTGTGGCCACATTATGATTCTGTGAGACTGGCAGCTTCCTAAAGTCAAAGGGGGCAAAGTTGTGTGATATTTGACAAAATCGTTTTGCTAATAAGGTTTTGCAGTGGGTTGTTTGGGAGGGTTTCTATGTATGATGTTTTGGTGTTGGCTTTGGTGTTGTGTTTGGTGGGTTGCTGTTTGTTTAGCAGTGTTATCTTGAAAGCAGACCCCTTTCACAGGGAATTCAGAGTTCATGTTTATTAACCTCTGCATGCTGATTAACCTAACCATGGTGCTCATGTATATAGCTGAATTAGTCTGGCCTGTAGACAAATTGGGTTCAAATAATGTGACCTGTTCATTGAAATCTGCCTTAGAGTAATAGAAGTCTCACCCTGGTGAACTGATGTACATGCACTGCAGATCCTCAAGCTAGTAGTGTACACTTTTCATGTAGATACTGGAGACGTACTCAGTGGTGTTTAGGGAGAATCAATAAGGTAAACCACGAATGACTGTGGAAATAAGATAATCAGCATCCTAACATTCATTGGCTACCCTGACCAACACTCTTTTCCCTGAAAGGGAAGCATAAGACCATTTGCTCAGTGTAGACACCTGCGTTTAGTCAATGAAGTCTGCCCTGAATGAGGTGGCAGATGCAAGTGTGAAAAGCTGGATGAGATTAGTCTCCTATAACATGTAATTTTAACAGCCAGAAGGACGAAACCATGAATTTTATCCATCATGGTTTTCACTAGCCTGTTTTTAGCTAGTTACAACACTTTAAATTGCTTTCCAGAATGTTCAACGACTCCACAGCGAGGAACAGTTCTCTCGTCATTCTCAAGGGCTTTGCATGTAACAAGTATGGTGAGGTGATGGTCAAAGCAGATGTTTCAGCTTGCTGCTTAGTTGGATGGGCCTTGCATACTGCAGAGAGTCAAAACTTCAGGCTTCATTTCTGAGTGTAAATTGAAGACCTGTTGAGAAAATTTCTTCATCCAATGCTCTAATTTTAGCCTTAATTAATTAAATTAGTAATGCAAAGTGCTTTGAAACCTGCCTACCTCTTCTAGGAGACCTGCTTGGATGAGCAAGGAGCTCCAGGACATGCTGTCACACAAAAAGAAACTGTACAAGGAGTGGAAGAAAGGACAGCTGGAATGGGGGGGCATACAAGGAAGCTGTCTGAGCAGAAAGAGAACCTGATTAGAAAATCTAAATCTCAGTTAGAATTAAATCTAGCCATGGAGATCAGTGGGAGCCGTAAAAAGTTCTATAGGTATATTAATGGTAAAAAGAAAACTAAGCCACGAGGATGATCAGAGGGCTTCAGCACCTCTCCTGTGAGGACAGACTGAAAGAGTTGCAACAATTCAGTCTGGAGAAGAGAAGGCTCCAAGGAGACCTAATTGTGGTATTCCAGTATCTGAAGGGGGCCTACAAGAAAGCTGGGGAGGGACTTTTTAGGGTGTCAGGACTAGGGGGAATGGAAGCAGAATAGACATGGGTAGATTGTGATTGAAAGTTAGGAAGTAGTTCTTCACCATGAGTGTGGTGAGACACTGGAACAGGTTGCCCAGCGAGGTGGTAGAAGCCCTGGAGGTTTTTAAGGCCAGGCTGGATGTGGCTGTGAGCAACCTAATGTAGTGCGAGGTGTCCCTGCCCATGGCAGGGGGGTTGCAACTAGATGATCTTTGAGGTCCCTTCCAACCCTAGCAATTCTATGATTCTATGAAAGTGGACTTCTCTCCACTAGCTGTGTGAAAATTAGCTATCTACGTTTAAGCAGTGCATTTACACCCTCAAGTTAGTGGAGAGAAGTAGGCGCTTCAGAGGGAAACTGCCTCAGACAAGCTTATTTGGATGGGATGAATGACTACTGGAGATTCTGTTGTTTCTATTCATTATAGAAGGAGCATAAATAAGCAGATTAGCCATGTGCTGAGGTGTTAATTTCCTCTGTATTTCCCTACCTAACTACCTTAAATCAGTAAACAGATCAGGCCCATAATGACACATAATAGATATTGGGGACAGTCGAGAATGTTGAAAGAGTTTCACAAAAGTGGATCCTGTCCTTCATTCCCCAAGCAAATCCATCAAGAGCAGGTATTAAATAAAACAGTTTTTATCCTGTGTACTCAGTTTTGCATGTGTTACTGTATTTTGCAGGAACAAAATCTACTAGTGCCACTGAATTCAAGGGTAAAAACATTCCTGATGACAGGGAGAACGATGAAGAAAATGAGGCATTTGATTTTTTCAAAGAGGAGAAGACGTCTGACATAATCTCACAGCTTTCATCAGTCAAAAATGACAGAAAAGGGGAAAAAAAAGGAGAGGAAGAGGAGGAAGAAGATTTAGACCCTCTTGGTATAATCAGGTATGGCTGGTAGTGCCTTTGTTACTTAGTTGTTAGCCTAGTTTCTGAACAAATAGGGCTATGCTATGTCACTATCCCCTCATCTCAACATTTTACAACTTTTGACCACCTTCACTGCATTTCACAGAGCAGAGGCCACTGCAGTTCACCAAGGAGGTGCCTCAATAGAGGAAACATACTTTGTAGTACCTCTTTAGTGCATTCTTCAGAAAATCCAAGCAACAGAGGGACATGGTGAATGCCTTGATAACAGTCTCTGCTACAGCAGGCTTTTTACTGAACCCTGTACCACGTAACATAAAGCTACCACAATCCATTGGATGTGCTGGTCTGGAGTCTACAGTATAGAACTGCTTTTGAACACGCTTGTGTCTGCAAAGAGGGAAAGTTACAGTAGCATAAAGACCAAAAGAACCATTTTAATCATGATATTCACAAATAGGCTTTTCTTTTTTTCTTGTCTGAAGGTATCACACGCTAAGTGCTGCCAAGGCATAAACAAGAACAGAATGGGAAACAATAAGGGAATCAAAGCTTGCTGATATTCCTATCTGGGTTTGCTTACCTGTCCAGTAATTTTCAGACAGTTATTTTCTTCAAGATGGAATTTCTTAGTTCCCAAAACCATTTATAGCTACTGAAGCAAATTTAGTTTCTCAGTGGCTGGGATTGTGAATAATGACTACTTTTTTTTCAGGCTGTCTTAGGCTTTAGATGCCCAAGAAGAGGGTTAGCTGTTCTTGATCTTCAGTAAGCAGTGACTGACTCAGCTGAGTTGTTTCAGTCACTCACAGTGACTCAGTGTTCTTTGTCTTTGGATCCAGGCAATGCTTTCAATGTGATTCTTCATAGCAATAGAGAGTAACGGATGCTAGCGAGCCAGAGCCCTCTCTTGTGTTTGCCAAATTACCTTGAGTCATTTCCAAGGGGATCATTCACTCCAGGCTCTAAGCCGCAGTCTCCCACACTGTTAGGTCAGCTACAGCAGTGAGCACTGGAAGCACCGTTTGCTCCTGCTATTACAATGTCATATAATTGCTGATGCCCAGAGGTCATCCTTCTTACTTAAAATATTATCCTTTACTTTAAATATCATTCTTTTGACAATGCATGTGCCTAGATACTCAGCATCAAAATTACTCTTTTGTTGAAGAAGAGTTTTAAAAAAATTACATAAGTATTTACAGTGAGAAGTTAGATAAAGCAGTGCTTCCCACAAAATGCTCTTTAGTTGATAAGTTTACAAAAGAAGCTGTCCTTTTTTGGATAGGAAAATGATCTATTTGGTTAGCAACTGCAATCTTGTATTTTCTGACTTAGAGCAAGATCTGTAAAGAACTTGCTGTGCCAAAACAAGCAAGAAGTTTGCTTTTCTACTCTGCACAGTTTAACATAGCATTTGAAAGTCTTGATTATTTGGGTTTTTTTAGTACATTGAAGGGTGGCAAGATTTGGTGTTTAATCCTCATGTAGTTTATTGCTTCTGTGCCTTTTGAGAACAGAATTATTAGTGAGAAGTATGATTTTTACTGGTACAGCGCTGTAGCATGGAGGTGTTTTCCACATTAAATCATTGGCTGTTTATCTATATTAAAAAAAAAAGATCTTCATATAGCATAGGATCATAGTATCAGTCAGGGTTGGAAAGGACCACAAGGATTATACAGTTCCAACCCCCCTGCCATGGGCAGGGACACCCCACACTAGATCAGGCTGGACAGAGCCTCATCCAGCCTGCTCTTAAAACACCTCCAGGGACAGGGCCTCAACCACCTCCCTGGACAACCCATTCCATGGCTTCACCACTCTCATAGTGAAGAACTTCCTCCTCACATCCAGCCTGAATCTCCCCACCTCCAGCTTCATTCCATTCCCCCTAGTCCTATCACTACCTGAGATCCTGAGAAGTCCCTCCCCAGCCTTCCTGTAGGCCCCCTTCAGATATTCAATTAGGTCACCTGGGAGCCTTCTCTTCTCCAGACTGAACAGCCCCAGCTCCTTCAGTCTGTCCTCATAGGAGAGGTGCTCTAGCCCTCTGATCATCCTTGTGGCCCTTCTCTGGACATGTTCCAGCATGTCCATATTCCTCTTGTAATACTGGCTCCAGAACTGGACACAGTCCTCCAGGTGGGGTCTCACCAGGGCTGAGTAGAGGGGGAGGATCACCTCCCTTGACCTGCTGGCCTCATTTCTCTTGATGCAGCCCAGGATCTGATTGTCCTGGGCTGCAAGGGCACACTGAGAGCTCATGTTGAGCTTTTTGTCCAGCAGCACCCCCAAGTCTCTCTCCTCAGGGCTGCTTTCCAGCCAGTCACTGCCCAACCTGGATTTGTGCCTGGGATTGCCTCGACCCAGATGCAGGACCCTGCACTTGCTCTTGTTGAATATATACTTATTATTTTTGTAAATCTCACATGTACAGTGTTGAGGCAGAAACGTGAAAGTGGAAATGAGAATCCTGAAGGTAATGTTACATTTTCTCTGTACTTGTGTAACTCACCCTTCTTCTATGGAAGATATTTTCAGCTCACATTAATGAAGCTCAAGTTGGACATGAGCTTTGTATCCCAGCTTTATGCTTGCTAGTAGCAGGTGTCTAGGTAAGAGGCCAAAGGCAGGAGCTTTGTTCTCAGTAGATGGGTATATCTGGGGTGACCATTTTAGGATGTCTGCTATTCCCATCAAAATGTTGGGTGTTACATGCTTCAAATAGCGTTCTTGCAGGCCCTGCTGCTTTTTACCTTCATAGGTGTTTGAAGTTACTTTGGAATGGAAATAAATAACAAAAGAGGTAATGCGGAATGGATAAAAGAGTTAAGTAGTAAATGGCTCCCAAATGACTTTCAGGTTAAAAAAATATAAGCCACAGTCCTTTCCCTTGTGAAAAAGGCTTTGAAAAGATGTAGAGTCAGCACCAAAACAAGCCAGTCTGTTCCAAAAGGTATCAGTGTCCAGGGTGCTTTGAGCAGCATTGTTCTGACCTACATTAAAACATGTGTTTGGCGTGTTTTTTTTCTTTCTGGATGAGGATGAAACTGCTCCAGTAGCACAGGCCTCCATATGTTGTCAGCGTGCTTCATTTGGTAACTTTTCCTCCTGGGCCAGAAGGCTGTGACTTGGATTTGGCCCAGCACTGCTGCTGTGCTACTGAACAACCAGATATCCAGTTAAATATATTTGCTTTAGGGCTAAATTGGTAAATTATATCTATATTTATGGTTCAGTACTGCTGGTGATCATCCAGGTGGAAGCTTTTAATGGTCCTTTTCCCCGGAGGAAGTATCTCAGTTGTGCTGATTCTTTTCCTCACATTCAAGGCTATGTCTGAATTGTTCTTTCATGTCTGATGGGCAACTCAACTTGCCAGTTCTGCTTTTCAGTTTTTTTGGATATAAATGATGTTCTACAAACTTTGTGTTTCTTTGCTGTATGATTCTCATCCCCAAAAACT
Source organism: Melanerpes aurifrons (assembly GCA_011125475.1). Taxonomy (NCBI): domain Eukaryota; kingdom Metazoa; phylum Chordata; class Aves; order Piciformes; family Picidae; genus Melanerpes; species Melanerpes aurifrons. The sequence goes on along the minus strand of WWNC01000061.1, from coordinate 374,109 downwards.
TCCTTGCTTTGTTGGCAGGGTGATCTTCAGCCTTCTTAACAGCAGAAAGACGGTTGTATTTTTCTTGTCCAAATAAGGGACATTTCAAGAAACATAATATGTATTTCTGATCAAGTTTCCAGCCTTTAACACTCTCAGGCCTGGTTCTTCCTAGAATTAAAGGTACTCAAAATTAGGCTACATTTGTGAGGTGCAGTGTTGGAATTTATTTTAAAATATGTTTTAGAATGCTGTATTTCTACTCTCTTTCTTGATAGTTTGGAGTACTGTTATTCCAGTGTATTATGACCAGTTACTCTGCAAATTTTCCTTGGCATTTGTAGAAAACTTTTCAGCTTTGTACAGAATATATATGTCCTGTAAGAAAAGCACTTCTAATAGAATATAATAGAATAAACCAGGTTGGAAGAGACCTTTGAGATCATTGCGTCCTACCTATCATCCAACACCATCTAATCAACTAAGCCATGGCACCAAGCACCCCATCAATCTCCTCCTAAACACCTCCAGTGATGGAGACTCCACCACCTCCCTGGGCAGCCCATTCCAATAGGCAATCTCTCTATGAAGAATTTCTTCCTAACATCCAGTCTAAACCTCCCCTGGCACAGCTTGAGACTGTATCCTCTTTTTCTGGTGCTGGTTGCCTGGGAGAAGAGACCAGGCCCCACTTGTCTACAACCTCCCTCCACGTAGTTGTAGACAGCAATAAGGTCTCTCCTGAACCTCCTCTTCTCCAGGCTAAGCAACCCCATCTCCCTCAGCCTCTCCTCACAGGGCTTGTACTCCAAACCCCTCATAATGTGGAGTTAGATGGTCCTTTGACATCAGCTGTGCAGCAAGGAATTAATACAGTGTACCCACTTTTGTAGCAGTGGCAAATTTCTAGTTCTATTTCTTTTTTCTTGGCACTGTAAGTATACAGTGACTTGTAAGTCACAAGGCTGTCATAGCCTAACTATTTTTTTTAAGGATAGCATTTTTGATTGGTTGGTTTTGTTGTTGTTTTCTGATAAGCCATGAGCATTAGAATATCCCTTTGTTGAAATGTTTTCATTCTTTCATAAATGAGAAATCAGTAATCATTCCACATCGTAGAGGCAATATTAGCTGTATTGACTTAATCTTTGTTTCTTGCTCTCATTAAAGCGAGTGTGGTACTGCTCTTTACCGCTCTAAATCCGTCAATCTCAGCATTTACAGGTACATATTTTTTTAAGTGATTAGTAGGGTTTTAGAGGTGCAGTATCTTTTAACAGGTCTGCCTTTTTAAGGATTTTCCTCATAAATTGCAAACGAGTACCCTGTGGCTAGTCATAATTGGAGAGGTTTCTCCAACTGCAATGCCTTCAGGAATGACAGAAGCAAGAACACGAGATCCTAGAGGCTAATCCTCTGAAAGGAAAAGCATGGAATACAGCAGTAAGATGGAGAAGCTATTCAGTTGCAGCCGAGTTATTGCTGAAACTTCTGCAATAGAAGAAGGTGTCATTTTCCAGTGATTTGAGAGATTTGCATGGAGTGGAGATGGCTGTATGAAGCAGTAGTCAGCTCAGCTGTGTCAGGGCATGCTGACTGAGGCTGACTGGGCAGCTTCTGGCCAGGTCTATACCATTACATTCTCCTTTCCTGCAATTTGGGTTTGTCACATCCAGAATGCCCACTGAAAATGACCTGTGCTGCCTCCTGAGCTGTGATTAGGATGATTTAGGAGAATGCAGGTCATCCCATGGCAGAAGAGTACCACAGACTGTCCTAATAGCAGAATTGTTGAACTGAGCTCCCATGCTCAGGCCCAGGGTATGAAAGAATTACAAAAAAATAAAAAAATACTATGGCCCTGAGCTCTTCTGCCCACAGGTGTTAGTTTTCCTGCTTGCTGCTGGGTTTGCTCTGAGTCTGCCCTAAGGATTCCCTAGAAAACAACCTATTACAAGAGGGATGTGGAGGTGCTGGAACGTGTCCAGAGAAGGGCCACAAGGATGATCAGAGGGCTGGAGCACCTCTCCTATGAGGACAGACTGAAGGAGTTGGGGCTGTTCAGTCTGCAGAAGAGAAGGCTCCGAGGTGACCTAATTGTGGCCTTCCAGTGTCTGAAGGGGGCCTACAGAAAAACTGGGGAAGGACTTTTCAGGATCTCAGGTAGTGATAGGACTAGGGGGAATGGAATGAAGCTGCAGGTAGGGAGATTCAGGCTGGATGTGAGGAGGAGGTTCTTGACCATGAGAGTGGTGAAGCCCTGGAATGGGTTGTCCAGGGAGGTGGTCAAGGCCCCATCCCTGGAGGTGTTTAAGAGCAGGCTGGATGAGGCTCTGTCCAGCCTGATCTAGTGTGGGGTGTCCCTGCCCATGGCAGGGGGGTTGGAACTAGATGATCCTTGTGGTCCCTTCCAACCCTGACTGATACTATGATACTATGAAAACTAGTATCTGCTAGAGTGAAGGAGTTGAAAAGAGAGAAGTGTACAAAACTCATGTCAGATACCTGACCAATGGGATTATTTAGACTTTATCATTATTTTCCTTTTTTCATAGTGATTTATTTGCATTCTACTACTCTTTGTTCAAGATCTGTGGAAAATTTTGGAGGCACAGGCTAAAACTACGACACACATTGAAGCTAAGAGCTTTAGCATCTCTCTCCCTCCTCTCACTTTGTAGCTAAATTAATTCAGTACTTGTATTCAGTTTAATAAACTCAAGACTGCAGCTGATTAAAATGATCCAGCACCTGCTCCTCTGCAACCAGTTTGCAAAAGCAGCTTGACTACTTTGTGAGTTAAAGCAGTTCTTTCAGTTCATGCAGTTCTTCAACCACAATTAACTTATGAGGTAATACTTGCTCACTAGTTTGGGAGAACCCACCTTTTCCTGTGCTTTCCTTTCCTGTCCTCATCAGCTCTCGGCAGCCCTCACAGAAGCATCTCCTCCACATGCAGTTCCCTCCCTTCCGTCCTTTTTCCTTTGCCTTTCTAAACCTTTCAGTGACAGCATATCTTCCCTCAGCTCTAAGTTTTTCCTGGCAAACTGCACAGAGCCTAGAGGTGGGTATTCCCCAGGCAGGAGCGCTTCTGTCTCCTGGTGGGTCCTGTCTCCGTTCTCTACCTTTGCTATTGTTTCAAAGGATTTCCCTTTGTAGTTTCTCCTCATTCAGTGTGTGTCTTGCTAGAGGAATAAAGACGTGTGGGTAGGTGGAAACTTTGTATCTATTGTGTTTAAAGGCAGATAGAGCTACGTTCTGACAATAGTTAGGAAAGGATGGAGCTGGTGAGAGATGACCTTTTTGGTGGCCTGCTGCCACAAGTTTTTAAAAGCTTTGCATGTAGTTGTTGCTGGGGTCAAGCTCAAGCACCTCTGGTGCCAGAGGTTTGCTGCTGCTGGGTTTAGCTTGTAAGGAGATTATTAAAGGACTTTGGGCCTTTTCTGGCTGCAGATTAAATGGTCTATGGCTTTGAGCAACAGATTGGCAGGGAAGGAGCAGTCAGGCGTCCAGCCCTGGACTTGCCAAAGTCACACAGAGTCAGGTTGGCTGCAGGAGGAGGTAGGCTGGCACAGAAGCCAGCAGTTGTTTCTAGGTTGTGTCCTATGCTTGCATGTTCCCAACCCTCTAATGACATCCAGGCTTTTGTCTTGGAGGGAGCCATGAGTCGCAATATTCAATCTTGCTTCCTCTGCCAAAAGCTTTGGGCTGCTGAGAATAGTCAATGAAAAGGCAGAAATCAGATTAAGAGGAGCCCTGTGTTTAACATCATTCCAAGTGGTTCTATTGGTGAAGTGCCCAGAGCCCAGGTGAGGGCAGTGCTTGCCAGTGGATTTTTCATTTGCAAGGAAGAGAATTTGTGCAGGGTGGAGCAGTGTCATAGCACAGCTCCTGTCTGCTGGACAGATGGTTTGGAGCAATCTTGTCAAAATATGTGTTCAACTGCTTTGCCTTCTGGTCCTTGGTTGACAAGGCTGTACTCCTGCCACTCCTCCTAATCCTCAGCCACTCATGAGTTCATGACTGCCTTTTAGTCTAGCCAGGTGTGTGCATGTTTTCCTTTCTGAATCCAGTAAGATTCGTACAGAGCAGTAGAAACACTTGTGTCTGTTCGGATTAGCTGAGAGAGAGCGAAGGTGTCAAACCATCAAAGAAGAGAGAAGATACAGGTCGTTTTTTCTTTAACAAAATTCAGATAGTTAAAACAATGAATAAGAACAAAAAAGAGCTTTGTTTTCTTTGCAGTGTGTGTATCTGTGCTCACAGCTGTGAATCAATCAGAGATTAAAACAAGTAGGTCTTTATTTTGTGTCAGTTGTTGAGTCAGAAGCTTAGAATAGGTTGCAGGGCATGCTCAACCGTCACTTTGCCAAGCGACACGAGTGTTTGTCTCTGTTCCAATCCAGCTGCTGTCAGATTGACGACTTGCAAAGTCCCGGTTAACAGCCCTGCTGGTCTTCTACTGAAACGTTTCTGACAGTTGAAATTTTTCTGAAAACCAAGGTTATAGTCTGGTATAGTGTTCTTCCCTGTGATAGAAAGAAAAGAACAAAAGACAGCCACAAGTCTGTATTACCCATTCAGTTAAAGCATCAGCTTCACTTACTGATCATAAATTGTCTGCTTCTGATGCTTTTCCAGGGCAACCTTATTGCCTGTTCTTAGAGGTTTTTTAACTGAGCTGTTAGGGAGTAAAGCAGGGTGTCAGGAATGTTCTTCTTGCAGGAATTCGATCCCTTCTGTTTTATCTGTCCTGAGCTTCTTAATGTTTATAGGTGCTTTGCAAGTGTTGTTCTCCCATTCAAAGCACCTTCCTTTGTCTTATGCCTCCAATCTCATCTCTTGAGCACAGCTTCCTACATGTTTCTTTACTGCAAATCTTGCTGTCCTGCTACAGCAGGTGGAAGGTTGAAGGTGATTGACAGAAAATAAAACCATCCTTATTTCTTGAGTCTCACAGAGTCATCCGTATTTGTTTTGTGTTCTGTGCTTTGAGTGGAAGAAACATGCTCTCTTGAAATATGTTTTCCTTGGGAGAACTCTACCAAGGCCTGTGTAGCTGTACTTTCTAACCAGGGAAATTGAGTTGGATGTTTGAAGGACTCTACCCTCTCCACTCAATGCTGTTCTGTGGTAGTACTAATGAAATGTAAGTGCTCTCAGGAAAACTGGGGGTTTCTGGTACTCCTGGGCTTGTAGTTAACATGCATTACATCCTTCCTAAGCATGAGCCCCCCTTTAAGAGAGCATTTGAGAGAAGGAGGCCAAGAGAAGGATGGCCAAGGGATCAGGCTTAGCCAACATGGATTTAGGAAGGGAGGTCCTGCCTCACCAACCTGATCTCCCTCTGTGATCAGGTGACCCACCTGGTGGATGTGGGAAAGGCTGTGCGTGTAGTCTATCTGGACATCAGCAAGGCCTTTGATCTAAAGTGGGCTGCTCTTTGTTTTCTTTTAGCCTGGAAATAGTCACTTCTTTAACCAAAAGAGAACTTGTGAGAGTCCTCCCCTATGCCAGCATTGTCCATATCTGTATTCATGTTTCCTGGTCTAGTGTTGGATTTTTGATCCTGTATGATTATGTTTTATGTTGAAGCAATTGCCTCGGTTAAATATCAGTGACGAGTTTCTGTCATGGCTGGCTTGGGTGATTCCAGTTCATACACAGCTGGAACATGAGGATCCTTTGGGAAGGAGTTTAAGTAATTATTTTAATGTGCTTCATTTTCTTCCTGATTAGAACTCTGAATGTACTTTAATGGGTTTTATAAATAGTAAATATGTGTTTATACCATCACCCTAAACCCAAAGGACTGGAAATAACTATAGTCTGTGCATGATACAACTGCATATACCATCTGGTAGTGTTTTCAAGCAGAACACAAATGTAACTACACCTAGGGTAAAATGCAGCAAGGACTTAATAGCTTAATGCAGCACTTCATTCCAGTATCAGACAGTAAGTAAAGAACATGTAGTTTGACTGGGAATGCAGGGGGCATTGCACTGACAAAGATGTAAGCAGCCAGCTTGGAATTTGACCAGCTTGCTGAAGAGGATAAGTCTGCTTTGAAGAAAGATGTTGTGGGATTTTTAATGGAGCTGGTTTATTGTTTACAATGTATTAAAGCAATAAAACTCCACACACACTTTTCTCTGTATGGGAGGGCTGTAGTGTAGCTAAGTAGTGTCAGGGAACTGGAATGAAATACCATAGCCACTAGCTGGCACCAGCCTTCAAACAATTCCCATAGTCCTCTGAGTGAACTCTCAGCTTTTGGTTTTCCCATCCTGTTTAACAGCAATGTGTGGTCTTTTGTAGCAGTGCAGAACTAAAGCAGTGATGACGGCGTGCAGAAGCTGCCGTGAGCCATTCTGCAGGCATATTAAGCAAGTCCTCACTTAACTGAGACAGGTTCATAGGAGGCAGGAAATGCTTTAGAAGGGATACAGGATAAATTTGCAGCTAGACGAAATCAAGTGTTCTTTTTTCCCCACTTCTGCTTTGGAATAGAATTGAACATGATGCAATTGGGCAGATTTAAACATGTTTTGTTTCATGGGCTTTACAATAAAAGGATGACTCAAGTCCTTAATTAGAATAAAAAAGCATTACCTCATCGATTAGCCTGCTCCTTTCACCAAGCCACTGGAAATTTTTAATCAACAGATGCAGTGAGCTGCTTGTAGATGAGACAGACTGCTAATGAGGGATAGATGCAGAGCTGCCCTGTTGCTTTTCTCTTCAGCAAGTATGACAGAATTGCTTACTCTAGAAGAAGCTGTCTATGGAGTGAATGTATTCTCAGTTTAAATCAAAATGGAGACTTGCTTTTCCTTTCATCTGATGTTGTCAAGTTCCTAATTCAGCAGACTTGCTAAAGTCATTGTTCCATTTCCCCCGTGGATACGCTGCAGAAGTTTGTCTTAGTTTCAAAGAATAGGCTTTTGGAAAACCATTTTTGGAAGTAAAACTTTGCCAAAAATGCATGAATTAGCCATTGTACCTCCAGGCTGGTACTAATTAACACACCTGGGGATCACATCACTTACTGCTGCCCCTTGCAGCAGTTGAGTAGATCTGGGATCATCTGAAGTATCAGCATAACAAGGAATGTCCTTTAGGACAGACACACAACTGGGACTTGGCAGCTTTTCATTCTACACTTGAATTTCTTAGGTCGCATCATGGTTCTTAGATCTTTCCATTATGCTTTTGGTAAAACTGATTTTATGAGTCTGCCCAGGGAAAAGTTTCCCTTTGCATAGAAATGTGACATGCAGATCATTTTTAATGGCAACTGTGATTGAAGTGAAAGAAATGCTTTCTGTTACTTTCCATAAATTTTGGATAAGACTCAAAATCTTTCTTTCCAAATTGCAGGAAATGCCTAGACATAATCAAATCATAAAGGGGAGAAAGATTTATCATCATATTGAAATATGCAGCTGTGATAACTGTGGCTAAACTGGTAAATAAAGGCAAACAGGACCTTAAATAAAGGCAAACAGGACCTGTAGCCTTGCTCTGTGCCAACAAGGATGAGGTAGCTTCTGTTCAATGGCTGAATCCTTCCGCTTCCTAGAGCACACTGGCCACATGCAAAACAGGAAGGGCCCTGAGCTTGTACTGCTCCCTAAACTATATCCAGGCATCATTTGGGAAAGGAGCAATTTGCCTGGGCCAAATCCATGGCTTTGTTTCAAAGGCATCCTGTTTAGGCTGCAGACAGATCATTTCTGGTTTTCAGGATCACATTTCATTCCTGATCTGTAAGGAAGAGTGCTGTCATTCCCTGCTACAGAGAGGTCCACAGAACAAATTCTGAAAAGTTGTGAGGTGTTTGAGGGCTATCCAAACATTGCAGTCCATTGACAATAAGCATTGTTTTGGCTGTCCTTTGGAGGTGGTGGGAGATGTAACCCAACTTGTCTTACCCCTTACTCTCTTGAGGAAACTTGCTTGGTCTGCTAGTCATGTGCCAGCCATGCCAGCACAGCTGTTGTGTGCTACAAGACACATGCTACTGGACACATGCTACTGATGGATATTGTGAGAGATGCCAAGATATTCTTACCCCCTACAGACAAATGGACAACATGGCAAAGGATAATCTCCTTTCTGCCCTCTACTTATCTCTCCTTTCTGGGAGGAGCTGGTACCTAGGACCCCTCTTGGCAGGTCCCTCTTGGAGCTGGCTGGCGCTGGCTCTTTTGGACAGAGGGGAAGCTTCTGGCAGCTTCTCACAGAAGCCCCCATCCTATAACCCCTCCACTACCAAAACCTTGTCACACAAACCCAATGCAGCACCTACTATTGTCCTTCCCTGGGAGTGCAAAGGAAGATGAACAAAGTGAGGCCAGGAGCTGGGTGAGCAAAACAGAGGGGCTTACTGAGGGGCAGAAGGCAGCCCCATGAATCACCACCTAGCATTTTGGTCATGTTTGACATACTGTTATGTTTACAGTCACACCGATATTGTGGTGTTAGTCCTCTGTCTTAGACATATGGCATGTGAAAGGTCTGCTGTAGTATTTTTCCTTATGGATCCAGATTCTGAAATGTCCTGGATCTGCATGTGAAATCAACATTCTTTTGTCCAACATTTCCACAGCCACTGTAGCAATAAGGAGTAGTTATTTGTAATTGTTACTCCCCTACTGTCATCAGCATCATTTCATCAGTTTTCCACTAGTCACTCCTACTGAAACATCAGTGATGCAATTTCTGCTCCTCCTATGTATTCATCAAAAATCTTAATTTCTTACATCTCTCCAATTTACTAGGTGGCTTAGTTGCACATTGGTGTAAAATGGCACAACTTCAATGCACTGTGAGGCCATCTAGGATTTATGAGTCAGCAAACTGGCCCAAAGGATCAAGTTTCTTGCCCAAACTCACACTATGAGTCAGCAGCAGCTAATCCTGGAAAGAGTTCCCCTTGGTCTGATAGAACAACATAGACTAGGAAGGTTCTTCTTCCCCTCTGCTCTGCCTTGGTGAGACCGTGCCTGGAATACTGTGTCCAGTTTTGGGCTCCCCAGTTCAAGAGAGACAGAGGACTGCTGGAGAGAATCCAATGGAGTGCCACGAAAATGATTAGGAAACTTGAGCATCTCCCCTATGAAAAGAGACTGAGAGAGCCAGGGCTGTTTAGTCTTGAGAAGACTCAGAGGGGATCTCATCAATGTGTATAAATATCTGAGGGGTGGGTGTCAAGTGGAGGGGGCCAAGCTCTTTTTGGTGGTGTGCAATAATAAGACAAGAAACAACAGGTTGAAGCTTGAACATAGAAGATTTTGCTTCAACATGAAGAGAAACTTCTTTACAGTGAGGGTGATGGAGCACTGGAACAGGCTGCCCTGCCCAGAGAGGTTGTGGAGTTTCCTTCTCTGGATACTTTCAAAACCCATCTGGATGCATTCCTGTGCAGACTACCCTAGGTGGTCCTGCTTTGGCAGGGGCTTGGACCAAATGATCTCTTCAGGTCCTTTCCAACCTCTAATGTGCTGTGATACTGTGACTTGACACTATATGTCCTCACACAAGCCTGAGATCTCGCATTGCCTCGCGTTTGTGAGCTTGAGACATTCCTACCCACAGGCTGTGTTCCCTGAACCATTTTTCCTGCTGCATCCTTTGCAGCATGTGAATCTCTGGCACTTCTAATCCAGTAAACCCCAAGGGGGATATCTGGCAGTATCAGACTATCAGGTGGCTGAGTAGGAGCAAAGAGCAGAGTCTGCAATGAATCACTTGGGTGGATCTGCAGTCTTGTGTCACATGTGTCAGGTTATAATTCTCTGGAAATATGAGATGGTAGTTGGAGGCCTTGTTAAGATCATCTGTCATCTATCAAGAGTGCTGTGGGAATAGCAACTGTCACTCTGGCATATTTTGCCAATAGGAGGGGAATGATTTTGCTTATGGTTTTAGAATATAATCATGGCTACTAAATAGCACCAGCACCAAGCTGAATCTTGTGCCTGAGCCAGAATACATGTAAAGATTGCTTTCTTCTTTTATTCACCTTTTTGGGGGTTCCTTGCACTTACCAGGTTTCTGTGATTCCGTGCCTGGCCTCACTGTGTTCTGCCAAGGGCTTGCAGTGCTTCCCAACTGAACCTGTCCATTCAATGTGACAGCCAGGTGAAATTACTTCTGCTGCAAAAGCGTGTGAGCTGAGAAGTCAGTCCAGTTAGTGATAAAAACATAAATAGGAATCCAATTAAAAAAATGCAGAACTGAGCCACCTATTATTCTGCTTGCAGCAGAAAAAAAGCCTCTTGGCAGATGCTGCTGCAGAGCCTCCCTGTCTTGCTTAGGAGGGAGACTTTTGTGTTTCCAGTACTCCATAGTGTGACTGTTCCTACAGTATGACTTCAAGCGGCATCTGCAACTTCAGAAGTGGAATTGCTCTGTGCAATAGGTGTATCTGGGGCCTGGGGAATACATCAACTAGAGCAATTGTATCTTGCCTCTCTTTAAAAAAAATAAAGATTGAGATGCCATTGAGGTACCATTGAGACGGAGATTAGGGAGGATCGGGTTGAATGCTTGTGGGTAAGAATTAGAGGGAAGACCGGCAGGGCAGACACCCTGGTTGGAGTCTGTTATAGACAACTCAACCAGGAAGAAGATGGTGATGAAGCATTCTATAGGCAGCTTAGGGCTGTCTCAGGATCTCCGGCCTTGTTCTCATGGGCGACTTCAACCTGCCTGACATCTGCTGGGATCTCAACACAGCAGAGAGGAGACAGTCTAGGAGGTTCTTAGAATGCATGGAGGACAGCTTCTTATCCCAGGTGCTGCGAGAGCCTACCAGGGGCAAGGCTATGCTTGACCTCCTCTTCACCAATAGGGAAGGGCTGGTGGGTGATGTGGTGGTCAGAGGGTGTTTGGGGTCCAATGACCACGAGATAATTGAATTCTCATTATTTGGTCAAGCTAAGAGGGGTAGCAAGAAGACCTCCACTCTGGACTTCCGGAGGGCAGACTTCAGGTTACTCAAGGAACTAGTTCAGAGGGTTCCTTGGGATAAAGCCCTTAATAGTAAAGGGGTCCAGGAGAGCTGGACCTACTTCAAGGAAGAATTGTTGAAGGCTCAGGGACAGGCTGTGCCAATGTGCCAGAAGATGAGCTGCCAGGGCAGACGGCCAGCCTGGATGGTTAATGAACTTTTCATAGAACTAAGGGAAAAAAAGAAGGTGTATCACCTTTGGAAGAGAGAGGAGGCAACCTGTGAAAAATTTAAGGATGTTGCTAGGTCTTGCAGGAAGAAAATTAGGGAGGCAAAAGCGCACTTGGAGCTTAGTCTGGCCTCTGCTGTGAAGCACAACAAAAAGTCCTTCTATAAATACATTAATAGCAAGAGGAAGGAAAAGGACAACCTCTACTCCTTGGTTGACATGAAGGGAAATGTTGTATCAAGGAATGAAGAAAAGGCAGAGATACTTAACACCTTCTTTGCCTCAATTTTTACTAAAAGGACCGAACGTCTTCCTGACAGCTGGCCTCCAGAGCTGGCAGAAGGAGCCAGGGAGCTGCACAGTTTCCATATGTTCCATGAGGAGGTGGTTGGAACTCTCCTCAGCAGCTTGGATCCCTGCAAGTCCATGGGACCAGATGGGATCCATCCTAGGGTGCTGAGGGAGCTGTCAGAGGAGCTGGCCAAGCCGCTCTCCATCATTTTTCAGCAGTCCTGGCTCACTGGAGAGGTCCCAGAGGACTGGAAACTGGCCAACGTGGTGCCCATCCACAAGAACGGTCCGGTTGGATGAGCCAGGGAATTATAGGCCTGTCAGCCTGATCTCAGTGCCAGGCAAGATCATGGAACAGGTCATCCTGAGTGCAATCACACAGCACTTAGAGGATGGCCAAGGGATCAGGCCTAGCCAGCATGGATTTAGGAAGGGCAGGTCCTGCCTGACCAACCTGACCTCCTTCTATGATCAGGTGACCCGCCTGGTGGATGTGGGGAGGCCTGTGGATGTAGTCTACCTGGACCTCAGCAAGGCCTTTGACACCGTCCCCCATAGCAAACTCCTGGCCAAGCTGTCAGCCCATGGCTTGGACAGCAGCACTCTGAGCTGGGTTAGGAACTGGCTGGATGGCCGAGCACAGAGAGTGGTGGTGAATGGTGCCACATCCAGCTGGCAGCCAGTCAGTAGTGGAGTCCCCCAGGGATCAGTGCTGGGCCCCATCCTCTTTAACATCTTTATTGATGATCTGGATGAGGGCATTGAGTCCATCATCAGTAAATTTGCTGATGATACCAAGCTTGGGGCAGGAGTTGATCTGCTAGAGGGTAGAGAGGCTCTGCAGAGAGACCTCGACAGGCTGGACAGATGGGCAGAGTCCAACGGCATGAGATTTAACACATCCAAGTGCCGGGTTCTGCACATCGGCCACAACAACCCCATGCAGAGCTACAGGCTGGGGTCAGAGTGGCTGGAGAGCGACCAGGCAGAGAGGGACCTGGGGGTGCTGGTTGATGGTAGGCTGAACATCAGCCTGCAGTGTGCCCAGGCGGCCAAGAGGGCCAATGGCATCCTGGCCTGCATCAGGAACAGTGTGGCCAGCAGGAGCAGGGAGGTCATTCTGTCCCTGTACACTGCACTGGTTAGGCCACACCTTGAGTACTGTGTCCAGTTCTGGGCCCCTCAGTTTAGGAAGGATGTTGACTTGCTGAATGAGTCCAGAGAAGGGCAACACAGTTGGTGAGGGGTTTGGAACACAAGCCCTATGAGAAAAGACTGAGGGAGCTGGGATTGCTCAGCCTGGAGAAGAGGAGACTCAGGGGTAACCTTATCACTCTCTACAACTACCTGAAGGGAGGCTGTAGACAGGCGGAGGTTGGTCTCTTCTCCCAGGCAGCCCAGAACAAGAGGACACAGTTTCAGGCTGCCCCAGGGGAGGTTCAGGTTGGATGTTAGGAAGAAGTTCTATACAGAAAGAGTGATTGCCCATTGGAATGGGCTGCCTGGGGAGGTGGTGGAGTCGCTATCATTGGAGGTTTTCAGGAGGAGACTTGATGGGGTGCTTGGTGCCATGGGTTAGTTGTTTAGGTGGGTTGGATTGGTTGATGGGTTGGATGCAATGGTCTTGAAGGTCTCTTCCAACCTGGTGTGGTGGTTTAAAAAGCTCAAGAAGCCTCTAGGCAAGAAAGCTGCATTTTATTTTTTATATAAGAGGTTTTGATTTTGTGATTGGCAGGAGAGGCAGCAGCTAGAGCATGGGGCTGTGTCTGCAACAGCAGTATCATTTAGCTCTGACAGTGTCTCACTGTGTCTTTATTTTGTTTCCTATGGAGCCATCTCTGTGTCGAAATGAGAGATTTGTTCTACCTACAGCACAGCCGAGAGAAAAGAGTGACCTCTGTGAACTGCAAGATATGGGGGAGGGAAGACAGTGAGAAAGTAGGCTCAGTCCCATCTTCCCTCCTCAGGCTGTATCACAGAGCAGTTGAGAGAGCCAGTGCTTTTGAAGCAGTCTGCCTCTGAGTGCAAATCCTGCTTGGCTACTGCTGAAATCTCACTGCCATGATAACCAGCTCTTCCCTGGCTTTTCATAAGCTCTCTAGATGTGGTGTGACAGGCACATCAGGAAAAATTCTAGATCAAAACATCATTTGCAGTTTTCTAGAAGTTTTTTGTAGACTGGGAGTAGGTCTGTGGAGGTAGCAGGTGAAAAAAAGAAGAGCACTCTTCAGACAGTTTTACATAGAGAGGACAGAGGGGTCTGGATGCAATCATCTTCACTTGTTACATGATCTATTTGAGACTTTTCTGCTCATAGGCAGATAAAGTTGTGCCTGCAGTGTAGGTTCTTGTACCCATTCCACTTTTGGATACAGTGAGGAGGGAATTCACATGAGACAGCAGAATGGGGTAAATGGTGCTCTGAGGAGCACAATGTAAGGCTAGGAGGCTGTCAGACGTAGGTGGAAGGAGATGCTGCTAGATATGATGGCATTCTGCTTGCAGAGAGTAGGTTTCGATTGGACATAATGAAGAGATTTTTTTTTTCCTTAAGGGTGATGAAACACTGGGACAGGTTGTTCTGAGAAGCTGTGGATGGCCTATCATTGAAAGTGTCCAAGGGCAGGTTGGGTGGGGCTTTAGCAACATGATTCAGTGAGCAATGTCCCTGCTCATGACAGAGGAAGTTGGACTAGGTGAATAACAAAGGTCCCTTCCACCTTCCAACCCAAATCATTCTGTGACTAAGTGAGTGCCTAACGTTTCTGGAAATGTTCATGTATGTGTTTGATGTTTGAAGAAACCAATCACTTCTCCAAAACAGTTGCTTTCACACCCTGTTTATTTCAGCTTGGTTGATTTTGATGGTGAAGCTGCTCAGGATGTTTTGTGAAGAATGTCTCAAAAAGGGACAATGTTGACAGGCTGATTTTATGACAGCCGTCAAATTTATATCCTTGTCGTGTCACACATTTTATTGCTGCGTGATATTGCACGTATGCATCACTTCACAGGTATGAAACACAGTGCTGGCCGAAGAATTTGTTGTCTTTGGAGCTACAGACCTGTAACAATTGTTAATTAGTGTAAGAGAATGGATTTTTTTCTTATAGTGTAATCTGTATAGTGTGAAAACATAAAGCTAGGACCTATTCCTGAAGCAATTCTGTTAAATTGAATAGCGACCTTAAAGTAAATAGATCAAAGCATAATGTTTGTTGGTTAGGTCAAGACTGCTAGTCCTGATTTTTTTTTTCCTGATAAAGCATCCTTTCTTCAAGGAAGGTTTTATGTTTATTTAAGATTTAACATGAATTTTGTCTTTTATTGAAAACTGACTTGTTTGTTTTTGGTGGTCATCGGTTATAAGCGGTTATCATTTGTGATCAGCTTCAACCCGTTCCTTTTCTCTTGCTTGGCTAACTTGCTTACTGATACATCTGCTTAGTTTAATTTTTTTGTTTCCCTCTTACTCTCCCTTGAGAATTTTCCCATTGGAACTTCCTGTTTCTCCTTCAGTTACAGCCTGTGGTCTTCTTTAAAAGCATAATTTGACCAAGAATGGTAATCTTCAGAGTTAAAGCAGAAAAAAGAAGAATCCAAAGTAGATGTGTGAAGGCTAAGAGTTACAGGATGTGGCTCAGGTGTGAAGTGGGCTGGTGATGACAAGGAGACCTAATTGTCAAGTCTAGAGCATAAGGCAATATTGCAGAATCTGGAGATGGACCAAGAAAATGTCTGATACTGGCCAGAAATTTTGGGAAATGTAATGAGGTATGAAAAGGGGAAACTGGGTGATAGTGGGCAGAAACTTCACGGACTAGTACTGGCTACTCCAAAAGAGGGAAACAGAGAAAAAAAGCAATGTTTCTGACCTTTTATCAATTTGAAATCAAGTCCTACTAAACATACATGACAAACAAACTCTCTACAACTACGTGAAGGGAGGTTGTAGACAGGCGGATGTTGGTCTCTTCTCCCAGGCAGCCAGTACCAGAACAAGAGGACACAGTCTCAGGCTGCACCAGGGGAGGTTTAGGTTGGATGTTAGGAAGAAGTTCTATACAGAGAGAGTGATTGCCCATTGGAATGGGCTGCCCAGGAAGGTGGTGGAGTCACCATCATTGGAGGTGTTCAGGAGGAGACTTGATGGGGTGCTTGGTGCCATGGGTTAGTTGTTTAGGTGGTGTTGGATTGGTTGATGGGTTGGACGCAATGATCTTGAAGGTCTCTTCAAACCTGGTTTGTTCTATTAAATTCTGTTAAATTCTATACAAGTAGAGAAAGAGAATTAAAGGCATAATTAATGTTGGTATACACCAGGCTCTGATGCTGCCATCATCAGGTTCACCTTACAGCTCTTACTGTTTTCATAGACTGAAGAGCAAGACATTATATTGTCTCCTCATCATCCCACCAAACCGACAAAAAAGGAGTTTGTGGTTTCATGCCTAATTGCTTGAGGTGTCTGAGTGCTTAAGTGAATGCATAGATAACTCAGGCTCTCTACAGAGAAGCAGATACATGCAATTCTGCAGTGAGATCCCTGTCTGCACTAGCTGGAAGATAAGAGCTTCCAATGTCCTGGTTCTGCTTTGGAAGAAAATGGTGGGAAGTCTCAGGACTGCTGCCTCAATCCTTGGATAAGATACTGTTATCAGCACTTGTCTGGACACAGCTGGAGTGCTGCGCACAGTTTTGGTCCCCGCTGTACAAAGAAGATATGGACAGGCTGGAAGTGTCCAGAGAAGGGCCACAAGAATGATCAGAGGAATGAAAGACCTGCCATATGAGGAAAGGCTGAGAGAAATGGGTTTGTTCAGCCTTGAGAAGAGAAGGTGTAGGGGTACCGCATACCAGTACGTAAAGGGTAGCTAGCAGGACAATGGAGATTCCCTTTTTACAAGGAGTCATATGGAAAAAGCAAGGGATAATGGGTACAAGTGACTGCTGGGGAGATTCTGATTGGAATCCAGAAGAAAAAGTTTTACCATGAGAACAGTCAGACGTTGGAATAATCTCCCAAGGGAAGTAGTGGAGTCTCTTGCATTGGTCAGTTGTAAGACTCAGCTTGGCAGGGTGCTGGAAAGGTTGGACCAGATGATCCTTTGGGTCCTTTCCACCCTGCCATTCTATGATTCTGTGAAAAAGAAAGCAGCAGGTGATTCTGGCAAGATTTTAGTAATGAATGCTTTCTTTAAATTACTTCCTGATTTTGTCTAATTATCTGCTTTTCTTTACCAAGCATCAAGGCAATGCTCACCAGCCCATATACTTCTTTGTGTTGTACTTCTCTAACTCTTCTAATTTCTAAAATAACTTTATTTTTAGCCCTCTGTAACCTCCCTGAAGTTGTAAAATGTGTTAAGTAGTTACATCCAGAGTGCAGAAAGATGCCTGGGCAATTTTTTGCCAAAACACATTAGTGTACATTATCTAGTATTGCATTTTCAAAAATTTGTGCCATTAACTTAAGTTTCAGGATAAGAAATATTTCACTGTTATCAGAAACCCTGAAAGTAGCTTTCTGCTTCTTTGCAGGTGGCCAAGAAGGCCAATGGCATCCTGACATGCATCAAGAATAGTGTGGCCAGCAGGAGCAGGGAAGTTTGGATGGTTAAAGAACTTTTAATGGAACTAAGGGGAAAAAAGAGGGTGTATCACCTTTGAAAGAGAGGGGAGGCAACCCGTGAAAAATTTAAGGATGTTGCTAGGTCTTGCAGGAAGAAAATTAGGGAGGCAAAAGCGCAGTTGGAGCTTAGTCTGGCCTCTGCTGTGAAGGACAACAAAAAGTCCTTCTATAAATACCTTAATAGCAAGAGGAAGGGCAGAGACAACCTCCACTCCTTGGTGGACACGGAGGGGAACGTTGTGATAAGGGATGAGGAAAAGGCAGAGATACTTAACACCTTCTTTGCCTCAATTTTTACTAGCAGGACAGAATGTCTTCCAGACAGCTGGCCTCCAGAGCTGGCAGAAGGAGCCAGGGAGCAGCATAGTTTTCCACTGTTCCAATATGGGGTAGTTGGTGATCTGCTCAGCCGCCTGGATCCCCACAAGTCCATGGGACCAGATGGGATCCATCCTAGGGTTCTGAGGGAGCTGTCAGAGGAGCTGGCCAAGCCGCTCTCCATCATTTTTCAGCAGTCCTGGCTCACTGGTGAGGTCCCAGAGGACTGGAAGCTGGCCAACGTGGTGCCCATCCATAAGAAGGGCCGGTTGGATGAGCCAAGGAATTACAGGCCTGTCAGCCTGACCTCAGTGCCAGGCAAGATCATGGAACAGGTCATCCTGAGTGCAATCACACAGCACTTAGAGGATGGCCAAGGGATCAGGCCTAGCCAGCATGGATTTAGGAAGGGCAGGTCCTGCCTGACCAACCTGATCTCCTTCTATGATCAGGTGACCCGCCTGGTGGATGTGGGGAGGCCTGTTGTGGTGGGTTGGATGGGTAAGGCCAAGAAGCCTCCTCCCTTCCCCCTTGTAAGGTAAAGGGAAAGAAAGAAAAAAAAACTCACAAGCTGAATTAGCAAAGCAGTGGAGCTTTATATTTACAAAGCAATGTAGGATATGCAGGGGAATATATACAAATTTACAGTATTTACAATATATATAAAGATATACAATAAAGTAACACAGAAATGAGAGTCACCCCCCTTGGCAGAGGGGGTTCCCCACCTCCGCTCTCCCCTCTCTTCCCCCCTTTCCCCAGAATGGGATAGAAAGAGAAAGAAAAGAGAGGAAAAAAAATGTTAGAAGCAGTTCGTGTTAATTGGAAAGGAGTTAATACAGGCCTGGTATCTTATCTTCAAGGCCGAAGTCTTGGCAGAAAGCCCAGCACAGAAAAGAGCTGCTGCCCAAAGAAGAGGCGGAAGCAAGAGTGACAGAGAAGTGCTGGAAATGCCCATTTCACTCCCAGTTCAGAAGGTGCTTCCTCCCACTTCACCAATGAAATAGTTTAGATTATTCTTTCCGTTTACCAACTTCCGTCCACCATATTCCCTTTTTTAAGGGGACAGCGTCAACCGGCCACACCTGTGGATGTAGTTTACCTGGACCTCAGCAAGGCCTTTGACACCGTCCCCCATAGCAAACTCCTGGCCAAGCTGTCAGCCCATGGCTTGGACAGCAGCACTCTGAGCTGGGTTAGGAACTGGCTGGATGGCCGAACCCAGAGAGTGGTGGTGAATGGTGTCACATCCAGCTGGCGGCCAGTCAGTAGTGGAGTCCCCCAGGGATCAGTGCTGGGCCCCATCCTCTTTAACATCTTTGTTGATGATCTGGATGAGGGCATTGAGTCTATCATCAGCAAATTTGCTGATGACACCAAGCTGGGGACAGGAGTTGATCTGCTAGAGGGTAGAGAGGCTCTGCAGAGAGACCTCGACAGGCTGGACAGATGGGCAGAGTCCAACGGCATGAAATTTAATGCATCCAAGTGCCGGGTTCTGCACATTGGCCACAACAACCCTATGCAGTGCTACAGGCTGGGGTCAGAGTGGCTGGAGAGCAGCCAGGCAGAGAGGGACCTGGGAGTGCTGGTTGATGGTAGGCTGAACATGAGCCTGCAGTGTGCCCAGGCAGCCAAGAGGGCCAATGGCATCCTGGCCTGCATTAAGAACAGTGTGGCCAGCAGGAGCAGGGAGGTCATTCTGCCCCTGTACACTGCACTGGTTAGGCCACACCTTGAGTACTGTGTCCAGTTCTGGGCCCCTCAGTTTAGGAAGGATGTTGACTTGCTGGAACGAGTCCAGAGAAGGGCAACGAAGTTGGTGAGGGCTTGGAACACAAGCCCTATGAGGAGAGACTGAGGGAGCTGGGGCTGCTTAGCCTGGAGAAGAGGAGACTCAGGGGTGACCTTATTGCTCTCTACAACTACCTGAAGGGGGGTTGTAAACAGGCAGAGGTTGGTCTCTTCTCCCAGGCAGCCAGCACCAGAACAAGAGGACACAGTCTCAGGCTGCACCAGGGGAAGTTCAGGCTGGAGGTCAGGAGGAAGTTTTACACGGAGAGACTGATTGCCCATTGGAATGTGCTGCCCAGGGAGGTGGTGGAGTCGCCATCACTGGAGGTGTTCAGGAGGAGACTTGACAGGGTGCTTGGTTACATGGGTTAGTTGATTGGGTGGTGTTGGGTGATAGGTTGGACGCGATGGTCTTGAAGGTCTCTTCCAACCTGGTTTATTCTATTCTATTCTATTCTATTTCCAGAAGTCACTGTGCCCCTCTACTCAGTGCTGGTTAGGCCGCACCTTGAGTCCTGTGTCCAGTTCGGGGCCCCTCAGTTTAAGAAGGACATCGAGACACTTGAATGTCTTGAATGTGTCCAGAGAAGGGGAATGAGGCTGGAGAGAGGCCTCAAGCACAAGCCCTATGAGGAGAGGCTGAGGGAGCTGGGATTGTTTAGCCTGGAGAAGAGGAGGCTCAGGGGAGACCTTATTGCTGTCTACAACTACTTGAAGGATGGTTGTAGCCAGAAGAGGGTTGGTCTCGTCTCCCAGGCAACCAGCACCTGAACAAGAGGACACAGTCTCAAGCTGTGCCAGGGGAAGTTTAGGCTGGAGGTGAGGAGAAAGTTCTTCATGGAGAGAGTTAGCCATTGGAATGGGCTGCCCAGGGAGGTGGTGGAGTCACCCTCCCTGGAGGTGTTCAAGAGGGGATTGGGCGTGGCACTTGGTGACATGGTTTAGTCATGAGGTCTGTGGTGACAGGTTGGACTTGATGATCTTTGAGGGTCTCTTCCAACCTTGGTGATTCTGTGATTCTGTGGTTTTTGCTTTTTCACTTCATTGTTGGCAATTTTAATTATGCCTGTCTTGTTCTGGACCAGTGTCATTGATGGGGTTTAATTTAGTTGTGATTATGTATTGAAACTTGTCTTTTGTCATCCTTAACTTGTTTCAGCAAGATGCACATTCTGGTTTAGTCTGGAACATCAAAGGAAAACAATAATTGTGTTTCCTTTATGTTAATTTTTCTTTGCAGTGTACTCTGTAGCCCACGTGGACTTGCCAGGCATACAAGTGCCTGTGTGTGTGGCTGTAGCTGAAAACTTTTCAGGAAATGCTTCTGTATTGTGCTTATTGCTAATGAGCTGTATGTGTACTAAACAAAAAGTTGTCCTTTTGTGGTTCTGTCATTAATTTTCAAATGTTATTGGAAAAGGATAGAATCAGAAAGCTTTACAACAAATTACAAAACCAGCTTGGCTTCATTTAGGACAAACAGGTACTCCTGAGTGCTCAGCCTTTCAGAAAAACCTCTCCACAAAACCATGTCCCTAGATGGGAGCTGAACTGTTGATAATCTGTTCTTTGAGACTTTCTTTTCATCTGTTGCTCTCCTGGAACAATAGTCTGAGGCTGGAAAAATCTGAGGCCTTCAGGAGGAGAAACTTTTCCTGCAACTGAATGCCCTTCTTCCAAATGATTTCTAATAGGATATTTATTCCATCTATTATGCATTATCTTATTTTAGCAAATGCCAAGACACTGTAAGTTACTGTGATGCCCACAAGAAAAAGATTGCTGTGTGAGGTGAAATACGCCTGCAGCCAGCACTTGTCATGGTGGCTTAATGCTTACCAGTCAGGCTGTGAGGAGCTGATGGGCTTGGAATTTCTATTCGGCGTCCCTTGCCCAAAGCAGATGAGAATGAGCCCTTTTGTCCTGTCTGCTGTTACCAAATGGCTTTGGAAAATGAGCACTGTTGAATGAAAAGAAAGGGCTAGATGACATTTTGTTTTCTACATGAACCAGTGTATAGGTTCTTTGTTTTTCAGAAATGGTTTTCAAGAAGACATGCTAATATTGCTGCTATTTTAGCAGTGGTTCTTTTGTTCAAACCTGAAAGTAGGTTTGTGGGAGTTGGCTGTCCATTTATATTAGTGAGCTCTTTCCTTGTTAAGATTCCGTGGACACCTAAAATATGAATATTTATATTCTGAAGAAGTCTCACTATTTAACTCAGTAGTGAGCATGGGTTAGGGACTCCAGTCTGCAGAGCACGAGACACCCACTTTGACTTCAACTGTGTGCCACCAAGAGTTGAGTCTGGAGATCCAGTATTTGAAATGCAGCTGGGAATCTTCTGACTTCTGAGTGTCTTCATCCTCCTTTTCCCTTGAGTAGAGGGCTTGAGTAGAGAAACACTAAATGGTCCTTCATTTCTGTCTTCCCAAAAGCTTCAGTTTACTGCACCCTGGCACATTGTGATTATCGAATTAACAATCCTTGCAGCTTCTCCTTTGCATGCCTACTAGGATGTGCCTTCACAATCAGCTCAGGTCCAGCTAAGTACCCAGTCCCTTGCTTATGGAGAGGTAGCAGGAATATCTAGAGAGGGGTGAGTGGCAGGCAGACACTCAGGCCAGCTGAAACTGATTGTGGAACTGGAATGTCAGACAGGCTCTGAAACTTCGTGCATACCCTTTTTCATCCATTAACCTCTGCTCAGCAGTGCACAGCCTAGACTGGCACAACTAAATACAGAACCGTGGGAATCCTACTTCCCAGTTAGAGAGTGACCTCAACAGAGGCCCTGTATGGATATGCTGGAATTATTTATCCTACAGTCCAATTGTGGCTTCCTTAGATGGATAGTGAAGGGAAACACTTGAGGGCAGAAAAACAACTTCCTCCTGTTCCTACTGGTAGCAGTCAAGCCCTGGGGGTTTGGCCCTGTGCCCTGTAACTGCCAGTGGAGTCCCCTGGCAAAACAGAAAGCGAGCCAGTGTAAGTGGGCTGATTTGATGGCTAGACTAAACAGAAAACTACTACCAGGACCTTTAAGTTCAATTAATTTTGTTTTACGTGTTGTTCTTTATGGTACTTTTACCTTTTTTCAGTATTTCCCACCATTTTGGTACTCTTTGCTGCAAATACATTTGCTAACTATTAGTAAACTCCTTGTGAACATCACTGGGGTGGGGACCTGTTGCTTGAAAATATATTGGCTCATGTTTATAAGTACTTGTGGCATAACAAGCTCTCATACTTCAGGAGAGCTGTTGTAAGCATCTGAATGGACAAAGGATCTTGTGAAAGACTTTTTGGCATTCTGTAGGTTGACAAATCCTCATCTATATTGTCATTCACTTCTTGGAAACTACATTGTAAGGCATGAATTATGCAAATAAAATTTGCTTCTTCTCCAGTAGATTGTATTTCTTTTAGTCTTTTAATTCTATTTTTAATCATTTTGTCGGCTCTGAAGAACTCAGTCTTACAGTTCTCCTGGTTTTGGTGTTAAATGGGGTAGCTCTCATTTTTTTTACTTTAATACTTGCATTCAAGTGATAGATTTCTTACTACAGTTACTAAAGCAATGAATTTGAGCTTGTGTAGAAACCCTGGGTGAAGTCTGTCTAGCTTGTATGTATTATAACTTTACATTTTGTCAGGTTTGGGAAGAGACAAATGCTTTAATTTGAGGCAGTTCCTTAGATCTGACCTTTGAAAACTAGCTCAAACTCAGAAGTCGCTCAAGGTGTGTCCATAAAGAATATAAACGTGGAAAAAGAGTAGGTGATGGAAATTTCTTCTGCTTTAGAATGAAGATTTGTATCATAAGTAGTTCAGCAAATTAGTTGTTGGCAACTGCAGATACCTTTTAGTATATTGAATAGGGGGCATTTCCAAATAAGCCCATTGTAAGTGCAGATCAGGTTCGTGATCATCTGAAGAACCTGAAAGTGTTCAAGTCCATGGGACCTGATGGGATACACCCACAGGTACTGAGAGAACTGGCAGAGGAGGTTGCTAAAGCCCTCTCTATTATATTTCAAAAGTCATGGCAATCTGGTGAAGTCCCCACAGACTGGAAAAGGGGAAACATTGCCCCCATCTTCAAAAAGGGTAAGAAGGAGGAACCAGGGAACTACAGGCCAGTCAGTCTCACCTCTGTGCCTAGAAAGATCATGGAGCAGATCCTCCTGGAGTCACTAGTGGCTCAGAAGAATAGTGAAGAGGTGATTGGGAACAGTCAGCATGGCTTTGCCAAGGGCAAATCCTGCCTGACCAACCTGGTTGCCTTCTATGAGCAGGTGACAAAGTTAATAGATGAGGGGCGAGCAACTGATGTCGTTTATCTGGACCTGAGCAAAGCCTTCGACACTGTCCCGCACCACATCCTGGTCTCCAAACTGGTGTCATATGGGTTTGATGGGTGGACCACCAGATGGATAAGGAACTGGCTTGATGGCTGCATCCAAAGAGTGGCTGTCAATGACTCCATGTCCCAGTGGAGGCCAGGGACAAGCGGAGTCCCTCAGGGATCAGTCCTGGGACCTGTCTTGTTCAACATCTTTGTGGGTGACATGGACAGTGGCATTGAGTGCACCCTCAGCAAGTTTGCTGATGACACCAAGCTGTGTGGTGCAGCAGACACGCTGGAGGGAAGGGAGGCCATCCAGAGGGACCTTGACAGGCTGGAGAGGTGGGCACAAGCCAACCTCATGAAGTTCAAGAAGAGCAAGTGCAGGGTCCTGCATCTGGGTCGAGGCAATCCCAGGCACAAATCCAGGCTGGGCAGTGACTGGCTGGAAAGCAGCCCTGAGGAGAGAGACTTGGGGGTGCTGGTGGACAAAAAGCTCAACATGAGCTCTCAATGTGCACTTGCAGCCCGCAAAGCCAATCAGATCCTGGGCTGCATCAGGAGAAGTGTGGCTAGCAGGTCGAGGGAGGTGATCCTCCCCCTCTACTCAGCCCTGGTGAGACCCCACCTGGAGTACTGTGTCCAGTTCTGGAGCCCCTATTCCAAGAGGGATGTGGAGGTGCTGGAACGTGTCCAGAGAAGGGCCACAAGGATGATCAGAGGGCTGGAGCACCTCTCCTATGAGGACAGACTGAAGGAGTTGGGGCTGTTCAGTCTGCAGAAGAGAAGGCTCCGAGGTGACCTAATTGTGGCCTTCCAGTGTCTGAAGGGGGCCTACAGGAAGGCTGGGGAGGGACTTCTCAGGATCTCAGGTAGTGATGGGACTAGGGGGAATGGAATGAAGCTGGAGGTGGGGAGGTTCAGGCTAGATGTGAGGAGGAGGTTCTTGACCATGAGAGTGGTGAAGCCCTGGAATGGGTTGTCCAGGGAGGTGGTTGAGGCCCCGTCCCTGGAGGTGTGTAACAGCAGGCTGGATGAGGCTGTGGCCAGCCTGATCTAGTGTGGGGTGTCCCTGCCCATGGCAGGGGGTTGGAACTAGATGATCCTTGTGGTCCCTTCCAACCCTGACTGGTACTATGATACTGATACTATGATATCAGTGTTGCTGGAATTGCTCTACTTTCTGATTTTAAGCTTTCTCTGTGGGAGGAGTAAGACTTCTTAAAACAAATGTGATGGAGTGGTAGTTTGCACGGTATAGCAATTGTTCTCCCAGCCCTGCCCTTCCAGATCCCATTGGGTTCCGTGATAGCTCTCAAGAATACAAAACATGAGTACAGGTATAGTATGTCAGACCAACAGTCCATCCAGCTTAGTATCTTGTTTGTGCCAGCAGCTAACAGATGATGTACTTTTCCCTAATCTTTTCCCAGCCTCAATCTATTTTCAGTTTATGAGACTGTTTAGCAATAAATCTTTCTCGTTAAATGAAGACTTGCAGCTGACTTTCATGTCTTTTATGTTTTAGAACTAAAAAAACAAAGAAGGCATCTGCTCCTCCAGCCAGGGAAGAGAAGCCCAAATCAACCATTTTTGAAGAGGAAGTAGATCCAGATGAAGGACTCTTCGGCCCAGAGAAAGATTTCTCATCAATTGGTCTCAGGAAGAAGATGAAAGAGAGTAAATATCTTCTATATTTTTTTATATAGCCATGGTGGTATTAGGTTGATGGTTGGACTCAATGATCTTAGAGGTCTTTTCCAACCCAAACAATTCTGTGATATACATGGATTGTTTTATCTAAAGCATGTGTACAACTGAGCTTTTAAAGTGTGATACAGAGTATACAGGTTAAGTAATGATTTGGGAATGTTAATCTTCAATTGGGGGAAAATCATGTAGAATCAGTCAGAAAGAAGAAATAAGACCCTTGTGCTGGGATATTGCAGGTGTGTGGCACACTGATGAGAGTAATGTGACCTACATTTGAGAGTAGGAAGAAAGCAGATCTACCAAGTCCTGAGAGTGCAGAGTATCACTACACTTTGGAGATTTGAAGTACTTCGTGAAAAAAGACTTGTCCACATGATCTTTTTTTGTTTTCAGCCCAGTATCCAGGTCTACTAGCTAATGTTGATGCAGGTATTGTATTATGTAGTGTGATTTAACTGTGGCATATTCTGGTTCCCCTTTCTAGATCTGAAATTATTTGAAGATCCAGACCTCGGTGGGGTGGTAAGACTGGGTGACTCACTACTGCTGCCAGATGCCTGTAAGAATATGGAGTATGTGGTGACCACAGGTCCTGAGGAGGACACTGAGGAATTGCTGAGGTACACATCCCAAATATGGTGTGCAATGTGAAGTTGGTCTGCAGAGTTATTTAGACCTCAAAAGGCATGAATTGGAGGGCAAGGCTTAAATAGAATCACAGAATTAACTGGGCTGGAAAGGACCTGTGACATCATCAAGTCCAACCTATCACCCAACACTATCTAATCAACTAAACCATGGCACTAAATTCCTCATCCAGTCTTATTTTAAACACTTCTAGGGACAGTGACTCCACCACCTCCCTGGGCAGCCCATTCCAATGGCCAATCACTCTTTCTGGGAAGAATTTCTTTCTAACATCCAGCCTAAACCTCCCCTGGCACAGCTTGAGACTGTGTCCTCTTGTTCTGTCACAGCTTGCCAGGGAGAAGAGACCAAGCCCCACCTGTCTACAACCTCCCTTCAGGTAGTTGTAGAGAGCAATAAGGTCTCCCCTGAGCCTCCTCTTCTCCAGGCTAAACAACCCCAGCTCCCTCAGCCTCTCCTCATAGGGCTTGTGCTGCAAACCCCTCCCCAGCTTTGTTTCCTTTCTCTGGACACATTCCAGCAACTCAACATCTTTCTTAAACTGAGGGGCCCAGAACTGGACACAGTACTCAAGATGTGGCCTGACCAGTGATGAGAATAGGGGAAGAATGACTTCCCTGCCTCTGAAATTTGAAGGGGGAAGGGGTTAATAGTCTCCTGCTGGCTGGTGACAAACAGAGAGTCAGCTCACCAGCAGTAGAGAGAAGGAGAGATGGTAAGGGCTCTCAACTTGCTGCCCTGAGGCAAGCCACGAATGATCCACCAGGACATTCTGTGGAAACCGAGGGGATTTGGCACAAGAGGAGGACAGGGCCAGCCCAGCTGAAGTGCTTCTATGCGAATGCACGCAGCTTGGGCAACAAACAGGATGAGTTAAGGACCACTGTGCTGCTGGGATCACCAGTGGTGTCCCCCAGGGATCAGTGCTGGGCCCTGTCCTCTTCAACATATTCATTGATGATCTGGATGAAGGAGTAGAGACAGTCATCAGCAAGTTTGCAGATGACACAAAGTTAGGGGCAGATGTTAGTCAGTTAGAGGGTAGAAAGGCTCTGCAGAGGGACCTCAACCGACTGGACAGATGGGCAGAGTCCAATGGGATGGCATTCAACAAGTCCAAGTGCCGAGTGCTGCACTTTGGCTATGGCAATCCCATGCAGAGCTATAGGCTGGGGTCGGAGTGGCTGGAGAGCTCCCAAACAGAGAGGGACCTGGGTGTGCTGATCGACAGCCACCTGAATATGAGCCAGCAGTGTGCCCAGGTGGCCAGGAGGGCCAATAGCATCCTGGCCTGCATTAGGAATAATGTGGTCAGCAGGAGCAGGGAGGTCATAGTGCCCCTGTACTCTGCTTTGGTTAGGCCGCACCTTGAGTCCTGTGTCCAGTTCTGGGCCCCCCAGTATAAGAAGGACATTGAAACACTTGAGCGTGTCCAGAGAAGGGCAACAAGGCTGGTGAGAGGCCTATGAGGTTGGACGTGATGATCTTGAAGGTCTCTTCCAACCTGGTTTATTCTATGAGGAGAGGCTGAGGGAGCTGGGATTGTTTAGCCTGGAGAAGAGGAGGCTCAGGGGTGACCTCATTGCCCTCTACATTGTCCTGGAGCGAATGGAGGACTGCTTCCTGACACAGCTGTTAAGCGAGCCTACCAGGGGACAGGCTCTGCTTGACCTGCTGTTCTCCAATAGAGAAGGGCTGGTGGGAGACGTGATCGTGGGAGGCTGCCTAGGGTGCAGTGACCACGAGATAGTGAAGTTTTCAATATGCAGGGAGATAGGGAGGACCACCAACAGAACCTTCACCTTGGACTTCCAAAGGGCGAACTTCAGCCTGTTTAAGAAACTTATTTGTAAAGCCCTGGGTACCAGCCCTCATGAACCAAGGGGTTCAGGAGGGTTGGACCTACTTCAAACAGGAGCTCTTGAAGGCACAGGAATTGGCGGTTCCCACGTGCCGGAAGGCAAGCCGGCGGGGAAGGCAACCAGCCTGGATGAGCAAGCAGCTCCTGGAGGATTTAAGGGGGAAGAGGAGGCTGTATCACCTTTGGAAGGACGGGAAGGCTTCTCGAGGTATGTTCAAGGAAGCTGTTAGATTATGTAGGAATAAAATTAGGGAGGCTAAGGCCCAGCTGGAACTGAAGCTGGCCACCTCTGTCAAAGACAATAAAAAGCATTTTTATAAATATATTAACAATAAGAAGAGGGGCAGGAAGAACCTCCACTCCCTAGTGGACCTGGAGGGGAACATGGTGACTGAGGATGAGGAGAAAGCTGAGGTCCTGAACACCTTCTTTGCCTTCATTTTTAACAGCAGGGCAGGAGTTCAGGAGGAGTGGCCTCCGGAGCTGGGCGATGGGGTCGGGGAGCAGTGTAATGCCCCGGAAATCCATGAGGAGTTAGTTCGGGACCTGCTGAGCCACTTGGATATTCACAAGTCCATGGGACCGGATGGGATCCATCCTAGGGTGCTGAGAGAGCTGGCAGATGTGCTAGCTAGGCCACTCTCCATCATTTTCCTCCAGTCCTGGCTCACAGGTGAGGTCCCAGATGACTGGAAACTGGCCAACATGGTCCCCATCCACAAGAAGGGTCGGATGGAGGAACCTGGAAACTGCAGGCCGGTCAGCCTGACCTCAGTGCCAGGGAAAGTGATGGAGCAGATTATCCTGGCGGCAATAACTGCGCACCTGAAGGATGGCCAAGGGCTCAGGTCCAGCCAACATGGATTCAGGAAGGGCAGATCCTGCCTCTCCAACCTGATCTCTTTCTATGATCAGGTGACCCATCTGGTGGATGTGGGGAGGCCTGTGGATGTGGTCTACCTAGACTTCAGCAAGGGCTTTGACACCGTCCCCCACAGCAAACTGCTGACTAAGCTGTCAGCCTGTGGATTGGACCATTACACTCTGTGCTGGGTTAGGAACTGGCTGGAGGGCCGGGCCCAGAGAGTGGTAGTGAACGGTGCCACATCCAGCTGGAGGCCAGTCACCAGTGGTGTCCCCCAGGGATCAGTGCTGGGCCCTGTCCTCTTCAACATATTCATTGATGATCTGGATGAAGGGGTCGAGTCAGTCATCAGCAAGTTTGCAGATGACACAAAGTTAGGGGCAGATGTTAGTCAGAGGGTAGAAAGGCTCTGCAGAGGGACCTCGACCAACTGGACAGATGGGCAGAGTCCAATGGGATGGCATTCAACAAGTCCAAGTGCCGAGTGCTGCACTTTGGCTACAGCAATCCCATGCAGAGCTATAGGCTGGGGTCGGAGTGGCTGGAGAGCTCCCAAACAGAGAGGGACCTGGGCGTGCTGATCGACAGCTGCCTGAATATGAGCCAGCAGTGTGCCCAGGTGGCCAGGAGGGCCAATAGCATCCTGGCCTGCATTAGGAATAGTGTGGCCAGCAGGAGCAGGGAGGTCATAGTGCCCCTGTACTCTGCCTTGGTTAGGCCACACCTTGAGTCCTGTGTCCAGTTCTGGGCCCCTCAGTTTAAGAAGGACATTGAAACACTTGAGCGTGTCCAGAGAAGGGCAACAAGGCTGGTGAGAGGCCTATGAGGAGAGGCTGAGGGAGCTGGGATTGTTTAGCCTGGAGAAGAGGAGGCTCAGGGGTGACCTCATTGCCCTCTACAACTACCTGAAGGGTGGTTGTAGCCAGGAGGGGGTTGGCCTCTTCTCTCAGGCAACCAGCACCAGAACGAGGGGACACAGTCTCAAGCTGTGCCAGGGGAGGTTCAGACTCGAGGTGAGGAGGAAGTTCTTCACCGAGCAAGTCATTCGGCATTGGAACGGGTTGCCCAGGGAGGTGGTTGAGTCATCGACCCTGGAGGTGTTCAAGAGGAGATTGGACGTGTCACTTGGTGCCATGGTCTAGTCATGGGGTCTGTGTTGATAGGTTGGACTCGATGATCCTTGAGGTCCTTTCCAACCTAAGTGATACTGTGATACTGTGTGATACTGTGGGATGCCACGACATAGTGGCTGTTACTGAAACTTGGTGGGATGAATCCCATGACTGGAATGTAGGGATAGATGGGTATAAACTCTTTAGGAAGGATAGGCAGGGAAGGAGAGGAGGAGGTGTTGCCCTCTATGTCAATAGCCAGTTAGAATCAGTGGAGCTCCAACTGGGGAGGGATGATGAGCTAGTTGAGAGCGTATGGGTTAAAATTAAAGGCAGGACAGGGGAAGGAGATATTACTGTGGGGGTCTCCTACAGGCCACCTGACCAGCAGATCCAAGCAGATGAGGCCCTCCACAGGCAAATAGAAGCGGCTTCCAGGTCACAAGCCCTGGTCCTCATGGGTGATTTCAACCACCCGGACATGTGCTGGAGGGACAACACAGCAAGGCACCAGCAATCCAGGATGTTCGTGGACTGCATAGAAGACAACTTCCTCCTCCAAATGGTAGAGGAACCAACAAGAAATGGTGCTATGCTGGACCTTGTTCTCACCAACAGGGAAGGGCTGGTAAGCAATGTGAGGCTCATAGACGGCCTTGGCTGCAGTGACCATGAAGCAGTTGAATTTAACATCCTCAGGGCAATCAGGAGGAAGTATTCCAAGCTCACGACCCTAGACTTTAGGCGTGCAGATTTTGATGGCTTCAGGGATCTGCTAGCCAAAGTGTCGTGGGACAAAGCCCTGGAGGGAAGAGGGACCCAGGACAGCTGGTCAGTATTCAAGGACCACCTCCTCTGTGTCCAGGAGCTCTGTGTACCAACAAAGAGAAAAGCAGGTAAGAATGCTAGGAGGCCTGCCTGGATGGGCAAGGAGCTACTGGACACACTATTACTTAAAAGGAAACTCTACAGGAAGTGGAGAGAAGGACAGGTAGAACAGGGGGAATATAAGGAAGCTGCCCGAGCAGCGAGAGTCCTGGTTAGGAAAGCCAAAGCAGAGTTTGAATTGAATCTAGCCAGGGAGATTAAAGGGAACACTAAGAACTTTTACAGGTATATTAATGGGAAGAAGAAGACTAGGGAAGGTGTGGGCCCCCTCAGAGAGGAAACTGGTGACATGGTCACAAGTGATGAGGAAAAGGCTGAGGTACTTAATAACTTCTTTACCTCAGTCTTCACTGCAAGGGCCTCTAGCCACACTCCTGATGTTATGGAAGTCAAAGCCAGGGACGGGGAGGAAGAACTGCCCATTGTAAGTGCAGATCAGGTTCGTGATCACCTGAAGAACCTGAAAGTGTTCAAGTCCATGGGACCCGACGGGATACACCCACAGGTACTGAGAGAACTGGCAGAGGAGGTTGCTAAAGCCCTCTCTATTATATTTCAAAAGTCATGGCAGTCTGGGGAAGTCCCCACAGACTGGAAAAGGGGAAACATTGCCTCCATCTTCAAAAAGGGTAAGAAGGAGGAACCAGGGAACTACAGGCCAGTCAGTCTCACCTCTGTGCCTGGAAAGATCATGGAGCAGATCCTCCTGGAGTCACTACTCGCTCAAAAGAATAGTGAAGAGGTGATTTGGAACAGTCAGCATGGCTTTGCCAAGGGCAAATCCTGCCTGACCAACCTGGTGGCCTTCTATGAGCAGGTGACAAAATTAATAGATGAGGGGCGAGCAACTGATGTCGTTTACCTGGACCTGAGCAAAGCCTTCGACACTGTCCCGCACCACATCCTGGTCTCCAAACTGGTGTCATATGGGTTTGATGGGTGGACCACCAGATGGATAAGGAACTGGCTTGATGGCCGCATCCAAAGAGTGGCTGTCAATGACTCCATGTCCCAGTGGAGGCCAGTGACAAGCGGAGTCCCTCAGGGATCAGTCCTGGGACCTGTCTTGTTCAACATCTTTGTGGGTGACATGGACAGTGGCATTGAGTGCACCCTCAGCAAGTTTGCTGATGACACCAAGCTGTGTGGTGCAGCAGACACGCTGGAGGGAAGGGAGGCCATCCAGAGGGACCTTGACAGGCTGGAGAGGTGGGCACAAGCCAACCTCATGAAGTTCAAGAAGAGCAAGTGCAGGGTCCTGCATCTGGGTCGAGGCAATCCCAGGCACAAATCCAGGCTGGGCAGTGACTGGCTGGAAAGCAGCCCTGAGGAGAGAGACTTGGGGGTGCTGGTGGACAAAAAGCTCAACAGGAGCTCTCAATGTGCACTTGCAGCCTGCAAAGCCAATCAGATCCTGGGCTGCATCAGGAGAAGTGTGGCTAGCAGGTCGAGGGAGGTGATCCTCCCCCTCTACTCAGCCCTGGTGAAACCCCACCTGGAGTACTGTGTCCAGTTCTGGAGCCCCTATTACAAGAGGGATGTGGAGGTGCTGGAACATGTCCAGAGAAGGGCCACAAGGATGATCAGAGGGCTGGAGCACCTCTCCTATGAGGACAGACTGAAGGAGTTGGGGCTGTTCAGTCTGCAGAAGAGAAGGCTCCGAGGTGACCTAATTGTGGCCTTCCAGTGTCTGAAGGGGGCCTACAGGAAGGCTGGGGAAGGACTTCTCAGGATCTCAGGTAGTGATAGGACTAGGGGGAATGGAATGAAGCTGGAGGTGGGGAGATTCAGGCTAGATGTGAGGAGGAGGTTCTTGACCATGAGAGTGGTGAGACCCTGGAATGGGTTGTCCAGGGAGGTGGTCGAGACCCCGTCCCTGGGGGTGTTTAAGAGCAGGCTGGATGAGGCTCTGTCCAGCCTGATCTAGTGTGGGGTGTCCCTGCCCATGGCAGGGGGGTTTGAACTAGATGATCCTTGTGGTCCCTTCCAACCCTGAATGAAACTATGAAATAAACACTTTGTATTCTAACTGTGAATCAACACTTGTACTTACAAGTAAAAGGTAAGATATGTGTGATGGGGCTCGGGATTCAAACACGTTAGAAAAATTAATTTAGGAAGACCCTCTGAGAAAGGTGGAGTGCAAAGTATTATTTTGTGACTCCAAAGGAAGGGTCTGGAAAGCCCAAGGCATGCCATCTTGTCCTTGTTTTCTAACACAACACTCCTGCTTTCTGCAGATAGTGAAAATTGACTTCCATTATGCTAAGTAAGAAACAAAGCCCAGAAACAACTTCAGTGATCTTAAACCAGGGGCTCTTGATACAAGAGGAATAATATCCTGCTGGCAGCTCACAGATTTCTGTGCAGAAGTGCATCTCACATTTCTAGGAGGAATCCAGTGTACACCTCCACAGTAGCAGAGGACTCATTAAAATCTCTTGCCACCCTACATTTGATTTTTAATCTAGGAGATGGAAAGGAGGGCCAGAACTTAGAATTACAGGAGGCAATAATAAACTTGCTCATACTCTTACTTGCTCCCTTGTTAGCTTAGCACTGAAACATATCATCACATAGTGTATTTTATTCCTGATGTCTCACAAGATTTGCCTATACTGGTATTCCTCAAGAGGTCAAGCAGGGAGCCAATGCTCGGAGGAACCAGCATCCCCAGGGAATCTGTGCTGCAGTGAAGAGTTAAATGGATGATTTCTATATCTCAGGCTGCCATCTGAATGACTAAGCCATCCTGCTGCCAGTGCTAATTCTTGCCAGCTCCTATTAGGATGTATGATTTCCACAGCAGGTACTAAACCTAGAGAGAGAGTGTGTGGTTTCAAACCTCTCCTCAAGAAAGTAGTTTTGCAGCTATTGCTTTCTACACATGCAAAAGTGGTAGTTCTCTCAGTGGTTATACCTGACAATTTAAATAAAAGGTAAAGTGGGTTGGATGCCATCTCATATTACATCTTGACAACTCACCTGATGTTTGTAGAGGCTGTTGGGGCACAATGTGATCTGGTTTAATGCTGTGGCATACTGGGAGCAAACCCATATGTGATGCAATATTTCTGTGTTTGCTTTCTCTTCTGCTAGCAATCACAGCACACAGCACTTAATACAGTTTGTTCATACAGCTGAAGAAAAATGTCTGTTTCAATGCAGTCCTTGTATTATTATCCACTAGTGGAGAGAGCTTCTCCATCTGCTATATCAGTGTCCTTTGCATTATGTTTTCTCTTCCTCTGTGGCAGAGATGGTGTCTGAAGTCTGCTCTTCTGACCAATGGACCATGCTTTTAGATGAGTTTGGAGTCATCATTGTTAGCAGCAGACTCAGATGGTTACAGAAGCCCATGGGAAATTATTCCATTTCTTTTAAATTCCGGTGGTTTTTCATTTATTCTTGAATTGTCCCAGCACTTCCAGGAATTGACAAGTCATCAGGGTCCAATTGGAAATGAATATGTGTAATTAAGCAGAAAATCATGGCAATATTCCAATTGGAGAGTTGCTACAGGAATGCAGAGGCAACTCTTGACTGTGGAAGAGGTGTAGGCAGATAGGTCAGGATCTGTTAACCTCTTCAGATGCCTAACACCCTCTGAAATTTCCCTATAAAACTAATTCACAGTGTTATCTGTACATCATCATAGAGAGCTGGTACACTGAATGCAAGGTGACTGAGGGTAAAGAGGAAGCTG
This sequence comes from Melanerpes aurifrons, assembly GCA_011125475.1. Lineage (NCBI taxonomy): Eukaryota > Metazoa > Chordata > Aves > Piciformes > Picidae > Melanerpes > Melanerpes aurifrons. The sequence continues at coordinate 339,765 of WWNC01000061.1, read as the reverse complement.
TTAAAGTGGGGAAGAGGAGTAGAAGTGCTGTTTTAACCTACTAGAATACTTCACCTCATTTCAATTTAAATTGCAGTCACCTGACATTCTGTAGTTGAACTTTCTCCAGTGGTTGTACACAATGCACTTCGTTTTCTGTTCAATGGGAAGCCTTACCAGAACTGTCAGGTCTTATAAATATACAGGCAATATTTTAATCATCTCCCACTTTCCCTTACCACCAGACTGGTGTTGCATGTTCTTTCAGGGCAGTGCCACAGTTTCTTTTCCAGAGCAGTAACTCTTTGTGGTGAGAGGAAATGTTCAACATGAACTGAAACCTGCAATCTCCCTGGCATGGGGGCTTGAGCATATTTTGAGGCCTTTGTCCTATAGATGTTGACAATTTGTCTCCTTTCTCAAGGGCCACTGAAGAAATGTCTCCCTACCTTCAGGTAAAATCAACAGATGTGGGCTTCCTTTACTGGGTTAGAGAAGGCTAAATTACTAGAGCAAAACTGGCAAACAGCTTGGTCTATTGGACATACTCTGTTATACCATACAGAAAATGCCTGGCCACATATGTCAAGGCTTGAGGCTAGCCTGAGATATGATGCACCTGCAGACCTGTGGTAGGTCCAGAAACCTAGACATGTTCACTGTACACAGGTGGATAGCTGAAAAATGTGGTATGTGGTAGCTGCTGACTTACATAGTATTACATTTGCATATCTGCACACATGCACATGGTAGATCCAAGAAGTACTTCCCAGTGAACCATGGGCAGAAATAGGAGAGCACTGCCTAAGGCAGAACCCTTCTTCCAAAGGGAAGATGGGAAAAAGAGGATGTTCAGAGGAGAACACAGGAGAAACCACATCCTTTGTGATCTTGATGGTACCTGAGTGGTTGTAGCAGCAGTTGCATCACAGCACTGTCTTCACAGCAGTGAATCCTCAGCAGTGACTTGTAACTCTGGAGGAAGAAAGTGTTATGGAGACAAATGAGTCTGCAAAATGTGTGTGGGCTGTGCTTGTCACAGCATGAGGGAGAAGAGAATATGATAAATCTTCTCATTGCAAACTGAAGACTGTGCTCGCTGTGGATACCTGCTCAAGTGAAGTGAGAATTACTGTTCTAAATAGAAGCACTTACTTTACATTAGCAAGTGTTGAGCTTTGAGAAAAACCAATTGCTTTGTAAGTGTAAAGAAATATTTCTTTTCCATGTCCATTCAAATAAATATCTTCTCTCTTCCTGTCCACTGACCAGCCTTTAAATGTTTACTAATTTCTTGGCCTACCAACAAACACTGAGTGATGATGATGGAGATACTAGGTGAGGTACCTCACTAACCAGTAGCACTATAGATGAAGACACTTTTCTACCACTGCCATATGTCAGTGAAGTGCCTGCAGACCACTATACTTGCATGTCCTCCCAGAACTTGTGGAAAAGTCTTCTCCTGCCCCTAGGAACATATACAGTTTGTATAGAATAATGCAGAGAGGTGACTTAGATACAGGCTGGACAGATGGGCAGAGTCCAATGGCATGAGATTTAACACATCTAAGTACCAGGTTCTACACATTGGCCACAACAACCCCATGCAGTGCTACAGGCTGGGGTCAGAGTGGCTGGAGAGCGGCCAGGCAGAGAGGGACCTGGGGGTACTGGTTGACAGTTGGCTGAACATGAGCCAGCAGTGTGCCCGGGTGGCCAAGAAGGCCAATGGCATCCTGGCCTGTATCAGGAACAGTATGGCCAGCAGGAGCAGGGAGGTCATTCTGCCCCTGTACTCAGCACTGGTTAGGCCACACCATGAGTACTGTGTCCAGTTCTGGGCTCCTCAGTTTAGGAGAGATGTTGAGTTGCTGGAACATGTCCAGAGAAGTGCAACAAGGCTGGGGAGGGATTTGGAGCACAAACCCTATGAGGAGAGACTGAGAGAGAGAGGATTGCTTAACTTGAGGAGGAAGCGAAGTGAAGACCTTACTGCTCTTTACAACTACCTGAAGAGAGGTTGTAGCTGGGTGGAGGTTGGTCTCTTCTCCCAGGCAACCAGCACCAGAACAAAAGGACACAGTCTCAAGCTGTGCCAGGGGAGGTTCAGGCTGGATGTTAGGAAGAAGTTCTTAACAGAAGAGTGATTGGCCATTGGAAAGGGCTGCCCAGGGAGGTGGTAGAGTCACTGTCACTGGAGGTGTTTAGGAAGAGACTGGATGGCGCGCTTGGTGTCATGGTTTAGTTGATTAGATAGTGTTGGATGATAGGTTGGATTTGATGATCTCAAAGGTCTTTTCCAACCTGGTTTTTTCTTTCCTATTCTATTCTATTCTATTCTATTCTATTCTATTCTATTCTATTCTATTCTATTCTATTCTATGAGATGCTTTTGCTAGACTTAAGAGTCTCTCTTGCTCCAGATTACTTGTGTTTTTGAAAGACATCTCCAGCTGGAAAATAAAATCTTCCTTCTCTCCTCTGCCCCAATGATAACCTTTGCCCAGTGATTGAGGAACTTTCTAGAGCAGCAAAAGACAGAGGTTTGAATTTCTTCAAGATGGGGAAAAATTGAACCAGCTCTCTGGTTCAAATTGTAAAAATTGAATTGTCTCATTTCCTCAGTGATCTGACTGGTAGGATATTTTCCTCAGAGGGCTTCTTGTGGGCTTATGCATTTACCTGTACTGACGAGCCTCTTCTCAGGCCCTTGGCCACACAGCACCGCTGGGCTTCATCCATCATCAGATACTCTCCAGCTGAAGAACAAGGTGACTTTAATAAGTTGCCTGATGTCCTATGCTGGCTCCAAATTGTGCCTGGGACTTTTCTGAAGGAGGACTAATGTATCCCAGGGCAGTGTGTTATAGTTATAGTGTGTCAGTGGTTATTCCAGCATTTCAACAACTCCCATGTTCTAGTGTCCAGACTATTTTCTGGCACTATTTAAAGTACCAGTATGAATGTAATAGATGGCAGGGAAAAGCAGGAACAGGAAGGGAGATACCTCCTACACAGTCCCCTTTGCTTTGCATTTGGTGGTTAACTTCAGCCTTGTTAGACATCACACTACCTCTACTAACTATAGCAGAAGTCATGGTCAACAGATACTTCAAAGCCCCCTGCCTATTTGTGAGCACAAGTTATTTCCCAGCTCATGTTTGTGATATTACACTTCTGCCCAAGGCTTCAACTAAGTTACCTCTCCTAAGGATAATTAACAGCAGACAAAATAAAGACACCAATAATAAGATGGATAAAGATAACTGTGTTCTATAAGAACTGCTGTGAGTTGCATAACCTAGGTTCAAGCATCATCCTTTTAGATATATCAGCAAATTATGAGAGTCTTTATGTCTTGCTTTCATTGCTGATTCTCTCCATTAGAGCTTTTCCAGCAAGCAGAAGGCACTGTCCACATAATGCTAGATGCTGTACACACACATGTCATTTGTGTCCCAGAGATCTTGTCCAGATAGACAGGACAGAGTTCAGAGAAGTGGCATCTACAGTACTGATGCTCTGGTGGAAGCTGCATCCATTTCAAAGTCAAAACTCTTTTGAAGTCCACATGCTGTCATATCACAGGGTTTTGTGGCAACCTTTCTTCAGTAAGGCTGGTGATTGCTTTCTGTGTCTGGAAACAAAGAGAATTTCTACCAATAGAGTCTGTGAGTCAGCACAACAGTGTGGCAGGAATTCTAAACAATGTGGCACTGGTTTTCCATTACAGAAAAAGAAAGAGACTAATTAGAGAGTGATTAATTACATGGATTCTGTGCCTGATTGACTACAGGAAGATGGGTGTGGGAAGGTTCTTCCTTTAATCTTGTTATTTCAGAACAGTTGCGTGCTTTTTTACTTTCTCCTTCTGGCCTGGAGTTAAATATGGTGGTAGTTATGCACTGTAACAATTCATTTGCTTTTTGAAAAATAGAAGCCCTTGTTTCTATCTCTGCCTAAGGCATTTTGCATTTTACCTCTTTAGTTTTCCAAAGAACAGTTGCGCTCACATGATCAAACAGCAGTGGATCAAACAGTTTGCCTAGCACTGCAGCACTGAAAAGTAGATCTTGAGACAAAGACCACATACAATCCGCTTTGTTCTCTGTAAAAGGCCTCTAACCAAGGTCTTGAAAAAATCCAGGACAAAAAAAAAAAAAAAGACATTTATGTGATCAGCTTCCAGATTTGAAAAATCATCTTCTACAGAAATTTTGGCCTTAAAACACATTACCAAAAAAATCACCACACCCACCCACCCCACAAAAAAGCCCCCAAAGATTACTGGATTGCATCTTTTGAAGGTATTTTAGAATTTGTTGCTGTAATTAGCACAAGAATTAATGTGGAACTGTGCAGGAGTAGAAAAATCAGGAAGCTTGTACCATCTCATCAGGTTAATGAGCTGTATTTACTGCTACCCCTCCTGGGCAGTGCACCTACTTCTCACGTAGCACATCGAGTTCAAAATCATGCATCCTTCACATGATCTGCATGTGTATGCTTGTATTGTTAGTCTGGTTATTATGGTTCCTGTTGTTTATGACCAAAACTTTCTATGTGGACAGTGATTCCTTCAGTATTTGTTTATGCCAAGAAGGGAGACATCAGATCAGTTAGAGAAAGGTTGGCTTTAGAAATACCAGCCCTAACATGTTTTGTTTATTACACAACGAAGAACACAGGAACATGTCTTGGCAGTGTGATCACAGGTGCGGTATCTCTTGAATATCAGAGGCTGCAGCAAATAAAAATGCCTGTTCTTAAACTAATGGCTTCTATGCAGATGAGGAATTCAGGAAGAAGAAATGCACTGACAAAGTGTTTTGTAAGTTAAGTGGGATATGTCATCCACAGGGAATCATGGAAACTAAAAGACATCAGAAATCTTTTCTACACAATAGAAAATATAATCTCCAGAATTACTTGAGGGATGACATTTGAGGAGCTGCCAGCTGGAATACAAGTCCACAAGGTATACTTAATGGTGCAGAGTGGCCCTGCTCTGTTCATCAGTTGGTCAGCTTGGGTATTTCCCAGTTTTAAATATCAGCATTCAGAAAGTTGATTTTACAAGATTAGCCTTGGTTAAAACTAATCCTTGGACTCCTTTTGGGAACCACAGAAAGATCTGATTTCAAGAATTGTTTTACCTTAAAGGGTTGTGACCATCTGTACAGCAGAAAATTCTGGCAAATTCATGGTGAATATAGTTTGTCTGGGCAGTGCAGTCCTAAATTCCTCACAGTTCTTAATAAGGACACCCATAAAAAAAAAGAAAGCCTTAAATTCATGAAGTTTTTCTTAATGGTAGTGGGATCTTTAGCAGAGGATGCTTGAACTACCTGTGCTTTTAACACTCAAACAATGTGCACTTGAGGTGGGGGTAATAAAGTGTCTCAGAGATACTGATTTCTCTGTTGAATATGTTCTTCATGGTTCTGGACAGTTACCCCAATCAGTTGCTTGTCAAATTATGGAAGAGGTCAGCTACATAATTGTCTTCAGAAGGCCCCACCAATTTTCTGGATCTGATAGAGACATTTACAGTATCTCTTCTAAGGCTACTGGTGAACAAAGAGAGAAAATGAGAAATCAGAGTTCCATTTAGCTACAGAGGTTATCCCAGTGGCTTGGCAGGGGTCTGTATAACCCCTCCAAGATGGCCTTGTTGTCTGGCAGTGAGAAGGATAAGATAGGAACTGCAAGATAAGATAGGAACTACAAAAGAAGATGAGTGGAGTGGACCAAAAATTACCTGACATGCAATCAGATTGTGAGACCCATTCATGCTTCAGGGACTGCCTACCTATGGAGCTTGTAGGAGAAACTCAAAATGCACCTTCCTTAGATTTCCTGTATGGTATCCTGTTCCAGTGCTGGAGAGCTTCTTTAACAACCCCCTTCCAATCACCAGAGGCTCAAAAGAGAAGGTTCAGAGAATAGAATCCTCTCAGAGAGAAACAACTGTTGCCCATTCCCTTTAAGTCACTTCTCCATTTGTTCCTTGCCATTTGCCATGAGATGGTTATGGGTACAGTGACCAACAGAGACCACCCAGATCATCCTGAATGGAGGGGCTGTGCTTCCTCCTACTGTACTGCTCTACCAGAGACAGAGGGAGGGGATGGGCCACACATATACTGGCAACTCCTTTCTTGATTAAGAACCACATGATCAGACTTTCTTACCTTCACCAGCCCTCTGAGAAATAAAATGGTATGAAGGGAGTTCACTGAAGAAAATGCCAGTCACTTGGGAATGACTATTGCACCTTAATTTTGTCTCCTAGTTCATTTGTAGCTTCCCTGTCAGGCTACCCTTTGACTGAGGCAGAGGGAGTTTTACTGCTGGCACTGCTACAGCTTAATAGGCTGGTTCAGTTGACACTGAAGTTTGGTAAAAACGGTCCTTACAGCAGTGCTTATAGACAATTAAACAGTGAAATCATTTCACTGTCTTAAGATGCTACAGTTATAGAGTGAACATATCACACTGAAGCTGGGGTCTGGTGAGGGGATACTTACATGCTACAAACCTATTGTTCCTCTTAATCTTTGGCTCCTGGTCCCTCAGGTAAAAGTTTGCTTACACTTTTTGTGTTCTAGCTTTCTTGATTTTGTATGCTACAGTTGGAGGTGGAGCCCTTTGCAAGTTGTGTGTTTTGTAAGCATATGAGCTGTGTATTTTATCTGTCTCTTCACTTCTCACCCTGGTCACAACACAGCTGATTGCATGGATTGCTGGTTGAGGTGACTGCCTAACAATTATTTGTCAATCAAGCCTTTGGGAAATAACAACTGCCTTTAGGCCTTAGGATAATTGGTTTGATCACTGTGTTCAAAGGACCAAAACAAAAGGCACTTTTGATTCAGACCAGAAACTCCTGTGTCCTGTAAAGACTTCGCTATCTTTGCCATCTCTTCTGTGTCTTTTAGAGGTGGGATGTGACATAGCCTTCTTTCCTTTACCTCCATGTGTTTGCTTTCCAAAGGCAAACATTTTCTGGAGTCACTAGACAATGTTGTAAGAGCTCTCTCAAAATCTTTAACATCCCCTGTGGGAACAGAGCTGGGCATGCAGAGCATGCTGTGTCTCTTAGTAAGGTCAACTAATTCAAGTAGAAAACATCCTTAACTGTTTCAGGTGTTGTAGGTTATTTTACTAGGAAACGGGGGGAAATGGTCACCAAAAAGAGTTGTTGTGTATGGTCACAGGTTGCAAAACTTCTTCAGTTTCGTGGAAGCAAATGTGAACCCAAGATTTTTAAAGCCTTTAATTTATCCAGAGCATAAGGGATGCTCAGCCTCAGCCTTGGGGGATGGGGATGAAGAGGAAGCAGAGCTGAATGTGCAAATTTTACTATATCATGAAAATTTCTAAGCAGCACATCATCTTGTCACAAATCAAAAGCATTTTTCTATGAAACTGAAGGGTTTTTTTTCTCTCAATAATTGCAAATGGATTTTAATTTAGACATTTGAAAGTGTGCTGTAAAATTAATTAACTGATACAGTGAACTGAATAAACACATTATAAAAAGACAGTTCTCATTTTGGTAGCTTCCAAACCTTTATAGAAAGCTCTTCCTAAAAGAGAAATTGATCAAAATTGAGCCTTTCTTGCAGAAAGTTTCTTTTGCAAGATTTCATTTTCTTACAAAACAAAAAGTGGTTCAGAAATTCCCAAGATGTTACTGATGTTTTCTTTTCATTCCAGAGTTGAAGATGATATAGAAAAGCTCTTGAAAATAACCTCCAACCCAAAACCTAAGGTACCATCAAAGCCACCAGTGCCTCAGAAGCCAGCAGTTGCCCCACAGACCACTAATTCAACTCCGCTGACAAAGCCAAAGGAAAACAGGATTCAGACAATGAACGAAATGGACATTCTGCAGTATATCCAGGAAAATGAATCTATCAATAACCAAGATGCAAGTCTTTTCTGAACGTATTTTAAAAATGTAATGATGCCTTCTTGGCCCAAGCTTGCAGTGAGCTCAAGTGATGGTAGCAAGAGCTGACCTTTACTGTCACAGTAAAGCCATAATATGGAGAGCAGCAAGTTTGGCCAACAGAGACATGATATTTTCAAAATAGTGCAGGTGCAGTATAATGTTGCCTTCATTGTTCAGGGGTTTATAGGCAATGGGGACAAAATACAGCGTTATAGATTGCTGCTGTTTTATTCTCAACATAGTACAGTTTGGGCCAGTTTAATCCTGACTGGACATGATAAGCCTGTTTGTTGCACATATGGCAGCTGTGAATAGTGTCCAATGACTGGTCTGAGGCAGGACAGGTTGCTATTCTTGTCATTGTAGATACTGTAATTCAGCTCACTGAAGAGGTAATTTTCTTTGCATCCTGTGCATTTTTTGTAGCAGCCCTTTGCTCCCTGGCTGGTATTTCAGGAATTTCTATTCTGGAACTGGTAAGTATAGGCAGCAGCTCCTCAGTAGCTCAGAGAAACACTGAAATCCCTGCTAAGCCTGGCAATCCACTGCCTTTGTTGTTGCACAAATGCCAACTTGTTAGAGAACTTGTAGGGCTGCAAACACTAGATGCTATGCAATTCTGGCCCCTGGGGAGAATAGCACATGAATGAGGATGGTTAAGAGTGCAGCTCCAGATGTATGTGAAGATTGCAATGTGTAGGAGGTTTAGATGCAATAGGACTCTTGTGAACCTACTCAAAATTCATAAGGGCTATATTTTTCCAGTTAGTGGAGAGAAAGAGATTTCTGCAGGAGGTGATTCAGTGCAGTTACACTAATGAAGGAACTCTGAATTGCTCTCTGGAGTCACTCTCTTCTTGCCTTCTTCCAGAGTTAAAAGAAGCAGCCATGGTGATTTATTCCACTAAGCTAAAATGAGTTATTTTGGTAAAACTATGGCAATGGAAGGACAAATCTGGGATTATCCACAGGAAAAAAACCAGGAAGAAAATATACTGGAGAAATTTTAATGTGTATGAAAAGAAAAACATGGTAGAACTTCTTCCCCAGCTCAGGCATTCTGGTTGAGCATGCTGAATTTACATCTGATGTGCTCTTAAGTAGAAAGAGATTCCTGAACTCATTCCACATGTGTTCCATCCAGGTATGAAGACAAACTCCTCAGAGGGAAAATAATATATTTAAGCCCTATCACTATGACCAAATTTGCCTTTCTAATATAGGACAAAATAAATATGTATTTTTAATAATAAAATTATCTTTATTAGTATTTCCTTTTTAAGCCAACATAAAATATAATAAGGTATTTTAGTATGGTGACCATATAAAACTTAACCATTTGCTCTCATCTGTGTACAGGATGTTTCATTACAATAAAACATTTTACTAACCTTCAGGTGTTGTTGTTCTTTAGGTTGTAGAGTGGCAGAAAATTGGAGTTAAAGGATGGATACCATTTAAGACATGAGGAGTGTGACAAGGTGTTAAAGTCCATACTCTGCTAAAACCTTGTGTAAATAAGTATGAAACCAAGAATGTAGCTGTGCTTACATTTCCTTTGAGCACGGCTAAAAGTAAAACCATATATGGGCAAAATAGTACCTGATCCTGTCTGCTGCCACAGTGTCCTGGTGCAATTAGGAAGCTTGTTTATCCTATTGTGCAAAATGGGAACAAACGAACTGAGGAGAAGATAAATGACTTACCAGAGAGCAGGCACAGAACAGTGGGCAGGAGAAATTAATTCCAGCCAGCATTCCTATTTCACTGCCTAGTATCATGAACAACCTCTATATATTTAACTGAAGACTGAGCAATCTTATCTCCACTTTATTCAGCCCTATTTGGGGAAACTACTTGCATTACTGTCTCTCTGGCCATTGTGGCCTGAACACTGCTAAAATTGAGGGCCATGGCTTTTGTGATCAGTAGACTGAGTGCAGTTCTTCATCATTGATGAGGATAAACAATGAAAAAAGATTGAGATTTCTTGAAGAGAATTAAAGAAATTACAGAGGAACAGAGCTGGCAGTGTCTTGGGAAGACCAGTTTGTCCACCATCCTGCCCTAAGCAGGAACATCTGGCCTGTGTACTGCTTGTGGCAGTTCCTGCTGGACACGACAAGGCATTACTTAAGTGAGGCTGCAACTTCAAGAGCAGGCAGATGCCACAACAGGACATGGTGGCTGAACACAATTAGGCTGGAGAGATACCTGAGCATGGACACTGAATTGTGCCTGTGTAATCTCTCACAGACATTTTCCTGCCTGTCCTGTAGGGACAAAAAGCCACAAAAATGCTCTGACTCAGACAATGGGTCAGGAACCAGCAGGTCTGGTTTTTCAGGAAATTGTCCATGTTGCCCAGCCTTGTCTGAACATGGCCCTAGGGTCCAAGTGGTCCAGGTGTGCCTTTGGCCATGCTTGCAGAAATTTTATTCTGTAGGTTTAAGTATCAGGCTTTTATCTCTCAGTCTTTATTGTCATTGGCCATCATTGTCTTGGGAAATCTATAAATACCAGTCCAAAGGGCCAGTGCCTTGCAATTGTCCAAACTCTGGGAGAAGTCACAACTCTTGCTTGGAATCCGAGCTGTGCTTCAGTTTACCCAGGCAGACTGCAAGACCCCTCGCTGTAAGCGTTGTAAAGTCCAGGAGCAGACAGACGTCTCCAGGAGCAGGCAGACATGTCTTGCCGGGCCAAGAGACAAGCCCCAGGAGGGGCCGAGAGTCCCCAGGACAGTTTTGTTTAATTGGAAGAAGCAACGAGCAGTGCTGCGAGGAGTGCAGCCAAAGAACCTCTCCAGATAGGCAAAGCTACAAAGCCAGCAAGCCCTGCAAGCCTCGGCAGCGACCTCTTTTCTACAAAGCTTCCTTCTACAAAGCCTTGAGAACTAAGCCCTGTATGTGCTACAGCAACAAGCTGCAGAAGCCAACAGAAAGTGAAACTGTGCTCCTGCAGCTTTCACGTGGTCGATGCCATTTTGGTTTTGTTTAAATCCCCACGTGTGCTGCGGGGTACCATGATCAGCGAGTAATTACAACATCTGACTTTTATAAGCACCTGTTCAAGGTCTGTTGCCCTAGAGAATTCTAGAGTTCCCTTCCCCCACCCCTTGTGGGCAATCTCCGGCATGTTGCCGATGTTCTTCTCTTTTTTCTTTACAGTTTAAATTGCTGTTTGTTGTTTCTGGATTTTTGCTCATATGGTTTAAATAGTTACATGTTCCTGCTGATGAGGTATCTGTTCCACAATCCACAATCAAGTATTTCAAAGCAGTAAATAGGCTTTATCAATATTTTCCATGGGATTTTTTAAAACATTAATAAAGTTATTAATATTTTTATTAATCATTCTGCCTATTAAATATTAATAACCTCCATGCAATCATAACACTACCCTTTCCTTAGAAGTTTGTCAGGCTGGAGAGCAGCCCTGGAGGTGTGATGGCCTCCCTGGGTGTGCCACTACAACTCTTTGCCATGCTGTTAGAAATATTTTCCTACTGTTTGACGTAATTTTTCCTTCCTGCAGCTTAAGCTCATTATTTCCAATTCTCATAGCTGCAAAAAGAGAACAAGGTGTATTCCTTTCACACTTTTTTCTAGATTGATCAGCTCTTCCCAAGATGTTGGCAACAAGACAGGTCAGGACATCACTGTGGCATGAGCTTCTCACAACTTGGTGTGCCCTTGATGAATGTTGTCATCTTCTACTGGATTTCTCCTGTTTTTAGAAGAGTTGCCACATACCCACATACCAATTTACCAGGAGCAATAAATGTGCCAGGTTCCCACACCCTTTCATCAACACCACTTGGTGCAGTGACACAATACGTAGCCTTGGTTCCAGCTGTTTGTTTCACTATTCCTAGTAGCAGTCATGGGCACAACCCCTATAGAGGGCAGTTTAACCAGCACAGGTTGGCCCACTTGAATTTGGGACAAAGAATTATCCTTGGTACCTCCTGGCATGTGGTCAGCGTCCAGTACAGGCTCCGCTGGGCCGAAGGCTTTAATCTTGGGGCTATCGTAAGTTCCCCAACAATTATTTACAAGACTGCCTGAGCCAGTCTCTTACCCCAGCCACCCTTAGAGACATTTACATGCCTCTTGATCAGGCCATTAGTTCTCTCCACAATGCCATTTGCCTGGGGGTAATATGAGGTATGAAACACTCATTTAACCCCTTCACTCCGTGCCCAGTCCTGCACTGAGGTTGCAGTGAAGTGCAATCCATGATAGCTCTAGATGCACTCAGGCATTGGCAGGATGATGAACCAATATTTAAGGGTCTCAATTGTCTGAGCCCCTGTGGCTGCACTGGTGGCAGTGGCCATGGTCAGGACAGAGACCACTTCCTCACAGTGGCTTTCTGAGCCACCCCCTCAGGAGGAGGGGTTCCCTTCAGGATTGCCTTAAGTAGAGGGAAAGGGCCTTGCACTACAATTTCCTGGGTAGTGTGAAGCTTTCCTGCTTCTTTAACAGCCCTTGTAAGGGAAAGAAGCCCCTTTTCCACCCCACCTGCCCCATTTTTTCCCTTTTTCCCAGAGCACCTGGGCTTTGTTAGAGTCTCCTCCCACCACAGCTGTAGCCATTTTGCCTCCCCACCCACTCTCCTTTTTTAATCCTCCCAGGAAAGGCAGAAGCTCTGAGCTGAGTCCCTCTGGGCTGGGGGATCCTCTCATCACTGGTGAGTTCTCATGGTGCACACTGGATGATGGAGGTGGTGACAACAAAGGCCAGGGAGCCTGGTGGTCCTCCGGTCAGGTAGGACTAGGTTTGACTGCTACTCCAATATCATACATGGGTGCTGGCTATGCCTCCTGAGTGGGGCTGAGCTCCTTTGTGTGGTAGTTTGGCTGGTTGAGGGTTTTGCCTCTGGCTCTGGGACAGGTGCAAAAATGGTGGTGGTAAAGCAGGAGCTGTTTGGGCAGGGTGGAGGCTGGTCCTGGTGCCAGGGCTGCTCCTGGTGCCTTTTTGATCAGATTATACTGTAGCCTAGCAATCACTGAGAAGCTGGAAATATGCTTCCTCCAGCATCCAAGGGTTCCTAATAGCTTTTGCAGCTCTCTCTTGTTTCCTGGGGTTTGGCCCTTTTCAGTTTGCTCCGGTGCATCAGCTGGCACTGCCATTGCACCTGCTACCCACCAGGCCTCAAGGAATTTAATTTCTTGTTCTGGGCCTTGGCACTTGGCAGAGGGGATAGCTAGCCCCTTCTGGGTTAGCAGTTCCTGCTGCTGAGCCCCCCTGGTCCTTATTGTTTCCCCCACCACCAATATGGCAGCTATATACTGATAAATGGCAACCCTTTCTGGGACCTTGATAGTGTCCAGGAGTGCTGCCAGTGCATTGTTGGCAATTGTAGGCACATATGTACCCCTGTGGGAGACAACAGAAAGAAAATTTTACCCCTTGCCAGGTAAAAGCAACCTGGGGCTTGTCTTCCTCCCTTAGTGGGGTCTTGCAGAGCATGTCCTGGACAGTCAGTGCAGCCATCTGTGAGTGGCATGCAGCCTAAATGACTGTGACCATTGGTATCAGGCTAGGCAGTGCAACTGCGAGAGGAGGAGCGTTGGCATTTAATTTTCTATAATCTATAGTAAAATCTACCATAATGCCTATCTGCCTTTTTAACAGGCCAGACTGGGGAATTGTATGGAGAATGAGTGCTATAGATAATCTGCTTCCTCTCCAGATCATAAGTCACTTCATGATGCTTTTCTTGGCTGCTGCAGGGAAAGGGTGTTGAGGCACACAAGTAATGCCAACTTGGGGTAATGCTGGGGCCATCTGTAGGGTATTTACATGAGCTGTTCTCATGCTCTTTGGCTTCATCCCATAGAAGCCGAAGCTCCAAAGAGACCCATTGGGAAGGTGCCATCTCTTGTCAGACAGCACTCAGCACAGAGAATGCCGGTTGTGCTCATGAGGACAGAGGAGGAATCTGGAGATCTCAGGTCTCTCTTCGGTGGTAGGTTCCAGAACTGCAAGTTCATAATCCAATTTGTGGATAACGTGGCACAAATCCAAAGCAAAGGGATGCACCAAAATCAAAGTGTCCGTAGACACAGTTGCCACAAGGCAAAACTCATGTAGCAGCACTGTCTGAGCACTGCAAGAGAAGCTGTACTGCTGGCCTGTTCCAGCCAACAGCTGCAGTGTAATGGCAGGGTCATTCCAGCAGGGATCAGGACCCCAAGGTAGGCAGGTCCGAGTGCTGATCTCTCCAATTTCGCCAAGAAACCGGAAGGAGCATGAAGCAAGTCCAAAATGAGAGTGCAGACCGCTTTCTGGTCACTGTTTAAGATGGGGGCCTTTTACCTGTCCCCCAGCGGGAGGGGAAGGCAATTTCATACCTGTGTCTTCCCCCATCAAACCTCCAGTGATGGAGGTGAGGGAAGTGGGGTTTGGAGGACCTCATAGCACTGTGTCTGCCTTCCACCACTTCCGAGAACTCCACTCACAAAAGACTCATGCTTTCGCAAAGCATTGGGAGGGTGTTATATGATCCTGATGAAACAACGGTGTAACTGTAGCCATTTTGAATGGCCGAGGAATGCTTTGCCCCTTAGCCCTCCCTGACATTCTCAAATTACCTCAACAGCACAGGGAAGGAAGAGCTGTTGTTTCTTGTGCTAGATCTTTAAGATGATTTTAAGGTCAATGTTTTACTTCAGAAAAGATATATCTTTCCTGTCAAGGAACCAATATAAAAAGGATCTTTCATAAATCCCAGCATTATGCATTTGTTTTACAAAGCAAATGTCTAGCTGCAGTAATATTTATAGGCACTTGGAGGTGAGCTACAGTCCTTGAATAAATTATATATAATGAATCATTATTGTACAAGAGCAGAACGTCAGACAAATATAGCCCAGAAAAATTGAACATATTATTTGAAATGACATGGGGAAAATACACAACATAATTTGCATCTTGCTAGACCAGAACTTTTTTTTTTTCCTTCTTACGTAATTTCTAGTAGCAGCTACTTTATTAGCCTGCTCTTGACAACTCTTGAAATTCATTTATGGACTCTAATGTAGTTCTTGACTGACAGGCATCACCTCTCAACCTAAGTAACAGCTAGCTCATCAGAAGACTTGAAAAGCAAGAGATGTATTTTAAACCTTGCTTTAGTGATTGGAACTCATAACAGATATCTCTATTGCTTTAAAAGCTGCTACTTGTTTTGCATGACCTTCTGCTTGTTATGTGGTACAACACTAACAACGCTGTATACTTCATTATTTGGGTCTCAGTTAAATCGCTGGTTTCCCCAAGCTAGGTATTTCACAGATGAATTGTGAGTCATCTGCTCATGTCTGTTCTGTTGCTGGATTTTTAGGCAAATTAATTGCCGTGCAGAACTTAAAGCCTAGTTCTATCTGTGACAATTTGGGTTGAGTCTCAAAAAATGTTAATTGAAACTGATATTTCACTTAGCCTTTGCAAAGAACCTGAACTTGCTACGGCAGAATACTCAAGTCAGCCTGTGATTTAAGGTTGTGAAAATCCAGCATACTCATGGGACGACTCTGAAGACACTGTAAATGACTAATCTCTGTGATGTATTTAATATAGAGTGCAAGAAAGCACTGATATTTCACTTAATAGTGTGACTGTCACTAATGTCACCAAGGATTCTTGAATCTTTGTGTGGGCACCGACCATGTTTCTTATTGATCCGTGTGATCACACACTTGTGATGGTTTAAATCTCTGTAAGAAGAGAGAGGGGATTTACTCTGAGGTTTTATCTGTTTTCTTACTTTTCCTCTTGACATCAACAACATAACTGAATAAAGTCATTTGGTTGCTTTCTGTATTGCACCTGTTTCTTCCTTAATTCATAGATTCACAAAATGGTTTGGGTCAGAAAGCACCTTAAAGATCCCCCCTGCCATGGACAGGGACACCTTCCACTAGACCAGATTACTCAAGACCTCATTCAGCCTGGCCTTGAACACCTCCAGGGAGGGTGCATCCATAACCTCCCTAGGCAATAACCTTTAATAATAATTCATCTTTACATGCTTTCTAATCCAATTTCTTCACCATATCACTGATCTTCTTATATGGCCTTTTGTCTACTACTGGTATTTAATTGGTCATGCGTTGAACCCAATAAAGAATTGAGGTGAAGGCAAATCGTGTGTCTGTGCTACTAGAGAACCATTTGTAGGGTACACTGCTTTGAGTGAAAATACTAGCAGTGAAAAGTGATGGTGGTAAGTAAATTTAATATGAAGGGCTGATGTGGAAGTTTAGAAGTCAGTTAAGCTGCTTAAAGGATTGATTAGTCATAGATAATTAGGGAACAAAGTTTTACTCATATCAGGATGTTAGGGATGGTAAAAATTGATGTGGGATGGTGGAGACACTGGTTAGACTCGTGGAAGAGAAATGTGTCAAGGCTATTTAAAGAGGCTGCATAGAGTTTGAGAATTCCTTGAGCTACAAGTTGCTGGAAACAAGAACATTCAGCAAGTAAATATTTTCATATTTCTCTGTAGTCATCTGTGTTTGGCTGTTGTGAAGAACACTATACTGGGCTAACCCAAAGCTCACACAGAATGAATCACTAAGGGTGAATCTGGAGACTGAAAGAACAGAACATCCTCAGTGCTTTATCATCTTGCTTCCCGGCACCCCCTGTAAGATCTGCTCACTAATCTTACAACAAAGCCATTTCTCCTATTTACTCAGTACACATTCCCAAGTCAGAGGAAATTTTGACTTGCAATGTATTTTTTCTTTTTTTGAGCGACACATGTTTTGTGCTTGCAGTGAGCAATAAAAAAATTATATCACAGGAAGATTTCAACCATCTGTTGAAATCCAGATCCCATCTTTAATGGTCAGGTTAATAGGTAACATGGCAATGGTAATATTAGTAAAACTAGAAGATGTGCCTAGGAACTACGATGTAAGAGATTTGCAAAGGGTAACCAGGCCACAAATGGCGTCCTCACCACACCCAGCAACATTCCATGAAATAACCTCAAAATAGACCATCTGATGTTATGTCATGCTCTTTTTCAGTGATGTGCTTAGAACCTAAAGAGTTTGAAGTCATTACTGAATGTACAAAACCGTAACATCCCCTTGGTCTCTGCTGCATTAACAGCTGTTGTGGTTTGTTGCCTATAGCTTTATTGGTTTTATTATCAAGTATCTAGGAATCATAGCATCAGATTTGTGGTTTTAGAGCTGTTGAAGCCATGAGGCTGCATTTTGATCACTGTGCCATCTTAAGATGGATTTTCAGTCACCCAGCCATCAGTTTGATGGTTTTGGATAAAAAAATTGCAGACCCATTTCTCCTTGAACTCATTAAATGTTCTCCAAATGTGATTTAGCCATGTTCTACAAAAGGCTATGTTTCCACAGCATTTGTGTCATTGAAGGGTTGCTTCCTGTGGCGGTTGGGAGAGTCAGTCCATCTAAACTGCCAAAATCCCATGCAGATCATTAGAAGCCTGATGATGCTGATGCTTGAGAAAGGAGATAAAGGAATAGGATGTGACACCACTGTCAGGCCTGATCAACTCAGAGGGCACCACTGCAAATGGGAAGGAAATGATGGAATTGAAGAAGGCACCTGTCTGATTTACACACAGAGCTCCAGAGCCTTTCAACTCCCTTGAAAGATTTGCACTGTAGGGATAAAAAAAAACCCAACCAACATTAATTCATTTAATGGTTGTTTGGTAAGATGACCACTATGGTTTTTCAAATGAGTATAAACACTGGTAAAATAAAATGACAAAATTCCTGGAGTATACATTGAATAATTTTCTTATTGCTCTGCTAATGTCTATGCTTTTTAAAGTCTGTCCAGGGAATCTGTGCCAGTGATCACAAACTTCTCATATTATTTTGTTGGTAATAATAAAGTAATTTAAATGGTTCAGTTCAATGATGCCTGTTAACAAGTTCTTACTGTGAACAAAACCAATAAATTCTTTACCTTGATTTCTGAGAATCAGAGCTGTGTAGTGCTTCCCACCCTGCCTTATGCAATCATGTCAGTAGGCTACTATGATTTGTTTTCCTGTTTATGCCTTCCCATGTCTTGACCTTTAATAGCTTACATATTTAATCTTCTGTATGGTCCCTGAAATAATTTTTTTGATCCAGAATTGCTGTTTATTTATAGTTGCAATACCTTACCTAAAAAGCCAACCTAATTCTACATGGAATGATGTGAAAAGCTCATCTTTTTTTTTTTCTTGAGGAATGAAAAAGAAGTCTGTGACTTACTTTAGTTCAAGGGAGCAATTTCATAGGGAAACTCCTGATCAACTCCATTTACCATATTCTGGTTCCCATCACTGAGCTGCTTGCTTGAGTCTAGAGGACCCAACTAGAAGTAGAAATAACTTCCTCCTGATGTGTACATGTGGCCAGCAGCTACTCACCACCAGCTTTCTCACTTTTCAAATCCTCTCCTTCTGTGCTGCTCCACTTGCTGATGTCATCAGGGCATGTTTGGTGGTAAACCGATCCCCTAATCCAGTTGACCTCAGCCTGTCCCTTTCACATTTATGATAGGAGACTGTATCAAGTGAAGAAATGGAAGAAGAGGCAAAAATCATAAGGAGATTCAGGTGTCCCCTGGCATGTAGGAGCTGGAGTGGATTTCACAATATTTAGTCAGATACCCTTCACCTAACAGCTTAATCTCTGCTCATCTGTCTCTGGTCTCTAGACTGTTAACAAGCTTTTCATTGAGTCAGCTGTGGCTGAACTAAAGGAACAATGTTGTATTGTGTGGGAGTGGCAGAAGAAACTCCTACATCTTCTTTTCCTAAGTAGATGCCCTTATTATTATTGATCTTGGCAGTGCCTTGCTTCACATTTCCTGAAGAAATGGGAGGTAGAGGTTCAGAAGTGCCTGAGGCTGAGAGAGGCAAAAGCCCTGTAGTTCTCTGCTGCTGGGTGAATGCTTTAGGCAGTCTACCAGAAAAAATTTGAAAGAAATACAAATTTCCCTAAGCAACAACCAGGAGAGTGTCTGTCCCAAGCCTGGCTCTGAAGACAGTGACTGAGGGTCACTGTGAGGTGGTGTTTCTTCATCCCCTTTCCAAGCTGGCACCACACAAACTGAACTGGACGAGGTGGCAGGGTGCTGGTATGACTGCGCTCCACATCCCCCTGCTGCGCCCAGAGGAGTGCTTCCAGCTAAGGCTGACAAGTAACGAGGCTATTGTGAATGGTGCTGTACTTGCTAGATGCAAGTTTTCCCATTTTTGGGGAAACAGCTGCAGTTTTCCCATTTTTGCAAGTCCGTGCATGATGACTCTGTCGTATGGAATACTCACAGGCTGACCTGTTTCTTTTTAATGCAGTAATTACCAGATCAACTGTCTTCCCCTCCAAGGCACTGATCTACAGTGGCTCATCCAGGAATTACTGTGGATGACATTTGTAATGTCTGCATTTACCACAGATTTTTAATCTATCTCTGTTTCTTGTTGGATTTAAAAAAAAATTTATTTCCCCCTTTTTGTGTTTTTTTTTCTTCCTTTTTTTTTTTTTTTTCTCTCTTTTTTTCCCACATGACCTGCAGATTTACCAGCTATGTGAAAGAAAATCAGGGAGTCTTTTGGCTCAGCCATATGATGAGGAGACAGAAAAATTGGGAGTTTAGTGGAAAAAAACATAGAATCACAGAGTGCTTTGGGTTGGATGGGACCTTAAAGATAGAATAGAATAGCATAGCATAGCATAGCATAGACCAGACCAGATTGAAAGAGACCTTCAAGATCATTGCATCCAACCTATCATCCAACACCACCCAAACAACTAAACCATGCAACCAAGCACCCTGTCAAGTCTCCTGAACACCTCCAGAGATGATGACTCCACCACCTCCCCGGGCAGCCCATTCCAATGGGCAATCACTCTCTCTGTGTAAAACTTCCTCCTGACCTCCAGCCTGAACCTCCCCTGGCACAGCCTGAGACCGTGATCATCCAATTCAAAACCCCTGCCATGGACAGGGACATCTCTCTCTGGATTAGGTTGCTCAAAGACCCATCCAGCCTAGCCTTGAACAATTTCAGGGAAGAGGCATGCAAAACCTCTCTGGGTAACTTGTACCGGTGTCTTCACCACCCCAACAGTGAAGAACCTTTCCCTTATATCTGATCTAAATCTACCCTCTTGCAGTTTAAAGCCATTACCCCTTTTCCTATCATTAGATGCCCTCATAAGCTTTCTTGTAGGCTCCTTTTAGATACTGGAAGGCTGCTATAAGGTTTCCCCAGAATGTTTTGTTCTCCAGGGTAAAAAACCCTGACTCTTTCACTCTGTCCTCATAGGATAGTTTCTCCAGCCCCCTTATCATCTTTGTAGCCCTACCCTGGAAGTACTTAAGCCTGTCCACATCCCGGACTGTTTTTCTAGAGCCATGTTTGAATAACAAATCCTATTTAAGTCTACCAGAGGTCCACAAAGGAAGTTACACTGGGCAGCATTTGAAACCAGTAAGAGATCAGAGGACAAGAGATATCATTATCTGCCATGTCAACTTGCTGTGATGATTGTGTTGTTTGGCAGTGAGGCTTCAAAATACGCTGGATAAGAGTGACCAAGAGAGCACAGCACCATGTCCCTGTCTAGGGGATGGGGTATTCACCTGCATGTGACACTTGAAGAGCTACTTCCTCCCTTTCCTTTTCCTGTAGCTATTTTAATAATAGCCATTTCATGAAAACAATATTCAGTACTTCTACACACTTCAGTAGAGACTGGGATTTAAGACTTTGGAGCCATTTATAGACTCTGTGTTTCTCTCTGATAATGCATATGTATATAGTACATGTGAGAACCTGACAAAACCAGAGAGGCTTATCAATCTTCCCAGAGTTAAACAGGGACTCTGTAGCAGAGCCAGCCAAAGATTTGTCTGCTTTCTTATCTTGGCCATGAATCTCAAGGCAAAACTAAAAATACAAACAAAACGGTCTTGTAGATCAAGGGATTTTCTGATTTGTTCTCACCATTTTTGTGATATGCATAAAGATGGCCTGAAATATGCTCCTTCTGCTTTTTCTCTGTTAGAAATTCAGGAGGATGCTTTGACTGCTGGTCAGCCAGTGAACTGGTGACATTGCAGCAGGGGAGGGAAAAACCAGCAATGGGACAGGATATTTTGGTATTACAAGTTTTAATTTCTTTCCCAGTTGAATTCCTGTTTCGTCTAACAATGTCTGTGAGAAAAACAATGTTTGTTAGAATTGCTAATGAATGTTTCCAATACTAAGGGTGTGAGAATCTGGGTTTCCTCCTGTTTTTTCTTTTTTTCCCAATGAAACATTAGAAGGAAATGAATGACCTTTACGAATAAAAAGGAAAACCTTAACTGTTTTTTTTATTATGTCAGCATAATAGACCCAAACTGAAAATTCCTTTAAAACTCACCTTTCTTTTCCCCATCTAGTTGTCAGTCCCTGAACCAGTGACCATTCAATCACTACAGACTACTCAGAATCTGTGTGAATAAAGCATTTACTGGATTCGTGTCAGAACACCGTAGAACAGAATGAAAAGGGAAACATTTTTGAACCCATAGTCAACTCGTCACAGCAAAAGCCACAGCTGCCTTCATAGGCATAACAATCAGAAACCTTTCTGTGTGGCTTTCCGCAGGATTAAGTACTGGAACTACAGTCTTGTGTTCCTAAAAAAGACAGGTACTTGATAGAAGTATGGGATAGACACCCCCAACATATCCCCTTTTTTTTTTTTTGAGGTTTTTGCACAGCTTCCCAGAACCAGGCCTGCTCTCAGAACAAAACAGAAAAACTCTGTTGCCCCTTTGGCATGGGGAGAGGTGTAACCATACCTGAAATGGAAATGGTATTAGCCCCAAAAGTTCTAAAGCAATGTCCTACTGGCAGTCCTGATTCTAGAAACACAGTTATGAAAATACTTAAAGCATGATGAAATGCTGACAAATGAACTATTATGTAGGAGCATGATCATGCACACAAAGGGAAAACAAGGTCAGTGATTTAACACAGAAGCTTTCAGGTCATTGAAGCACAGCAGGCTGATGACAGTGGGGCTTTCTGCAATCACTGCACCTTGTTACATGCATGTGTAGGGCAAGGGACTTGCAGTGGGGGTGAGAAGTGAGTTTTTGTATTATGGAAAAAACAGTTCATTGGGATCTGAGTTGTTTCTAATCCTATTTGAGTCTTCCTGCTAGTGTTTCCCTATTAATTAGACATTCCAAATGAGACAATCCCATTTGGGACCTGGTTAAACCAACAGGAACATGAAGATTATTGGTAGTAAGTGGCAAGTTATTCCTGGTGCAGATAAATATGTCTAGCCATTCCCTTTGTAGGATACTGGGTTTGATTCCAAGAAGAAGGTGTTAGTTCTTTCTAGTGTTGCCCTGCAATAAGACAAGAGGCAATGGACACAAACTGGAACACAGGAAGTTCCACCTCAACATGAGGAATAACTTCTTTACTGTGAGGGTGACAGAACACTGGAACAGGCTGCCCAGAGAGGTTATGGAGTATCCTACTCTAGAGAATTTCAAAACCATCCTGAACACATTCCTGTGTGGCCTGCCCTAGGTGATCCTGCTTTGGCAGAGAGTTGAACTTGATGATCTCCAGAGGTCCCTTCCAATCCCTACAATTCTATGATTCTTTTAGTCCATATATCTTTTTATTAACATTTTTGTGGGTGAGAAGGCTTTATAGTCTCATGTCTTGAAAGAAGGGTTTGGCAATTGGCTTAGGATGGATAGATGGGTCAGAATGTCATCCTACCAGTACTAAAATATTGTGGGCAATTCTATAAATTTTCCTGTGATTGTGGTCTCCCCTGACAGTGTCCCTCTGCAGCCAGTCAGTGGACACAAGATCAGTCCTCCATATGCAGATGTGACACTTTGGTACATGTTTAATGTACATGGTGGTGTCAATCAGTGGTTGGGCTCAATGATCTTAGAACATCTTTTCCAATTGAAACAGTTGTATGATTCTGTGATTCTATGAATCATCAAGCTCCTAGCTTGGAGCTAGGAAGGACCTGAAAGAAAGACTTTGGGGACCCAGCAGCTGCAGGCCATGCAGATATTAGATATCTGTGTTTAGGCAAAGGAACCAAACCTTAAGGATGGTGTTTCCTATTACAGAGCTGGCATTGGAGAACCCTTTTTTAGTCAATGAAAAGAACTGATGTTTGCAGACTATTTCATCTGACCTTCACCTAACCTGAGAATTTATACCCTCTGGAGGAAGTGCCTGTTTTCTCCTTAAAGAGACCCTAGACAACTTGTTCAGCTGCAGAATGTAAACATCTAAACTTAGGTGAAATGGATCCTGTTCAAGGAGGCTTTCTCCCCAAAGTCATGCTGGGTCTACCAAGAGCTGTAAAGCAGAGGAGTTAGCTGCTGCTGCCCACCAACTGCTGGGAGGCTATTCCAGGCTGGGACCCATTGTCTGAAGCCACACCATGAGCATCATTTTGGGCCTGTTCCTGTACATGTGCTTCATGTCATCTGTTAGCACAGAAGCCAACCAGAAAATGTCCTGACATTGGGTAAAGGAAAAGGTTCATGTCAGCTGATCCAGGGAGAATGGAGTGGTTTGTACTAGATGAGACATTTCTTCATTCAGGCCATGGTGAACCACCTCTTGTGGATAAGCAGAGGTCTGTCTTTCTGCAATGTGCTTGCCATGGAGAAACAGTGCATTTTCACAGGGGGTCTTTGAATAATTGATTCCTACATGTTAATCTCTGGATTAATCTTGCTGTTGCAGCAGTAATGATCTAGGGACATGAGGAAGGCATAATTTGTAGGGAAGGTCTGTGCTTTGGCATAGTCCCATTGATGTAACAGGGAGTTAAAAATGGATCTGCATTTGATCTTCTGATCCAGATCTTAGTTCTTGGAGGAAAGTCATGCACAAAAGCAAATTGCTCAAGTAACAGACACACCTACACCTTTATCCTCCTGTTTTCTCCTTCCCTCTTCTCCCCTTGCACTCTCCACAGCAGAGCTGGAAGAAGTGCTATTATTTACTGCTGGGCTAGTAAGATAACTCCAAACATGGGAGACTATGCTTTATTTCTTCCCTCTCCATAAACTGATTTTCGCCTAATTCACTATCTTTAAGAGTGTTCTAGAGTTTGATGTTCCCCTAAATATAAACATTACTTCATGTTTTTCATGACTAAATGTTATTTAGGCCATCAAATGCATATAAATAAGTATGACTCCATAATACAGACATGAGGATATGCATCTAATTTTAGTCCTCACTAAGATGAATGGGAGGACGTGTGTTTTTACACTAACTATGCTCTGACACAGCAGTTGATAGTAGGTCTTCTTAGTCCCAGGTGGTACCCAGCATTCACACCCCTTTTGACCCAATGAAAACAAAATAAATCACCTTTCACAAGAAAAAATTACTGCAACCCTGTCCAGAGTGTTCTGGCTGGACACTTAAAGCATTTCCATTAAAGTATTTCCATTAGGAAGGAGGCATGGCACAAATTCATCTCCCCTCAAGGGAGGCACAGCTGTGCACACTTGCCCTGGCAGCTGCTTAACCACTGACCTAGAACATAAAACATGGGTCTTACCACGTTCTCCCCAGACAGGTTTTAAATGCAGTTTAATCCCACTCAGCAAAAGACAAGGCTGAGCCACTCCTGGGTGTGCCTAGAAACAGGCCTAAATCTGTGTCGTTCAGTTTTGCCAGCATGCAGACGTCAGGGCGGATGTCCACATCTATGTGAAAAGGCTGCTGATAGCAGACCCAGATTTCTGCAGACCCAGCTTTCAGCAGCTGCTCTGAAATTTGTTCACCTCACAGATACTGTGAACAATGTATGGAAAATCACTGATCTGGGGAACCTAATTGTCAGTGTCTGAGTGGTCTACAAACACTAGATGCACCAAGACTAGGCACCTGATGAGCTTTCAAACATCAGACTCTGAAGCTACATCCTTCAAATGGCACTTAGAAAGCCCAAGAGTTACCTGAGTCTTTTTTGTGCATCATGGTCAACTAAAAAGCTTTTAAAATCTACACACACACATACATATATATATATATATTTCAGTCTCCAGTGCAGCAGATATTAGAGCAATCTGACAAAGTTTTGACAACAGACTTTGTATCTGGAGACCCAGCTCCCACTGGGTTCTGTCTTTCAAGAGAGAAGTGTGTCAGTGCCTGGGGACTGAGAACAGAGGATGTTGGGGAGAAAGGAAGGTGGATTATGCCTTGCCAATATTTTCATCACCTCATTCTCATTTACATCCCTAAGAATGTGGTGCTATATTGCAGCATGTATGGTGCACATGGAGCTGATAGACACTAGATGTTCCTGCAGGTCCATAAAGCTGCACAGTCTCAATTTCCCTGGAAACAAACACCCATCAGTGTAAGGATGTGCCTTTGGGATTGTTTAGCAGATTTTCATCCAACAGGCAATGCACACGTTAAAGAGGTAGAGGTTTTCATTACCTCATTCTGGGGCTTGTTCACTTTTTTTTAGTATGCAAATGGCGCCATCCTTTTAAAGGCTGCTCTGCCTATGGTTTGAGCATCTCAGGTTGTCTTCTACTAAGCACAAAAGGTGGACCTTTTCCCCTCACTGCCTTTGATAAGATCTTTAATAAACAATCATGTAATTCCTCCTATAAGTGTGAGCATGAGGACAACTTAAAGGAAGTGATTACAATAGCCAAAATGAAAGTTTTCTCTATGCTCTGCTTTTGCCACACTGGGATTTCCAATAATGAGCCTTAGGCTAACACAGGATGCCTGACTCTGGTGTCTGGGGGCTGGTGATAAGCAGCTATTGGCAGAGTCTTCGGGGTAGAGGTGGACATGCAATGGTGGAAGTGGTGCCTTGCTGCAGGCAAGTTCTCCAGTTCAACACAAGTGAATGTGAGCTGCAGCACCTCAACAAAATAATACAGCAAAGGAGAGTAGAAGCATCAAGAGACTCTGAAACCTGTGGCTCCCTTTAAAGAAAACCTCCACAGATATTTTGGTCTTAAAAAGGATTACCATATGGATTTCAAGTAATATGGTATCTCAAGTAATTATTTGGCATCGCCTTCAGATCATTGGCATTTAACTGAAGTATTTGGTAGTGAATTCAAGAACAAAAGAACAGATCTGGATCTCTGTTCCCAGGTTTTCTGCAGTGCTGAGATATTTCTCCTTTACAAGGGTTGAAGGAAAGCCAGAGTCCATCCCCCATGCTCCATGTGGACAAACACAACACTGTGGCATTTGTAATGTTATGCAGTTAAGATGGCAAGAAATGACTATTGTACATTTGCTGCTATAGCAAACTCCCATTTTTCCACAGAACAAGCTGGCAGTAAAGAATCTAATAGGTTTCCAAATGTCTCCCTGCCCTTCAGGATAAAACTGCTAGGTTTAGAGGTTAGATTAAGAGAGTCAGGAAATTACTTCAATAAGCTGCAAATTCTGTTGATACTGTGAAACCTTTCAGAAACCTTTATTGTGTTGTCCCAATTTTGTCCCTAATCTGAGTAATTCCTCTACCACCAGGGTTTAAGAGAAAAAGGTCAAGCTGAGATGAACACAGTCTTTCCTGAAGCTAGCAAAACCTTTGGCTTTATGTCTGGCCTTGGACCACATATTGAGCTGGAGCTGGGGAGCACTAAACAGCCAGGGTTTGTTGGAGCATCCCTGGGATAGCAAATGACACTACTGCCACTGGGGACTGTGACACTGGGTGTCCCAGCAGAAGTCCTGGCACTGAGAGTGGCACTTCTTAAGCATAAGCTGTGGTGGAGGAGCCAGTACAGAAGAGGTTTCTCCTCCAACATCCCTTTTGTGGCTGCTGCTTCCTGCTACACATCCCCATCAATCTGATTAAATTGGTTCAGTTCTGTGCAGCTGTGCTCCAGCCCAGCCTTCAGAGTGGATTTCCCACTGCCCTGTGTACTTCTATCCAGTATTAACTGCTTCTTCCTAAAGCGATATGTCCCATTCTTGGTTAGCCTCCACTCTCTGCTGGTATGTAACCACCTTTTGGTAAAGGCAGACCCCTACCATACAGAGAAGAGTGGTGGAGGTTACTTTTGTCTGTTAATACACAAGAAGGTTAAATATATCATAGTTTTGACACACAAACATAGGACTGAGTTTTGATTGGAATGGCCCAGGAGTTTGGTCAGGCCTAGGGTTGCAAGTGACCAGCTAGGACAGTCCCATGATCATCCCCTGTCACTGCAGAGCAGGACTGGGGACACTCTCTCAGCCCAGCTTTGGAACATGGGGCTTAAAAGCTGCAGATGCCATCAGAACATAGAAAGAATTTGCGCCTCAGTTCTCTTGTTATGAAATTATCTGCTATTACCAGTGTTGACAGCAAAGCACCTTTGCTTCTGTGTTGCCTTTTGCTCTCAGCTGTAGGAGGGCACTTGGAATTGGGGTGCCTTTGCTAATGGTGAAGCGCTGCTCCCCATAGCCCCATGATGTCTGATCCTTCAGAAAAAGCTTCTCCCAGGCCAGATCCTTGGATTTAGCTGTACAAAACCTCAACAAACACTGAGAATAGAGAGTCATGACTGAAAAAATAGGGGGTGCTGGAGACCGTTCTGTGCAAAAAGGTTTTTCCACACAGGATTGTCACCCTTGCAGTGACACTGTGTCCTCACCTAAGCCAGGCCAGATTTTTAATTTATTGCAGACTAATCAAGCTGGGAGACATCCAGACCTTTTCCAGTCAGTTTGATGAATCCCCTGCAGGGCAGGGTGGCTTCTGAAGCACTGTCCCTTTGGTCTATCTTGAATTACTCTGGAATCAAATGTAGAAGTTCTGTGATAGGAGATGCAGCCATGCTCAGACCTGCACCAGCTAGCAGTGCAGAGATGGAACTGAGGGTCATGTTGCTGGTTTCCTGAAAATTAACTGGCTTGGCCATAAGCTGCCTTTGCAGAGGCTGGGTTTGCTGATAGACATTTTGTTCTAATGCAGTGTGGAACGGTGGTAGTGCCAAGCCCTTCTTTTTCCTTTCAGAAATGCTGAGTGAAAGAGTTCCTCTAGAGGACAGAGGCAGTTAAAAATAACCCTGCAGGCAGTGGTGACTAATGTGCTCATACACACAGATCTGCCTCCACCTCTCTCTGTTGCCTGTGGCCGCATATGTCTCCTGTGTGTCTGTGATCTGCAACCTCAGTTGGGGCTGCAAAATGTTTGATGGATTTACATTCACTGGGAGAACATGCATTACCAGTGATGCTCTGCATTGTAAGGTCTTCATGACATTTCACTAAGGCTATGATCTAATGGGAAAGTTGTCTAGTTTCTAGTGAATACTCTGCTTGAAGGCCGTGGTAGCAATTGTCTCTATGATGCCACCTGGTTCTGAAAGCCATTTGCTGAAGAGTGATTTCTACATGCAATAGGAAAGAAAGCTCCATGTCTTTTTTTTTTTTCAGACACAGTTTTTCATTGCCATGTGCTTCAGCAGGTCTGGTTGCCCTTCTTGGGGAGCACCATTTCAGCAATATGTCCTCCAAGACTCCTGTCTGTGATGGAGGAATCTTGACTTCTGTTCGTGAAAGCTGACACTCATGATTGTAAGGCTCAGACACGGTGTGAAAAGGTACCTCCTGCCATATGCTACCTCACCTCTTCTTGCTGCAGGCCATGATACTCCCATCCTTTCTCTGCTGGCCCAGGACATGCCCAAGATGATGAGCTGGACTCAGGTACAGGTATCAGCATGCAAAACCAGCCCTGCCAAATGAGATGAGGTATACACAGCCATGGGTGCTCTCTCCAACTCCATTGACTCATTTGTGGTAAAAGAGCAAATGTTTTGGCTATAGGGTGCCTTTTTGTGCCCTCAGGCACCCCAGGCATACAACAGAGTAGCTTTGTGTGCAGCCAATGCAGAGCTCACACAGCAGACATAGTCCTGCACTCTTCTGACCAGAGTCTGGTCAGGCACAGCAGAAAGCAGAGCCGCTGCTTCCTCCTGCACAACTCAGTGTTTAAAAAGGCCATCCAGGACTATTCACACTTAATAATAAGCTGTGGCATTTGAGTAACTTCAGTCTGCTTGCACCTGCCATATGATGCAGGCTGTGCTCTTCTCCCAGGGACAGACTTTCTTTAGATCTAGTCTTTCAAGGACAGACTGCACCACTGCTGCTGAGGAAGTGTTTGGCTGAGAGACAACAGATTTCTCTTTGTGGTGTGGCAAGCACATCTGCCATGCCAGGCCTTTCTCTCCTGTGTCTGCATCTGGGCACTGAAACACCTGGATCTAGGTAAGGAAACCTCCAACACTGGGACCCAGGACATGGAGAAGATGAAGTTTTCAGGACTGAAGTTCTTTGGGAGGAAAGGAAATTAGGAAGAGGCAAATGACCTGATTACAGTTTATTAATATTTGCAGGAGGAGCCCATGCTGCTAATGAGCAGATCTGAGTCTACCTCTTTGGGAAGCAGATGTCATTCCAGAGTGAGAGTTAAGTACAAAAGCAGTCAGGTATTTATTAAAAGGGACTTTGCAATCCTACAGGTAGATGATCCCCTGCAGGACCTCCAGCCCTGAGACTGCGAGAGGGGGATCATGCTATAGTAGGAGTCAGCTCCATCAGCTCCATGCTATAAGCTGGCATCTAGACCTGCAGAGATCATCAGGGCCAGACACATACCAGGCACCACCACCAACTTCAGTGTCATAGGTAAAGACCTTCTGGTACCTGGTCCCCAGGGCTGGTGCAGGTTGCCTTTCCCCTAGGGTGCAACACAAACACTGGGACTGCAGCTTTGCTGGGGCATTTGCTGGAAGTCACAATGTGAAGTAAGAGCACAGCAGTTTTCATAACTGCCTTTCTTCTCAGTATGCTACATGAGCTTTTCACATTGACTCAGTCCTAAGGAAGATGTTCTATAAATAAAAAGAATTCCCAAGCTAACCATGACTTCCCAAAGGATGTTAATAAAAAATACATGTGCTCACTGTGATAATAGACAACTAGCAAGGACATGCAGAAGATAGTAAAACTGTTTAGTGGCATGTGAGCTCAGAAGGAAAGATGTTTGCCATTATGCAGCCCATTTCCCATAAATCTTAGCTTGAAGCACTTACTTCAGTGAGTGCCACCCAGGCTTTTATTTTTTTTCTGTGCAGTTTGGAGTAGCTCATGACTGACGGGTCTAGCCTTGCTGATAAGTGTACAGAAGTGCTGATGCTTTGCACTGGTGTAATGGACTTTTATGGAGTCGCTCCTGATTTGCGCTTGTTAAGAGGCTCTGGAATACGACTGCAGATTGGCAAGTTATCATATAACACCTTAGCAGCAGCAAGTGCCCAAGTGTGATCCAAGCCTCTGGCAGCAGAGGTTAAGATTGACATCATTTAGCTTGCAGTGAAAGAGGATGCAGCTATGTTGAATTGCCTCATATCTCCTGAAGGCTGAAATTTCAGTCCAGACAGTCATCACAACTCCCAGGAGCACATGAAAGTGAACGTGCCTGATGCTCTGCCTCCCATTGCTTGAGATGCTCTATGTGCCCTTGCATTGCTCCTGGCTATTATAGGATGTTATTTCCACTCATGTCCATCAATATTGGCTCTATCCAAGCTACGTGTCCTGCCACAAGCACACCATGTGCTGGAGCCTTATATTAGCCAGCACTCACCAAGGTCTCATGGCCATTTAGCTTTGTCAGTAAATTCATGCCTGCTGAGGATGATTGATCATCATCACAACTGGAAAGAGCTGTTTGGCACATGGGATTACTGTGCACCTTTTGGAGGTGCACCATTTGGTGGCACTGCCTCCTCAGAGATCTCCACCGACAGAACCTTCATCCAACACCAGCTGAATAAGGAAGGAGATGCCCCTGATCATGAGATCAAAGCTGCAGCTGGGTGGAATGAGGAAAGCCTGCCTATTTGAAATCAATGAGAAATTGACCTGGCCATGGGTTCTGTTGCCCCATGGGCTTAGCCCATGACTGCCACTCTCTAAAACCTGCTTCCCACTAACTGAACCAGCCCCTAACAGCCACCTCTGGTTGTCTCACCACACACATTTGGGTTGCAGACCACAAACTCTGGCTGTGTGATGGCTTGATGGGGATTTTTTGCACATTAAGCAAGAACCTTGCCCTATTTCTTGAAACATCTTGTTGAGCTGTTACTTAAAGCAAAGATATATTTGGTGCTTTTTTTCATGTACACTAGGCAGCGGGTGCTGCAGGTTTAGATACAGAAGGGAAACAGGAGAAGCGGCAAGAATGTTGTGGAAAGAGTTGATTAAACTTCTTCCAAGGAAGATAATGACAGGCAGAGAAAGAGAGGCATTGAACTTTTGAATGCTACTGATCATTAATACTTCAAAATCCCCAGAAAAATAAAATATTTAAAAATATTGTATGCTTCATAATTTTATCCATAGCATTTTTTCCAACAATCTCAAGTGCTTAATAAATTGTATTTCTTTCTCCTTTAATCTGTTCTTTTGTTCATGAACTAGTGAAGCAAGTGAGGTCAGAGAGAAACAGTGAAAGAGCATTTTTGGCAAAGGGAAGCTTTCGGCGTGTCACATTTAATAGAAG
The DNA here is from genome assembly GCA_011125475.1 of Melanerpes aurifrons. NCBI lineage: Eukaryota > Metazoa > Chordata > Aves > Piciformes > Picidae > Melanerpes > Melanerpes aurifrons. The sequence continues at coordinate 308,209 of WWNC01000061.1, read as the reverse complement.
TAATAAGTCCACAAAATCCCGGGATCTATAAAAGGCTTTGTAGAGGGAGGTTAATTTGCATCTCTATTGGATATCTTTCTCTAATTATCTTGTTGTTGTTGTTGTTGTTACTTCGTTTACTATATGTATGAGTATCAAGGCATTTCTTCTGCCATGTGGGGAATAGCTGTGACACAGTTCAGTGCAGAGCTGGGACCCTTGAGCACAGACTAGTCATGAAGAGCTCTGCAAGCTCCCTGACATTGTTAGGGAGAGAAGTCCACAGCGACTTCAACTCTTTTCCCCTGTTTTTGCACTCACAAGGTTTTATAGCCAGCAAGATCATCTGAGCAAATGTGTACCAGATGTACCAGGTGTTATTTGTGAATCCATGGATGGAGTCAAAGCACAGAAGGCTGGAGTCAAAACCATCCTCATTTCTGAGGTACCATTTACCACTGAAGTGTTTGCAAATGCTGAAGCCTGTTCTGTGCCAGCAAGGTCAAGCCACAAAAATGCTCTTACATGCAGTCTCTTCAATGATGATGCCCTTTACCATATCTTTTAAGGACTGGCATATATTCCTATAAATAGGAGGAGTAAGTGCCTCAAGCCTGGAGGAAAGAAAATGTCACTCCTGTCTTCAAGAAGGACAACTACAGGCTGATTGGCCAAAACTTTACTCCTGGAAACTATTTCCAAGTACATAAATTACAAGAAACTCACTAGGAGTAGTTCCTCTTCACTGAGGGAAAGTCATGCTTAACCAACCTGACAAATTTGTATGATGAAATGAACAGCCTAGCTGACGGGTGGAGAGGAGTGAATAGTGTCTACCTGCACTTCTGTGAAGACTCTAAAATGGTTTCATGTTAGATCCTCATAGACAAGCTGCTGATGTAAGGATTAATTGAACAAACACTTAGGTGGATTGAAAACTGACTTGAATGGCTGAGTGCAGAGGGTGGTGCTGAGTGGCACAAAGTCTAATTGGAGGTCAGTGACTAGCAGTGTACCCTAGAGAGCTATTCTAGATCCAGTCCTGCTTGATGTCTTCATTAATGATCTGCATGAGAGAAAAGAATACATCCTTAGCAAGTTTGCAGATGTCACAAAACTGAGGAGTGGTTGATATGCCAGAGGGTCAGGTTGACATCCAGAAACTTCAACAGACTGCAGAAATGGGTCAACAGAAATCTTCAACAAGGCAAAGCACCAAGTCCTGCAACCAGGGAGGAACAACCTCAGCACCAATATAGGCTGAACAACAACTTGGCCGAAAAAAGGGATCTAGGGGGTCCTGCTGGACACCAAGTTGAACACAAACCAGCAACAAAGCAGGCTAATAGTATCCTGTGTTTCATTAGATGAAGTACTGCCAGTAGGTAAAAGTCCTTACTCTCTACTCAGCACTGGTGATGTCACGAGTGGAGTGCTGGGTCTAGTTTTGGGCTTCCCAGTACAAGAAAGACATGGACATACTGGAGAGAGACTAACAAAGGGCTGCTAAGATGATGAAGAGACTGGAATATCTCACACATGAGGAAAGGCTGAGCAAGCTGAGACTTCTCAGTATGGAGAATCACAGAATCACAGAACCATAGAATGCTTTGGGTTGGAAGAGGCATTTAAAGATCATCTAGTCACAGTATCACAGTATCACAGTATCACTTAGGTTCGAAAGGACCTCAGGGATCATCGAGTCCAACCTATCAACACAGACCCCATGCCTAGACCATGGCACCAAGTGCCACGTCCAATCTCCCCTTGAATGCCTCCAGGGTCGATGACTCAACCACCTCCCTGGGCAACCCGTTCCAATGCCGAATGACTCGCTCGGTGAAGAACTTCCTCCTCACCTCGAGTCTGAACCTCCCCTGGTGCAGCTTGAGACTGTGTCCCCTCGTTCTGGTGCTGGTTGCCTGAGAGAAGAGGCCAACCCCCCCCTGGCTACAACCACCCTTCAGGTAGTTGTAGAGGGCAATGAGGTCACCTCTGAGTCTCCTCTTCTCCAGGCTAAACAATCCCAGCTCCCTCAGCCTCTCCTCATAGGGCTTGTGTTCAAGGCCTCTCCCAGCCTTGTTGCCCTTCTCTGGACACGCTCAAGTGTTTCGATGTCCTTCTTAAATTGAGGGGCCCAGAACTGGACACAGGACTCAAGGTGTGGCCTAACCAAGGCAGAGTACAGGGGCACAATGACCTCCCTGCTCCTGCTGGCCACACTATTCCTAATGCAGGCCAGGATGCTATTGGCCCTCCTGGCCACCTGGGCACACTGCTGGCTCATATTCAGGTGGCTGTCGATCAGCACACCCAGGTCCCTCTCTGTTTGGGAGCCCTCCAGCCACTCTGACCCCAGCCTGTAGCTCTGCATGGGATTGCCATAGCCAAAGTGCAGCACTCGGCACTTGGACTTGTTGAATGCCATCCCATTGGACTCTGCCCATCTGTCCAGTCGGTCGAGGTCCCTCTGCAGAGCCTTTCTACCCTCTAACTGACTAACATCTGCCCCTAACTTTGTGTCATCTGCAAACTTGCTGATGACTGACTCGACCCCTTCATCCAGATCATCAATGAATATGTTGAAGAGGACAGGGCCCAGCACTGATCCCTGGGGGACACCACTGGTGACTGGCCTCCAGCTGGATGTGGCACCATTCACTACCACTCTCTGGGCCCGGCCCTCCAGCCAGTTCCTAACCCAGCACAGAGTGTAATGGTCCAATCCACGGGCTGACAGCTTAGTCAGCAGTTTGCTGTGGGGGACGGTGTCAAAGGCCTTGCTGAAGTCCAGGTAGACCACATCCACAGGCCTCCCCACATCCACCAGATGGGTCACCTGATCATAGAAAGAGATCAGGTTGGAGAGGCAGGATCTGCCCTTCCTGAATCCATGTTGGCTGGACCTGAGCCCTTGGCCATCCTTCAGGTGCGCAGTTATTGCCGCCAGGATAATCTGCTCCATCACTTTCCCTGGCACTGAGGTCAGGCTGACCGGCCTGTAGTTTCCAGGTTCCTCCATCCGACCCTTCTTGTGGATGGGGACCACGTTGGCCAGTTTCCAGTCATCTGGGACCTCACCTGTGAGCCAGGACTGGAGGAAAATGATGGAGAGTGGCCTAGCTAGCACATCTGCCAACTCTCTCAGCACCCTAGGATGGATCCCATCCGGTCCCATGGACTTGTGAATATCCAAGTGGCTCAGCAGGTCCCGAACTAACTCCTCATGGATTTCCGGGGCATTACACTGCTCGCCAACCCCATCGCCCAGCTCCGGAGGCCACTCCTCCTGAACTCCTGCCCTGCTGTTAAAAATGAAGGCAAAGAAGGTGTTCAGGACCTCAGCTTTCTCCTCATCCTCAGTCACTGTGTTCCCCTCCAGGTCCACTAGGGAGTGCAGGTTCTTCCTGCCCCTCTTCTTATTGTTAATATATTTATAAAAATGCTTTTTATTGTCTTTGACAGAGGTGGCCAGCTTCAGTTCCAGCTGGGCCTTAGCCTCCCTAATTTTATTCCTACATAATCTAACAGCTTCCTTGAACATACCTGGAGAAGCCTTCCCGTCCTCCCAAAGGTGATACAACCTCCTCTTCCCCCTTAAATCCTCCAGGAGCTGCTTAGTCCTTAGAAGAGAAGCCTCAGGGGGAATCTTATCAGAGTATATAAATAGCTGACGGGACGGTGCAAACAGCCAGGCCTTTTTTCATGGTACCCAGTGATAAGACAAGAGGCAAGGGGCACAATCTGAAACGTGAATGGTTCCCTCTGAAAGTCAGGAAACGCTTTTGCATTGTGAGGGTGACAGACCACTGACAAAGGCTGCCCAGGGAGGTTATGGTCTCTCTGTCTTTGAAGATGTATTCAAAAGTTGTCAGGACACAGCCCTGGGCAACGGGCTTTAGGTGGCCCTAGTTGAGCAGGGGGCTTAGATCAGATGACCTCTGGAGGCCCCTTCTGTCCTCATCCATTCTGTTATTCTGCAGTGGCCTGCTGCAGCAGTGAAGTCACACAGTGAGGCATTTCTGTGGCCTGTGTTGAAGGTGATTACTCTTGAGGTCACTAGCTTATCAACCCAGCTTCAGAGCTGGAAGAAGAGCAGTCAATTTCCACAAGACTCAGTGCCAATCGGCCCCCAGAGAAAGCCCTCCCTTGACTTTGCAGTTCAGCTCATCTTTACTCACTCCCTTGTGCTGGAGGGGGTGTCTTTGCCATCTCCCTTGAAGCAGCTATCACAGCACCCTGCCAGCTCACCACAGAGCATTACTGTGGAAATTGAAGAGGTCTGAGGGAAGAGTGGAACCTGGGGTTTACCTGTCATTTTGGCCTTTGTGGCTCCCCACTGCTAGCACTGCTAACACCTTTGTCCTAGATGGAGAGGCAATCATCTGTCACAGGCCTTTTCACTTAAGCTACCACGTTTTGTCTGCCAGCTTGCACTCAAATCCTATGCTGTTTCTCAGCATACTTATTCTCTCTGGATAAAATTGAACAATTCAATGAATGCTGAATTTTCCCTTTTAAGAAATCAGGCTCTCTCATTAACAGACGAAGATTAATGTAGATTCTTTCCCTATCTCAAGACATTATACTGGGATGGCCTGAATTTTTGCATGGATGCAGCCTGCACATTTGAACAAGAAACGGTTGTTTTATAGGCATCTTTGGCTTCTGTCATGCTGAGATCGCCTTTGTTTTCTGCAGCACAGTGGTGATTGATACATCTTGCAGCCATGCCAGTGACTGAAGTTCAAACCTGAGGATGCTGGGCTGGCTGGAGCTGGGGAACACTAATGAGCGGCATTTTAGCGCCCTCCAACCATTTGAATTCGAAAAAGGAAGAAGGGCAAAAGGACTTTTTCTGAAACACTGAGACAATTTTAATGATGACTGTTTCTGAGCAGCAGAGTCCACACTGCAGTTTGAACACACTCACAAACTCCTTCTGGCTTCTAATATGATTACATGCAGACCAGCCCAGACTCAGACATGAGCTAAAGGTGATATTTGCTGATGCCTAAATTGGGAAAGCATGAATCTGAGCCACCTGGGAGCACTGATTAATATGCATCGCCTCTCGCAACTGGGATGGGGTAGCTATGCTGCTCTCATGCAGGCTGCCACCCACTTTATTACCTGTTCTTACACCAATATGATGCTGTCAGGGTTGAGGTCTTCCCTGAGGAGCACACTTGAGCAGCTGAGGTTTATAGTCCACCATTTGTTGGATTGCCTTTATAGCACCACAGAACGGTCCTTCTCTAATTGTTCTTTAGGAGTGACTTTAAGAGTCTTCTCTTTGTAGCAGGAAGACCACAGTTTGACTGCCTCTGCCTTACCTCACCCTCTACTTCAACATGCTTTGTATTCTATTTTGATTCCTTTTCCTCTTCACCTGCTAGAAATTTTTCCTGTTGCCATGCTTTTTCAAATATGTCCACCTACTTTCAAAGGGAACTCATTTCTACTTCTCAGACTGTTTAAACTTTCAGGAGTGACCCTGTTAAGCCAAGCTTTTATGAACATCACAGAGTGATAGAACTAAGAGACAACCTTATGCTTCACACATCACCATCAGACCCTCTGGGTTCAAGAGGGTGATGAGCAATTGTCCCTTGTATGCTCAGAGAAAAGCAGACCTGACACACAAGGTGATAAAAATAAGTATACAGTTGGGAATAGAATAGAATAGAATAGAATAGAATAGAATAGAATAGAATAGAATAGAATAGAGTAGAATATAATAGAATAGACCAGACCAGACCAGGTTGGAAGAGACCTTTGAGATCATCACATCCAACACCACTTAATCAACTAAACCATAGTATGAAGCACCCCATCGAGTCTCCTCCTAAACACCTCCAGTGATGGTGACTCCACTGCCTCCCCAGGCAGCCCATTCCAATGGGCAATCACTCTCTTTATGAAGAATTTCTTCCTAACATCCAGTCTAAACCTCCCCTTGTGCAGTTTGAGATTGTGTCCTCTTGTTCTGGTGCTGGTTGCCTGGGAGAAAAGACCAGCCCCCACCTTTCTACAACCTCCCTTCAGGTAGTTACATGAGCACCATCAGGCCCTCTGAATAATCCATGGGGAGAGACAAAAACCTCCAGAGGACAATTTCATATCCTTAAGATTCTCAGTTTTCTGAGCCTCTGTTTTCTCATTCTTAAACCTTTCTGCAGAATTTACTTTTTCCAAGGTGGCATTTAAGGTAAAGTATCCATGCAAATTAGATTAGTTCTATTTCATTAGATCCCTTCCTAATTTCTGAGCAAATACTACCAACCGTTTCCAGAAGTACCAGCTCCTGAATAACAAACCTCTATTATCCTTGCCACTGCAGACTTGTCATTTCCTGAGATGTAACCACAGAGCCAGCATTATTCTATGCCAGTCAAATAACATAACTTCACAGGTAATTTACGCTAAGGGAAAGCACATCAAGAGGTGTTTTAATACCTGGGAATGTAATGTCCAATTTGGGAAAGCAGGAATTCTGGGAAGTAACATAAGCAAAACACCATTAATGCAGCCAAAGTGCAGTTTGCACTGAGTCCTGAGCTTAAATTCACAGAATAATTGAATTGGGGCACCAGACTACTTTTTCAGAGGCCACATTATACCCAGGCTTCTGACACTACTCCAAGTCCTCCTGCATCCAAGGCCTTAGCAGCTACTACCAAACACAAGCCAAATGTATTGCTCTGTATGCTGTTTTAGTATAATATAATGTCTGTGTTCAGGAACATACTAGCAACGCTGCTGTTCACCTTCTGTGTGACAGCTGTCAGAGCTTCCACCTGGAAGAAAATATTTTTTTTCTCGACTTTCTTTGACTCTTGTCCCCAGAACCTTCACCTACAGCTCCTCTGTTCAGAAAAACTTTAACCTGCTGCAGTAGGAGGATATTTCAAAGGAAAAACCTTAAGGTCAGGAGACAAGGCTCAAAGCTTGAGATAGTCAGTGATGGAGGCCTTCATCTCCCTGAATTTTGAAAGAGACAGATGAGAAAACAGCTGCCTTGGCAGGACTGTGGGAGTAAAAACCTTTCCCTGTCACCTCACTGGCTTGTGGTGTCCCTCTGTGGCCCATGGGGATAAGGACAGGATGGATAACAACAAGGAAGTCTCTCCTGGTAAGGCAATTTGCAGCATGTCATCAGTTATCTCAGGTGAAAGTGAAACGTGTCCCAGATGGGCACAGCTTTGCCTACCTAATTAATTATTGCATGGGGATGTGCTTCAGGCAGCTTCATATAATGTACATCAGGCGGTTCCATATAGCATCAAACCAAAATCAGTGACCAAAATCCCACTGCCAGGGTCTGCAAAGAGTCAGCTGCCGTGTCCATCCACACAAAATTGGTTTGGTATTGCCTTTCAGTGTCCCAGGGACATGCAAACATTGGCTGTGGATAGAAGATCTCAGGACTGGAGATGACATAAATCTGAGCTGCACAAAGAAAGCCCATCAGCTGAACCTGACTGCTGCAACGAACCTACAGTTCCTGGCATTTACTGTTCTGGGACAAAGCAGCCCTAAATGCTCCATTTAAACTCTGGCTTTGAAAGGCTTCTATTTAAAACCAGACAGACATTGCTGAAGCCAACACAGGGGACACAAAGACACAGGGGTGCTTGGCATTTTCCCATGTGACGCTCCAGTTACCACCTCTGAATATGCAAAACCCAGTGTCCTGTTTACCAGAAATGGTCTGGAAGGACTGAATTGCCCATGCCTATTTGTGGAAAAGGCCTCTCAAGTCAAAGCATCCTTCCAAAAGCCAGCACACAGAAGGCCATTTGTCCCCAAAACAGGGAACACCAGCCACAGCGTTAATGAATGCAGCTGGATGAGTTGCCTTCCACCCTGGGAAACTGCAAGTGAACACAGACATTTTACCTTCTGGACTCAAGGAAGGACAGATTAAAAGTATGACATCTCTCATGACAAGAAGGAGCACTCTGCACCTCTGCACCCCCTTGCTCAGAGACTGCATGCAAGGAGCAGAACTTGTGGTGCTGGGAAGCTACTACATTAGCCCTTATCATGGAGACTGGACAGGATGCCACAACAGTAACACAGTTCCTGCCTCAAGGTTTGCAGAACAATAGTCCTTTCAGTCCATGATTAAACCAATATCTTTGAAAAGTTGGGTTATTTCTCGTTTGCAGTTGGCATGGATAACAGCCTCTTGCCCTTTATCTTATAAGCAGGTTTTCAGAGTAGGTGTTTTCACCTTGCCAAGCTCTTTTTTCATGAAACATTTTGTTCTCATTGAACTGATGCCCCAGCTTGTGTGAAAGCAGTTTGATTTCTATTCAGTTATTAGTATGTCTAAGTAGGTAGTGCAAAGGGAAGATGAATAAAGGCACTTCCAAGTGGGTGAATTCATTGTGATCTCCTTCCATCTTCATGCTTCAGCTGTAGCAGCACAAAACCTAATCTTCCCTGTGAAAAAGAAACACAAGAATCTAATTTATGAGATTGTTGTCCTCAAAACCAAGGAGGTGATGACTGAAGTTAAAGGAAGCACAGGTTCTCCCTCCTATCCCAGTAGGACACAACTCAGACATGAGGAGGAGAGAAGGATTGCTGCAGAACTTTAAAGCCTAAAAATAACTAAGTCAGAGAAAAGCCTGGAAACCATTTGGCCTTTAAAGATCTCAAACCCTAGTCTCCAAGCAATACTTGGCCCTCCACCAGTAAACATCTCAGTGACTTTGTGTCCCAGTGATACACACCCACAGAGCCCCAGAAACCCCTTTTTGAATACTTGACCTCCTTAGTCAAGAAGACAACTAGGTAAGAAGATACCATGTTTCTGAGCAGCCCAGCTTGGGAGATGTTCTGTCCCCCGACTTGCTGGCTCTATGGGCTGTCCCTAATGCCTCCAGGTTGGAAGTAGTAGTGTATGGTGACCCAGAGTAGGTGGCAGCAACCGGACAGCCATGTACCTGGAGAAAATTACTGTAGCCTTTTCAAATCCATCGAGCTTTGGTCAAACTCAGTCAGTACCAAACTTTGATGGGAGTAGCACTGAATCCTTCTGATGATATCAATTAATGCACCTTCAAAAGTGCAAAATATTATCTGAACACAAAGTCTTATCATTAAAATCAATCTGGCACATATTTATCCCATATGGTCGACTTTGTATCCTTAAAGTACTTAGACCTCAGCTTGCTGTTACCACAAAATGGGAAAGTTTAGCAGTATTTAGAGTAAGCTTCCCTGGTTGATTTACATCCATCCCGTCTATAGCCTTCTTGTAACAGACAGGCTCTGGCCAGCCTGATCTATTGTGGGGTGTCCCTGCCCATGGCAGGGGGGTTGGAACTAGATGATCCTTGTGGTCCCTTCCAACCCTGAATGATACTATGATACTATGAAACTATGAAAACAAATTAGTGATAGGAAGACTTAAGTGTGAGTTTGATTTTCTTCAGAAAGGCTGTGTGCAACTTTCAAGTGCACTTCCAAAGCTAGCTGTTAAGAAAAACTCTATCACACTAAGATTAAAGGTTTAGAATTTAAAAAGAATTTCTGAAAATTTACCGAAACAGGAAGAAACATGGTAGAATGAGAAGAAAATATCCATTGTGAACACAGAAACATGTGCTTCTAAAAATTGTGGAAGAGGGTGGTGTTCTCCACAACCTGATAGGACTCTTCTTCCTTTATCCACTATGATTTGAGAAACGGAAACCATCTGAGTTGAGTTTCATCTGTCTGGATTAAATAGGCTCTGCAGGAAGTTCTGTTTTCAGTCACATAACGTCAAGGATTATGCAGCATGCATGGTCCCAACAGATCCTTTTGCACAAGCTTTGATTACCTCACAGCAGGAAAGTCTGCTCACCGCAGCATCTGCTCTGCCCAAGGGCCATGATGCACTTAGGCAAATGAATAATAATAAACAATTACAGTGTCATGATACAGAATTTTTGATAACTGAATCTGTAGTTTATTGATAGGATTGGATGAGATGTTTAGAACGTGCCTAGGGAAAGGAGGTTCCTTGCTAATGAAACTCCAGGTAAATCCTGCAAGTCCCTCGGAAGATCTCCAGGCAAATTTGACTCTGCTCCTGGCACTACTACTTCTGATCTGGGCCCTGTTGAGCAAAGTACTTAAGTACTTAAATACATATCTAAAGCTAAACAGGTAGATAATGGTACCTCTGAATATGAAGAGTGGGGTTTGTGTTTTTCTGAGATATCCCTCTTTCCTGTGCCCAGAACAGATTGTGTGCTGCAAGTGTAGATGCTGAGCTCTGAAGAAGTGTGAGAGCCACAGATGCTCTTTGACACTGTAGCTGTAAACTTTGATTCCAGAGGAAGTCATCAGGGCAAGCCACTTTGGTGGTTAAAACACCCACTCAATACCTCTTCTGTTTCCAGATCTCTTCTGATGACATCTGAGTGATGTAGGAGAAAACCCCAACTGACTATGAAGAAAACTTTCAAACAGGAGAACATCATCCAGCTGCATCTTCCCACAGTCCATATGCTGGTGACCTTGCATGCAGGCACCATCCATCACAGATGTGAGTAACAGCACTCCTGGCCAGTTTTAAGGTAGGAATATCTATATGATCCCTGGTGAAGACTTGTCTAACCTGTTCTTTAAGATCACCAGTAGAAGAGGTTCAATAAGTACACTGCTTCCACTATAAAAATATTTTTCTACTATCTGATCCAAATGCTTGTGGCAGCTTCAAATACATTTTGCCTAGCATTACTAGACAGAAGAAGCTGCCTGCTGTCTCTCTATCCCATTTAGAGAGGCTGCTGCCCACTCCTCTCCCCTTGGCCCTCTTTTGCAGAATATCTTGTCTGCCATTCCTCCTGACTTAAATTCCTTAAATCTCTGTCATGGCTGCCCAGCCTGGACTACAGCCAAGCTTTCTTCAAATAGATTTAGCATATGAGCCCAGGAGAAGAAAGTGAAATCACAGCCTGAGATATTCTTACAGAACATCTCAGAATACACTTTCCCTTTTATTTAAAACTTCATTTTCTGTCTAGTATTAACTCACTCTTCGGGATGTGCCTTTTTTTTTTTGGAGGTGGGGGAGGGGGAAGGTGGGGGAGGGAGGAAGGGGAAAGAGAAGTTGTTTTGCTGACTCCTTTATATTTTCACATCTGATTCTCCATTCCCAAATTCAACATTTTACTGCACTCAGCTTTGTTGATTGTGCTTCTCACCTGGTTTTCAGATTGCTCTGAGTCTTGCTGCATCTCTCAACTAGGTTTGCAAACTTCCCTCAAAGGGTTCATTGATGCACAAATGAAAGTGCATCCTTTATTCCATTATCTGAACTTGAAGTGAAAAAAAAATTACTAAAATCTCTGCAAATGTATAGGAAAAAAAAATGGAAGAGTGGCCTATTGACAGCTTGCCTTTGGTTGCCATATGTCAAGCAGTTCAGCACCTACCTTGTTATGATTGAATCTCTTTCACATTCTCTTAGACTGTATGTAGGAACATCACCTGGCCATGACAAAAGCATTTCTGAAGTCACAATGCAATGTATCAGCTACTTTTTGCCTGTTCACAGGACCATTTATCCTGTCAAAGAAAGGAGCCAGACTGGACTCAGGTAACTTGTGTTTGAAAAATCTATTTTTTATGTTTGCATCTTATCCTGCTGATGCTTATAAAGTTATAAATAATTCATGCTGCATCCTCCTGGGTGCCAAAGCAAATCTACCTGGTCTGTATTCTCTCCATCCACATCCATCTCCCATTTCTTCTATGGTTTTCTCATCTCCAGCCTGATGGAATCTCCTCTTCCACTCTTGTTGTGCACAGAGGAGGCTCAGAGGAGACCTTATTGCTGTCTGCAACTACCTGAAGGGAGGTTGTAGCCAGGAGGGGGTTGGTCTCTTCTCCCAGGCAACCAGCACCACAACAAGAGGACACAGTCTCAATCTGCTCCAGGGGAGGTTTAGGTTGGACGCTAGGAAGAAGTTCTTCACAGAAAGGGTGATTGCCCATTGGAATGGGCTACCCAGGGAGGTGGTGGAGTCACCATCACTGGAGGTGTTTAAGAAGAGGCTGGATGAGGCACTTGGTGCCAAGGTTTAGTTGATTAGATGGTGTTAGGTGACAGGTTGGACTTGATGATCTCGATGGTCTTTTCCAACCTGGCTGATTCTATACTATTCTAAATACTGTTTCAAGGAGTGCTTCAGCTGGTCCCTTGGTTACCCTGGGGTGATTGTCAACTGTTCCATATGGTTTATGCAATTTCTCTGATGTTTGCCTTACATTTGAAACATTTAAGTGATCTAAACATTTCAATACATAGGAAATTATAGGGAAATACCAAATAATACTCATTATCATTCTGCTGACTCAGGAGATCTTTTATGTCCCATTACTTTCACAGATTATTTCAAATAGAGACAAACATTACATTTATTAGGCCTAATGACAACAGTATGCTTATAACCCTGTTTTGAAAAGAATGTATTTTTGCCACAAAGAAATAATGGAAGATTAAGTTTGAATTTCCTCTTTATATAGCTGTGACTCCTTCAAAGGCTATTCTTCATCTCTTATAAAGCCAATGCCTGCTATATTTTTGCTTTAAAATCGAACCAATATTTAAACCCGGTGATAATGGACAGTCATAATTTTGTTTCTTTCTCAACTCACTCAAACTGTTGCCATGGAAATAATTCTATATGAAGATGAGTCAAGAGAAAATAATCTCTCAGAGATGATTGTTACTTGAAAAGCACATAAATCATAATAATTTAATCAAAATCATAGAACAGTCAATCTAAAAACATATGCAAGTATAATAATTCAGTTCAACTGCCTGATCTTTCTTGCCAGTGCATATCTTCTATGCTATTGTTAAAAACCCTTTACTAACTAATCTGCTAATATAGTTCTCCAGGATACACCCCAACTGGCCACTAAAAGTATTCTCCAAAGGAAATGCAAAATGATTTATGCTTGAGAAAATAAGGAGCATTGTTCTCACACTTGCTTGCCACTTTGAGATAAATGTGATTTCTCCTGGACATAGAATCGTTTATCTTCCCTATTTCTGCTCTGCCATACTGCTGTGGGAAGGCTTGTGATACCTAATCCCTGTTTCAGATGTGCCTCCACATCCACTGTATTTTATCTTCAGGAATCTGGTCCCAAGATCTGTGTAAAAACCCAAGAATCTTTGGAAAGAAAACATTCCTTTTTTGAAGTTAAAGGTGCTTGCAGATACTAGCTGACTTGTAAACTACTTTGCTCTTGAGACTGTTTTTTGGTGTTAAAGAAATCCCATAAAATTTCACCAAGGAAGACTCATCACTATTTGGGGGTAAAAGAAATGCATCCCAGAAGTTCCAATTTACCTTTGAAGCTCATTTGGGTCTCATTAGTTCTCCTGTGAACACTTACGATTTATCTGTCACATCTCTGCCTGTGAGCTGCATTAATGGAGAATTTCCCTTGGGTTTTTCCTGAGAGGTTTCATTGTCCTTCTCATTATCCATCTCACTGCTTATCATCTGCATAATGTTTTTGTCTAGGCCCAGCTGCATATTTATCTGAGACCTACCCAGTGCCCTTCACCAAATGCTGTCTAAACTGTTATGTTTGAGATGAGTTGCAGCAAGATACTGACAATAATTCTTCCCATTGCTAAGACAGCTGAAACAAGATAGATTTGTTGAGTGATTTGCTCCTGCTATTGATTTCATTCTGCCAGAAGTGGATAAAAATTCAAAGCACCCAACTCCAATGTTATCCTCCAATTCAGCTTCTAGTGCTACTTTCAAGGGTGACCCGTGAATGTAAGAGACATTTTTAACTAAAAACTTTGGAGAAAGGTGGAAGGAGAATAAAATTTGGACAAAATTATAAATTATAGAAAAGGAAAATTATAACATTAAGACCAGAACAGAAGAATTAACCAAAAATATCTGAAGGCTTATGGTTAATGCCAGTAACAGAGAAGAAGTGATTTTTCTGCAGGAATGATATAGGGGAAAGTATAAGCTGAAAACAATGGAATAGCAGAGTTATTAGGCCATTGTTTATCTGGGTTTAAAGCAGAGAAGGACAGGCTTTTACCTAAACTGGTGATAAGATTGAGACAGAGAGAGAGAGAAGCAGCAAAATAAGGAAGTCTGTAAGATAAATCCTAAAATAGCTTGTGAAGGCTTCAAGACTCTTGATATGGACAAGGCATTAAGTGCAGTCAACATCCGTCTGAGGGTACAAAAGGAAGCAGGGGCTGGATGGGGAGAGGTCCAGCAGTTTTTTCTGAGGTCACACGTCCTCCAGTGCCGGGGACAAAGCAAGTAAACATGGATGAGTCAAAGGCACCAGCAGCTGCCAAGGTTGTTCAATAGCAGCACTGGAGAAAAATCTCAAAGTTTGCAAGAATACATTGGAAAGGGTTGGAGAAGAGAGGTTGTTTAGTAGCAGAAAGCAGATCAGGCTTTCTGCTTCCTTCCTTGGCAGCCCCCATCTTTCCCCATTAAAAGTGTGGGGAACACACGGAAATCACTTCTAGCAGAAGTATCTAAACTTTGGCAACATGAATCATAGATCATAGGATATGCTTTTTGTCTTTGCTTTTCCTTCCTGCACCTAGCAGAGCATGGCCAGAGTGGATGAGGGCTTACAAATATACACTTCAGCTTGGGAAAGATTCAAATTTAGGAAAAATCCTGGGCATTTCTTTCAATATCAATGAAGTTAAAGGAAGCAGACACATGTGGTAAGAGCTTTATATGAATTCCCAAATTGGAGTTAAACTAATTTAGATGTTGGCTTTTTAATCACAGAATCAAAGAACCACCAAGGTTGGAAGAGACCTCAAAGATCATCAAGTCCAACCTGTCACCCAAGACCTCATGACTAAGTCCTGGCACCAAGTGCCACATCCAATCCCCTCTTGAACATCTCCAGGGATGGTGGCTCCACCACCTCCCTGGGCAGTATATTCCAATGGCAAATGACTCTCTCATTGAAGACCTTTCTCCTCACCTTGAGCCTAAACATCCCTGGTGCAGCTTGAGACTGTGTCCTCTTGTTCTGGTGATGGTTGCCTGGGAGAAGAGACCAACCCCCCTCCCTGGCTACAACCTCCCTTTAGGTAGTTGTAGAGAGCAATAAGGTCTCCCCTGAGCCTCCTCTTCTCCAGGCTAAACAATCCCAGCTCCCTCAGCCTCACCTCATAGGGCTTGTGCTCGAGGCCTCTCACAATGAAACAAAGCATTTCTGAACTAATCAAAAAAGAGATTTATTACTAAGATAAGTATACCAGACAGATTTTTTTTTTTTTCCAGATAATTACTTAGTCTGGCATGATGAATTTGAATGTTGATGGTCAAGTTTAATAACAAGTTACCTAAAAGAGACCTTGGTCTTCCTTTTCACTAACTGGCTTTGGTTTTTAAGCAGGGTGTTGAAAAATAACAGTATGAGAAATGCCATAAGAAATTCAGATCAGTAATGCTCTAAAATTCTAAGATGCTAAGCCACTTTTAGATAATTAATTTCTACCAACCATCTATTGAATAACTCTAAAGAACAGATATCACAACACAAGTGACATGGTAGTGGTACATCCTCCAAATTCACATATTTTATTGAACTTTGTCACACAAAATCCATCATCTCAAGTAAGAAGGTAGTGTTGTCCCCAGGGGTTTTTCATTTTTCTTCCATATTGACTTACCATTATAAAGACATATTGTTGTAAAAGGCACTATTGATTTTCAGAAGCTCTTTGGAAAAGCAGTATCTTGGCTTCATTAAAAATTGAACAGCTTATTACAGCAATATGTCTGGAAGAGAGCTGAAATGGTCTGCATTTAACCTACAACTGACTCAAGAAGTAAGATAAAACCCCAAGGTGTAGAAATCAAAGTAGGACTTGAAGTTTCAATCTTAGCTAAGTTTAGATCAGCAGGTCTGAAAATATCTCCACAATTGTGGTTTCTCTGTGGAGATACCTGAACTGTATGGATAACTCAGGATTTTACCTCAGATTTTTCTGAAGAACCAGAACTACTTCAATGAGAGCCTAGATATGTGTCTTCAGCTTGGTTTCATCCACTTTACACTTAAACCTGCTTGTGATGCAAATAGCAGGTGTGTCCTTGCCCTTCCTGGCTGCCTCAAGGTGCTTGGGATTGTTGCCATCCATGGTCACGCTGCTCATCTTTGACACCTATGATGCCTCATTTCAGTGTCTAGTGTTTAGCATTCAGGCTAATTCAAATCCCTGTTTACAACTTAACTCTCCCATGTGCATGTAAGATCCCGAGATCTCCTCCGGAACTCAGTGTCAGTTGGTGCAGTGTTTGGCAGCAGTGATGAGCAATCCATCATAGAAGCCTGTTGTGGGGTGCTCAGTCTATTAATTCCTACTTTTATTTTCCCCTTCCTTCCCTTCCTTCCCTTCCTTCCCTTCCTTCCCTTCCTTTTTTTCACTTTTAGGAGTTAGGCAGAACCTGAAGAGAAGTTCTCAATGGCTTTCCAGAATGCTCTGGTGTTTAAGCTGCTTTGGTTCAGCATCTGTGACTTATCAGTTGAGCTCTGGGTTGGCAACTTGCTCTCTGTGTGATCTGGAGGTTCTCTATATTTATTGTCCTGTCTGATGGATAAGGCCATACAAACGTTACGTAAACCTCAGAGGTAAAGAACAAAGTAAAGCCTCAGAGAGGATTTCTGAAAGTTTTAAAACTTTTTTCCATCAGGCCATTCCCAGCAGGCACAAAAATCCTGGCTGAAGAGTAAAGGCTCCTGAAAAGAATAGCATAAAAAGATGTCTTTTATTATCTTGCTTCAAAGTGCCGATCATGACTGTTAAGTTATTCAGGGCTGCAAGTTCCAGACCTCCTTTCCTCTCCTCTTTTATCTAACCAGCAGAGGAAAAGGCTGTAACAAGTTCAGGATTTAGCACAAGCTAACATATCTTTCTCTAGAACAAAATATAGGCCCTCAAAAAAAAAAACCTAACCGACCCCCAGCCCCCATTCAGTCTTATTTCAGCATCTGAGCAACGCACAGAATGACAGACCAGAGACAGCAGTATTTGGCAGCTGTCTCCTTTCTGACCTTTAGATAAGAGCAGCCTTCCCCACTTCTGGCCACCAGAAAGGAAAAGGTCTGCACTCCAGACATGCCTGTGTCAGGGGGTGAGCTGTAGCTTGTGGCTACACTTTTGCAGTATGCTGGGCTTTTTCACCAGCTGTGATTTGGAGGCTGGGAGTGAGCCCTCCCTTGCCTCTGTACAAACTGTACTGGTGTAATCACTTGGGCATCTTATGTGTGGAGCAAAAAATGTGAGTGTCTGCTGTTCATGGGCTCCCTGGGGAGGCTCTGCTGAGGGGCACCAGGCTGCTGAGAACTCTCTTGTCTGACAGGAAGGGATGCGAAACACATCTGGTCATTCAAAAAGCAGTATGCAGATGTCCTTGTGCCATCCCATCACCCACCCAGGACCATCCTTGTGGACATCCCCAGGTGACAGACGTCCACAGGGCTCACATATCTTGCTCCATGCAGTGTGATCACACATGTGATCTTTTTCTAAAGGGTGCTGATGTCCCTCTCTTGTACTGCTTTGCTTTCAGGGAGTTTGTTGGAAGTTAGCACCTTTAGCACCAAACCTGGGTAAAGCTACTGGGCAATGATCTCAAAAATGTGGGTCCTGGTCCCATAGGGAGCAAAAAATCAAATATGTTACTGTTGCCCAGAAAAAAAAATTATCTTCACCTGTATGGCAGGCAAGAATGTGCCTGAGGTAAAGCAGCAAATTAAGAAGCCAAAAAAGTCATGTCAGTGCTTGCTCTTGGTCACTTTCATACAACTGCACATGGATTCATGGCAGTCTGAATGGGTCTCACAGATCTCCTACAGCCCTGCCTTCTCTCCCTGCCTTCACTGCATCTCTGAGATATGCCCGACTTGTCAGTACCCTCATCCAGCAAAGCAAATAAATTTCAATGGAATTGACACCTCAAAATGGCTCAGACAGGCTGCAATAAAAACTGGAGTACATACAGATCTACAGGAGGAGACGGTGGTGAGTTACTGGGGTAAAGAAGAGGGTAGGCCCCTTCAAGCTGGTAATGAAATGGTTGGGGGTTACAACAACAACTGTGAGAAGCAGGAGGAGAGCTTGGGTACCAGTAGTTCTCACTGGTCTCAAAACCATTGCTGCTAGCCAAGTGGCACAAAGCAAGGTGATGTTTTCACGTAGAAACTGACTTCCCACTTTACATGAGAGGTAATTTAAAGTTTTTGTTCAGATCAGACTACAGTCTATTGTGCTCAACAGCAGGAGGTTACATATGGAAATACAGAGATGAAATATAAATTATCCAATCTAATATATTAGCATATTTTTGAGTGATGAATGGCCACTGCCCTGTGAACATCTTTCTGCTACATCAGCCTTTTTAGCAGCTATCTCCTAGCATCACATTCAGGCATTTTGAGCCTCTTTTGTTCATGCATGGCTCCCCAGTAATCTGGAGCAAGCCATATATCACCTTCATATCCTTACAAGGCTGGGTTAAACTGGTGGCCTTGTGAGATGATGGCTATTTTCTGAATGCCTCCAGCTTTCAAGTGCACACCCTGGATATGCTGAAGCTTATTGTTTAGATGTGATCAGCAAAGGCTGTTTGGCAGCTGGTGCTGGCCATCTTGTCAGAGCCCAGTGGGTCCATGCAGCATCTCCCTGGCCCCCTGCCCTGTGCTTCAAGCCTTTGCCTGAGCTGGGGTACAGGGAAGTGAGGTTCATCCAGTAGTATGGCCAGCTCCCAATCCTCAGGGCTTATGATTAGCATGTGTGAGCAGGCAGAGCAGGTGGAGGAACCGAGCATGCAGAGCACCCGAGGACATCCCTGCTGTTGATGTTGTGACTGCTGTGCACCAGCTGGCTCACCACTCTCCAGGTACTTGTCACCAGGAGGTGACAGGGCCAGTAATGCCAGACAGATGGACCTGTGCCAGGGCTGGCAGCTTTGCTGCCTCCACAGTGCTTTTAAGGAAACAAATTGCATTCATTGTTGGTACCACAACCACTAAGACTGCCTGTGTTGAGCATATGAAGGCAGTGGAGCTGGATGAAGAGGCAGCCTATACTGGCTCTACCACCACTGTGAAACACTTGGGAAAGACAGAGCAAGAGTTTCCCTATGCAATGTGTGGAATTGCTTGAGGAACATAATGGATGAGGACAGAACCATGAGGCACCATGGGATGTGTGCCACAGACATCCCCCAATGCTGCACAGCCAAACTCATGTGTGCAAGAGATGCACTAGGGTGCATCAGGATTTAGGAGGAAGGAATGCTGCCAGTGACCTGACATGAAGGAAAAAGAAAAAGATGCTTGCTACTTTAGATCTCTGCATCCAGTGCCTCATGGTTGGGAATGCAGACATCTCCACCACCCTTTGCTTTTGGTCTTCATGACTGGTGTGTTTTGGGATTTACTTCAGCAAAAGCAGAGAGATCTCTGGTGAACTCTGTGCTACCACTGCCCAGAGGTCAAAATAAGGTATAATTTTGTCAGAGTGATGTAGATGTTAGAAATAGAAGGGGAGAGAAAATGCTGTCAGGGCTTAACAGAGGAGTTTATGTTGGAATGGAGAAGCAGGATTCCTTTGCGGTGGAGCTGGCGCTTCTCATCAGATCTCACCCCTGTACAGCATGGTATGTACGGTGTTTATAAGCCATTTTTCCCAAAAAGCTTTCCCAACTATACCTCTGATAAGCTCCAAAGCCAGTGATAGTCACACATACAGGTTGGTACATACCAGCCAGAGAGTTTTGCTCTGACTACACTTTTGTTGGTACAGCACGAAGGAGGGAAACAGCCCCTGCAAAAAGAAAAGGCATGATTTCCATTTAAAGGCTGGCCAAAAGGATGCAAGGCAATTTGTGTGTGGCCACAAGGCAACTTATTCAAGACAAAAAAAAGGGAAAGCTTTATCAGTGCAACTTTCCCAGACAGACAAGTCGTAACTCAGAGTGCCCTTCTGCTGTCTCCTGCAAGGAGTTTGCCTTTAGTTACTGCAATCTCTGCTCATTCATTTCCTCCCTTCCCTCTCTGCTGATTTTTTCATTATCCATTACAAGACCTATTCATGGACATCCCCTGAAATGTCCCATTTGTTGAGGGGGTTGCAGCACATACTTTTGCTTCCAGCTACTAGACATTTTGAGCCAGGGACCCAGTCCTAGGTAATAAACATCATCTTTGTCAAAACTAAGCAGAATTTAAGTACCAGTAAATACTGCCTGCTAGACAGGGGGTTGGTCTGGCCCTAGTCGGCTATTGAGAGTTCTTTGTGCCATGTTGCCATAGCTACCCTCCAGCTAAATAGGGAAAGATCTCCTTTGTCCCAGATTAGAGACCAGCAGGCTTTTGGAGCAGAGCCTGATGGAGACTGTGGGGAAGGAGTTTGTCTGCAGCTGACAGGACTTTTGCATTGCTGTTGCATGTGCTTTGGGCTGGGTGGAAAAGAAGTAAGAAGATGGCTTGAAGTAAATGATTTTTTTTTATGCTTGTATACATAGAAATCTACCCATACCTAGAAAGAAGGCTGTGGGATGGCGGTTTTTGAGAGAGAAGTTTGCCAGATTTGTCAAGGGAGATGAAACCTGAAGTAAAGATGACTTTAAAACAAATCAACCATGAGCTCTTACATTTGATGTGGCCCCCAAGGACCACAGCCAAACCTCTTGAAAGGGGGCCTCAGGTCCTGACCAATCAGGGCATTTCCAGATGAGGCTTTCAGAGAACTCACATCAAACTATCAGGCACAGCGCTTCCTCCTGCCTTGTGCTAAGCAGCATCAGTGCTGCCCACATATTCATCTTTGCAAACCCATTGGAGCCTGAGATGATTTTGAGCCTGAGCAGATATCTTTGCAGCCACTGCTGCATGGGCAGAGAAACACGGCCAGACCAGGTCAGCAGGGCAGGCACAGCAGCTGAGGATTCAGGATGGACTGCAAAACCCCACTGGAGAAATAGCGAGACATTTGCCTAAATGCTAAATATGAAGGGGATTAGTCCACAACTGGTTTTTTTTTCCTCTGGCTCAAATAGACCTTATGTTCAGTAAAAGTGAGGCTGAGTGTCCCCACACTGTACAGCAGTGTTTTTGCACATGCACTCCATGCTATATGCAGCCATTAGTTTCTCCCTCAGTGTGTTAAACAAGGAGGTGTTCCACAGTTCATTTGCTCCCATTTAAAGGTGGGAGCTTCTAGAAAGGTAAGGAGCAACCTCAGGCTCAACAAGGCTGATCTAGCTCCATCTCTATTTTGTTTCTGCCCACAATGGCCTTTCTAAAATGACCCCATTTCTTGAGGGTGCTCAAGCAGCAGGGAGAATTTCATACCTCCTGAGGCTGGGATGTGTAAGTAACACAGACCTCTTGGGAACTGAATTCATATGAATTCAGAGCAAAAGGTATGGATATGTTTGGCATAAATTTTGGATGTCACGTAAAGTAATTTTGAAAGAGGGACTGAAGACATGGAAGTAAAGGAAAAAAATACAACGAAAATGTAACAGGACTTTACCAAGGTCACTTGAGTCAGGCTAACTTGATAGCTTTTGGTGATAAGAAAAGAAAAAAGGAGAGAAAAAAAAAGAAAAAGAGCAAACAAAGTACTTCATGAGCTTTTTTAGACATAGGAAATGCTTTAGATCTAATCTGTCTGGACTTCAGCAACACATTTGATAAAAGAGCCACATGGGAAATTATTGTTTGTGTTGGAAGAAGTGGGAAATGGTTTTTGAGCTGAAGGTCTGTCAGGAAACAGCCAAGAACAAACACAACAGGTTCTTCTGAAAGGAAAAAGATAGGAACAGGGAGACATAATGGGTGAAATTCCTTGGAGCCAGTTTTAGTTAGTTGTCTTCTGGAACTCAAAGTAAGCAAGGACTAATGGCATTTGCAGACAATACACACTTAAGAGGCATCAGTGAATAGGGAATATCGTAAACAAAACCCACGCTGTATCTGAGAGCTGTAACTGGAACAGTTGATGTGGAGGGAAGAGTTCAAAGTGCCCATCGTGTGCTAAGGCTCCCTCTACACTAATTAATTAAACTGAGCCAGGGCAGGTTTATGAACTGCCCTGTGAACATCAGCAAGGATAAATGTTTATGTGCTTTCTGGCACTGTTTGACTGGGGCTGACCAGCTCCCTGCTAGACAATGCTCAGCCATGGTTTGGAGAACTAGTGCCAGCCAGGGACTGCTTCCAACAGGCTGTTTGGATGAGGTCACTCTGGTTTAGGGAATATGAGAATCAAGACTCTTGGATGCAAGCCATACCACACCATCAGGCCCTGTGTCACTTTACTGGCCTGCAATAGATGTGGCCTAAGAAATTAGATCAACTTGCTGTAAATTGGAGTGCACTGATCAGCCACAAAATGGTAGTGAGCACCTATGCAATGTGCTTGCACAAGACAACAAACAATCACAGCTTGCACCAGGAGAGAGACTTCTGAAAGAGCAAAGGCATGATTTTGCTCCTTTCAACCTTTTGTGGAAAAAAATTAGCATAATCATGACCTTTCCTAGCCCAGAGTCCTTCCAACCAGAGCAGGCTGGTATGCAAAGATGAGATGTTTGAGGGAGTAGCAAACATGTCCAAGAAGAAGGAATTGAATGAATTTGTCCAGTTTAGTCTGTTTAAACAAAAGCTGAGAAGCAATTCACTTATGCGGTCTATTAAGGAGGTAAACACTAGGGAAAGGGGAAAAAAATCATGTAAGCTAAAGGCAACTGTTGGCACCAGTACAAATGTGTACCAGCCAGCTACAAAAATTTTAGGCTGGAAATTAAAAGTAGTTTCCTAATCACTGGAAGAGAATTCTGCATCTGCAAGTTTACAGGAATCATAGAATCAATAAGGTTGGAAAAGACCTCAATGATCATCAAGTCCAACCTGTCACCACAGACCTCATGACTACTAAACCATGGCACCAAGTGCCATGTCCAATCCCCTCTTGAACACCTCCAGGGATGGTGACTCCACCAGCTCCCTGGGCAGCCCATTCCAATGGATAACAACTCTCTCAGTGAAGAACTTTCTCCTCACCTCAAGCCTAAACTTCCCTTGGTGCAGCTTGAGGCTATGTCTCAAGGAGGAGCACAGGAGGCAGAAAGGAAATTTGATTTCAGAGGTGATAGCTGCACACCTGGATGTGAATAGAATAGAATAGAATAGAATAGAATAGAATAGAATAGAATAGAATAGAATAGAATAGAATAGAACAGAATAGAATAGAATAGAATAAACCAGGTTGGAAGAGACCTTCAAGATCATCGCGTCCAACCTATCACCCAACACCACCCAATCAACTAACCCATGTAACCAAGCACCCTGTCAAATCTCCTCCTGAACACCTCCAGTGACGGCGACTCCACCACCTCCCCAGGCAGCCCATTCCAATGGGCAATCACTCTCTCCGTGTAAAACTTCCTCCTGACCGCCAGCCTGAACTTCCCCTGGCGCAGCCTGAGACTGTGTCCTCTTGTTCTGGTGCTGGCTGCCTGGGAGAAGAGACCAACCTCTGCCTGTTTACAACCCCCCTTCAGGTAGTTGTAGACAGCAATAAGGTCACCCCTGAGTCTCCTCTTCTCCAGGCTGAGCAACCCCAGCTCCCTCAGTCTCTCCTCATAGGGCTTGTGTTCCAAGCCCCTCACTAACTTCGTTGCCCTTCTCTGGACTCGTTCCAGCAAGTCAACATCCTTCCTAAACTGAGGGGCCCAGAACTGGACACAGTACTTGAGGTGTGGCCTAACCAGTGCAGTGTACAGGGGCAGAATGACCTCCCTGCTCCTGCTGGCCACACTGTTCTTAATGCAGGCCAGGATGCCATTGGCCCTCTTGGCTGCCTGGGCACACTGCAGGCTCATGTTCAGCCTACCATCAACCAGCACTCCCAGGTCCCTCTCTGCCTGGCTGCTCTCCAGCCACTCTGACCCCAGCCTGTAGCACTGCATGGGGTTGTTGTGGCCAATGTGCAGAACCCGGCTTGTGAACACAGAGACTGGCCTCACTGACCCACAAGGGCCCCAGTTCAGCTTCTTCCTTAATAATTCATAGGAAAGCCTGCCAATAATGACCACAAGAAGCCATGCTGAGCTTAATTGTTCCCACCATCCATTGAGCTCTTTCATTGACCACCGCCCTAGTGTATGTCAGATGAGGCAGAGTTGCTAATGGAAATCAGTGATACAAATATGCACAAGTGCTGAATGCTGTGCTTGCCCCTGCATTCTGCTTGAGTGTATTGCCTCCTGAAAGACTTGGCCTCACACACATTGTAAGAAATGAAAGCACATGAATAAAAGAAGAAAGGAGGTTATGCAGTGTATGTGATAAACTGCAACCAGAAGACAGTTTATAAAGCAAGAAATTGTGATAATTGCTCTGCCTAATAACCCTGCACATCCAATTTATGTCTTTTTGCTTTTTCCAGGCTTGTCTGTCTCAGCTACTAGTAATGTTTTGTGTATTAAGCCAGAACTTTTCAATCTGTGGTCTTCACATCCCAGAGCATGTTTAGGCTACTTGTAAGCAGTTGTGCAAAAACTAATTAAGAAAAGGAAATTTGCTGTAGGAGCCCCATATTTGCTATGCAGAATCTCTGTTGCAAAGCAGCAACTAATCCCTAATTATCAGAGTTCAGTTGTCCTCCAAAGGGTATGTGTGAGCAAGGCTGTGTTTACACAGTGTCCAGCACAGACTTTAACTCATCCAGCCTATATGGACACATTCATGGACATACCTTCTTATGTGGCCCATGAGAGTAGGCCTTGCCCTTAGTGTATCCATTATATAAAATACATATACAGCACACAAAGCTTGCAGCAGGATAGGAAACACATACGCATGTGAGAGAATTCAGAGATGGGTCTATGTGTGTCAGAAAGACAGAAAACAAAATACATTATTTTGCTCTGCAGTACCTCCTGTGCTCTCACAGGGATTTGGGGAGCAGTTGAGGAGCCCCAGTTGCTGTGGAGGAGAAGGAAAGGCATCTGAAAAGCAGCTCCTCTCCTTCAGTGCTTCTTTGTGCATTTGCCTTTCAGCAAAGTCATTCAGTCCCCATACACAACAGTCGTAACATTGCGTGGTTGAATTTTTAGCCATGACCTAATGACTCAAAAGGCAATATCAGCAGCGTCATTCAAATCTTCCAGCAGGTGTGTCAGTAGCTCTGAGATGTCCCTTGAGAGACAATTTACAAATTCCTCCTGGTTTTTAAGCATCAGCTGCAAAGTTTGCATAGAGATTCAGAGCTATTTATATCCAAGAGCTTTAATCTATTTTTAATATTTACAATTTGAAGCCAGGTGCACGTGCCAACTTCCCTTTCTTTTGAGCTGGCAATTGCATACAGGTAATAGTGGAATAGAGCCAGAGTGAACCAGTGTTTCAGATTTGGGGCTGAGGTGAAGAAAATTCATGTCCCTCCTGTGTCTCAGACAAGGACAGAGCACTGGAGAAGTGATAGAATAGAATAGAATAGAATAGAATAGAATAGAATAGAATAGAATAGAATAGAATAGAATAGAATTAACCAGGTTGGAAAAGACCTTTGAGATCATCAAGTCCAACCCATTATCCAACACCATCTAATCAACTAAACCATGGCACCAAGCACCCCATCCAGTTTCTTCTTAAGCACCTCCAGTCATGGTGACTCCACCACCTCTCTGGGCAGCACATTCCAATGGCCAATCACTCTCTCTGTGAAGAATTTGTTCCTAACAGCCAGCCTAAACCTCCTCTGGCACAGCTTGAGACTGTGTCCCCTTGTTCTGGTGCTGGTTGCCTGGGAGAAGAGACCAACCCCCACCTGGCTACAACCTCCCTTCAGGTAGTTGTAGACAGCAATAAGGTCTCCTCTGAGCCTCCTCTTCTCCAGTCTAAACAACCCCAGCTCCCTCAGCCTCTCCTCACAGGGCTTGTGCTCCAGACATCTCCCCAACTTTGTTGCCCTTCTCTGGACACCTTCCAGCAACTCTACTTCTTTCCTAAACTGAGGGGCCCAGAACTGGACACAGTACTCAAGATGTGGTGAACTTTTAGTTAACATAGGCCAATACAAATTCAAATCCATTTAACAAGACATAGTAATGTTTTATTACTTTCTGGAACATTTCACTAGTAGTTCTTGTGACATCTCTCCCTAGGTCTTTATGGGGGAAAATCATCTATAAAACTCTGATGAAGATATAAAGATATAAAAGCCATGTGGCTACATAATGATGCAGTAATGCACAAAACACTGTTGACAACAGTAAGAGCTCCTTATCAGGTCAGCTAGTGACTTACAGAAAGAAAGAAATATTCAAGGATATTTCTCTTTAACAGTTGACTGTAGGGATCCTTACTTCATCATTGAGCTCCATCTGCTTTGTGTCATGCTGTGATGCAAGTTCAGATCTGAGTATCACTGGGACCATGTGGAGCAGCTGGAGTAGATGGGAATGCTGGTCCAACAAGCCTTCATCAGTTTTTAAGCTTTACGCATTTGCAAGGGTTGTTCTTTGTCTGTTTCTCACGGCTGCTCTTCAGATACCACAATGATGGGCTCTCAAATTCCAAATTTACTGAACTGCAGCTGGACAGACCTCTCAGGGAATGAAGCTTTCTGCTTACAACACAGTGAAAGGAGACCTTACAATGAGGCTTCCATCCTCAACCAGGAGCCATATACTGTCTCCTACCACCTGGCATCCCACACAAGAAAAATTCATATAAATTTTCATCCCCACCCACTTTTTGTCTGTCTTGGAAACCAAATGATCTCTGAGCACAGAGTATCTCTTGCCAGGCTCACGTAGTGCCCAGACCCCACAGGGCTTGTACTGCAGAACTAGTGGAAGATGCTTCCAAAGAATTTGAGTAGCATTGCCTGCCTTTAACAAGAAACTTTAATGGTGCTGTCTGCAGAGAGCCTGTAAACATAAACTTCTGAGAAGAGACATTTAGTCAATATCCTTGGTGTGGAAGGTAAAATGTAAGCAGGAGCAAGGAATGAGAACTCTTTTAATCATTGTCATTGATTTTCTGAAATGGATCTGTGTCTGTTCACAAGAAGGATGCAGTGATATCCTATGTTTATTCAGTGTCTGCTCTGGGTGGGAGAAGACGGCCATGCCAATTTAAAAGTTTAATTAAAGCAGCAACCTTTCTGTTCCAGAGGTGGGGGCCTGTCATCTACCAATTTATTTTCATGAATAAGTCATTAAAGCAGGAGCTGCAAAGGATTTGCTCAAAAAGCTCAGATTTGCAGTGCATCTTTCCTGGTTGCTGGAAATCATTGCAGATCTGATATCAAAACCTTGAGGTGAAACTCAGGAACACAAGTCTAAACAGATCAGAATTATGTCTGTGATATTTTACTGCAGTATTGCAACCTCCCAGCAGCAGGACATGTTGTTACAATCTATAGCAAGATTAATAGAACTGAGTTTCATATATAATAAACCTTCAGGAGCACGCAGTTCCCACTTCCTGTCTTGTTGCCCCTGTGATGCTTGCCTGTATTGATTCTGTTGCTGCATCAGAGAGAAGAGGTGCACAGCTGGGTAACACTCCATCTGCATGTGATCCAGTAAGTTCCTCAGTGGACAAATGTGACCAAACTCAGTTGATGCTATAAGAGAAGAATCAGAAATGACATCTTATGACCTTACTTATGAGTACCTGGTAAATTAATTCTGCATTCTGATTAAAAAGTTCAACTTACTTAAGGTTGCTTTCAACTACCTCCAGAGGTTACTTTATTCCACCTGATTCATTGCCTTGAAGCTAGTAAATCCTGTCATAGTTGGAAGAGGAATACTGTCTGCAACTTGAAGTATTACTGTTTTGATCCAGGGAGGTGAAGTCATGAGACATAAAAAAAACTTTATTTGTAAGAGATTTTGTTAGTACTTGGTGACTATTGTGCTGCTTTCCAAAGTAACTGAGTCATCTATACTGAAAGACAAAATTTATCTCCCTGAACCCGTGGAGAACTGAGTCAGTATTTGGGTTTGGCTCATTATCACTGTGGGATCCTCCAACCAGCCTGCTGCTTCATTACTAGGATAGCCATGGCTCTTCCAAACCAGCCTATAGATGGGGAGATACTGGTATTAAAGGAGAGCAACTACACAAGAAGCAAAGCTGGTCTGCTTCCAGGAGCAACAGTCAGTCTGGCTTTGTGGGGATTTGTCATAAGCAAAATAGGCAGAAAGGTCATCAGTATTTGAGTGTTGCTGGCTTACACATCCTGATACCCAGTCAAAGTCTGTTAAATGTCTACTACACTCTGCAGATTAATAAATCAGTCATTTTGTGGAACTGGAGAGATTCCCCTCATAAGATGTCATTCTAAAGAGATTTAACATGCTCATAGCTACAGATAAGACAATGCCCATGGGTTCTTGCTTACATATATGGATTTCTGCAGATACACTTACATGTCTGCACATACAAGTACTCAGGCACGCTATGCAATGCATTAAGAGTCAAAATTAAGTAATTTGGAAGCTGACCTAGTTGTTGAAATATTTAAACATTGGAGGGGACTCAAAACACCTTAGGAAACTCAAGTTGGAGGCTGAGAGTCATGTCCAATCCATGGAATGACATGACAAACCATACAGCTGAGGTTTCCAAAGATAATTTGCAGTGCCAATAATAAAACTCCCACCAAAACATATGAAAAATTATATGGCTGAATCTTCTGGTCTGTTCCTGATTTTCCCCATTACAGCTGTGGCTGAATCCCCAAGTCTGCTTTGAAAAACTAATCCAAGTGTCCAGGCTAGTCACGCAACAGCAGAAAGGCTCTTTGTTGGAGATGTGTAACCCCAGGGTTGGAGAGCCAAAATTCAAGCTGATTAAAGCAGGTATAGCTGGAAGCAGTGAGGTGAAAGTAGGGGAGAGAGGTGGTGGGGAAAGAAGCTGCAGATTAAATGTCAGAACTGCTTTTTCCAAGGCCAAGGTCTATTAGCCTGGGGGATATCATCCAAAGAGACTTATGGAATCCCCATTACCCTGCCCTTTTGAAAGCTTAGCTATACCAATAACACTCAATAATACATTATTTTTTTTTTTTGGAACAAACTTGTGTTGGCAGAGAAACAGGAGGTGAATTAATAGATCTTTTCTGGCTCTGATTTTTATAACTCTTCATATTGAATCCTAATACCAGAGGTTATCTTTATAGCAGGCAATGAAAGATTTTCCCTCTGGACTACTACTTGAAAAGTGCATGCTGCACGTCCTCAGAGCACAGAACATTTTATACTTTCATTTGATTTCAAGTGACTGGAGTTCTCTATAGGCAGCTTCAACTTAATTTTTTAGCAAGAATCAATGAGATAATTAAACATTATGGATGTGTCTCATCAACAGTTCCACGTGACCACATTTACAACATGGTGGTGCTGGTATAAATCATTTTGTATTCATAGGTGGCTCATAAAAAGGTGGAATGAGGACTTTGCCACAAGGGATGATGGAGTAATTACACTGAGTGGTGTGGTTTTAAACAAAAATGAGATTTGTTATTAGTGATATGAACTGCAGTGTGTTTGACTTAAAGGCACAGTGCTATATCAGATAAAGAGCCTCATGATAGGCCCTGATGTTTGGGTTAGCCAGTCCTACACATCACTTCCAAAAGGATGCTCTTTCTTAGTCTTTCTTTCTCCATTGACTCAAAATGTCAACACGTGAAAATTGATCCATTTGTTAGAACCCCTCTAGATATTTTTTTTTTTTGTCCCAGTGGAAAATGTGATTGGACATGGATAGCAGATGTAAGTGCCCAAGTCAGGCACTGTAACAGATGGCTATTTTCCCATCTGAAAGGCAGATTGCCTGAGTGATCCCAATTGCTCACATATAAAGTTGAGAAAGCCCAGCCTGAGAGGCTTGTTCTTCCTTCATTGATCATCCTTCTTGATCACACAATTACCTTCAGGACATTTTCTGAGCTCATTGAAAGAAAAGAATGCATTTTGCCACACTTTTCCCAGCATGTTGAGCACACCTTTCCCCAACATGTTTCCTGCTGTTGAGTAGCACAGGCAGAGCCTCGCCTTAGCACAACTTATTCAAGGGCAACTATCCAGGATGGAGAAAAAAACCTTGCCAAAACCACCCACACTAAAGCATGTCTTCAAAAGAGTGATAGACTTCTTTGCAACTATCCATGACAATGCTTGGAAGAGTAAATAGGTTTGAGGAGTCACAGTCACCACTTTCACAAATGGTAGAGGTTGAAAGGGTTCTCTGGAGTTCTAGCCCAATTTGCCTGCTAAAGCAGGTTCACCTAGAGCAAGTTGCATAGGAACATGTGAAGAAGGGTTTTGAATATCTCCAGGAAAGCACACTTCACAGCCTCTCTAGGCAGCTCTTCTAGTGCTCTGTCACCCTCAGCAATACCCAATGAGGTGTGCAGGCTGTTTTCCTACCCCTCCAGGTCTTCCTCTTTACATCTGGAGACTTGTATCCCAATCAAAGTGCAGACTTGGTACAGCTTGACATTGCACTTCATCTTCCAGCTTGGCTTGGAGTTTTTGCCAAGGACTAGCAGAGGCAGTCATTGATTGTTAGGAAAAATAGTCATCCAGACAGGTAATCTTAGAGCAAAAGTTTATTCCTGATTAATAGCTGTATAAACTAATTCTGATAAATAGATGAGGAGAAATTAAAAATGAACACACTGAACATCACTGGCACAAATTACTACCTGCTACTGTGACAAATGTCATGTAATCCCTGCAAGTTTTTGCTCCAGTTGACTCCTACTGCTTCATTATTGCTTCCTTAAGAAAGGGTCAGAGTTCTGATGTCTGCATGCCTTCTGATGAGCATCTTTCTTAAGACACAAATAATGCTCACGGTGCGAGGATTTTCATAGGGTCATACTGGCAAAGCTGTAATTACAAAGGATTACAATACAGATCATGCTGCTGATTACTAAACAAGGAGAGGATGATGAAGGAACAAACAGATTGGAAGGGAAAAGCAGGAGGAAAGGAAAGGATAAATAATTAATGTTATCATTTGCTTCAATAGAGTAGCCATCTCAGTTAATAAAATCCATAGCACAGAACCATGGTTTAAAAAATTCCCTGTAAATCTGATGTGCTCCTTGTATATGTGAATCTCTGGGGGAAAGGAGTGTCTAGGTGTTCTTTGGCCAAAACATAAACATCTCTAAACTGAACACTTGCCTGTTGGATGTTACTGGAAGAGCACAGTGTTATCAGGGAGCAGGTTAGCATCAAGCCCTTCCATTCTTTTGAACAAAAAGCATGAAAACCACTCCAGCTGTGCAACTGGAGCTCTGTGCATGGTCTTTGAAGAGGTAGAGCATCTTGGTGCTCAGCAAGAGTGGGCACTGGGTGGTTGAGCTGAACAGGTATGACCACTGTCTGCACGGGCTGAGCAGAGCACTGTCTTCTCTGCAAGCATCACCAGGCACTGATAGAAGCAAACTTGATAAAATATGACCAGATTTGTGTTCTTTTGGGCAAAATCTGGAAGCAGTAGCAGGCTTTATGTTACACATGTAAATAATAACATCAGTATGCAAGCATTTTTACTCAACTT
Organism: Melanerpes aurifrons; assembly: GCA_011125475.1. Classification (NCBI taxonomy): domain Eukaryota; kingdom Metazoa; phylum Chordata; class Aves; order Piciformes; family Picidae; genus Melanerpes; species Melanerpes aurifrons. Next base: position 276,583 of record WWNC01000061.1, on the reverse strand, counting down.
GAGCCTTTCTCTCTGCGGGAAAATATTAATTTCAGGTACTTGTACTCTGATAAGACAGCTGTGTCCTGGGCCGTGCTAACCACTGTTTACATCACCTGGCTGCCAGCAAACTACAGCCTTGTTATGGTGCATGCAGATAAACTCAATGTAAAACTTATCTGAATTTATTTAAGCAGAAAATAACCAGTCAAAAGCAGTTTGAATTTTCCCTGACCTTCACCTGGTACACAGCTACAAGCCTGACAGTATGTTAGTACATTTAAAACTGGAGTGTAAACAGACAGCCTTGCTGTGTTCTCCTTTTAAAGGACTGTTTAGGTTTCAGAAATGAGCCATGGACTCAAAGCAATTTGTTCAACTAATTCATTGTGTTTCCTTCCTAACTAACTGCTGCTAATCTGCTCAGAAGAAAAGGCACCCCTTTTTCTGTTTGTTAGATGTTGTTATATCAAAAGTCAAAGCTGCCTGTAGGGAAAGTAATAATGTACAGGCTGAGATACACTTAAAGTGGCATTTTGCCTAACAAAATCACTACTGTCATGCCAGGGATCCTCTCACTTTGCACATCTTTAAGCATCCAGAAAGGACTTAATCACAGAGCCCCTCACATTCTGTTGGGGAGCTTGCAAATGTCCTTGTGTGGGTTTTTTTGGTTAATCAAAAATCATAGAATCAATAAGCTTGGAAAACACCTCAGAAATCATCAAGTCCAACCTATCACCCAACACCTCATGACTAACTAAATCATGGCTTCAACTGCCATGTCCAATCCCTTTTTGAACACCTCCAGGGACAGTGACTCCACCACCTCCCTGGGCAGCCCACTCCAAAGGCCAGTAACTCTTTCTGTGAAGAACTTTCTCCTTACCTTGAGCCTAAACTTCCCTTAACCTCCTATTGAAACAGAATCTTCCCTGGAAGCTTTCAAGCATTAGTGTCTTTTCTTTCTGTCCTACAAATTCTTTAATTCCATCTCCAAATATTTCTTCTTCATTTGGAAATATGTGAAGATCACAATTTGTTTCCAGGGACAACCAGGTCCCCAGTGACAGTTTTACAGGCCCTTCAAAGGAATGATAATCAATATCACATGACACTGAGTACAAGAAAGAAAACACAAGCTAGTAAGAACCCTAAAATCTTTGTATCTGAATTGTTCTGACTGGTTTCAGAAAAGTCAGGGACTGAGTAGATGTGTATCTGGAGCTTCCTTCTTACCCCTAAGCTTGTACTCTTCGGCCAGATGCTTGAATACTTCCTGGAATGAAGGCACAGAGAGCTTTGTCCAATTATTTGCTGCCCTCTGACACCTTGGCTCTTACTCAAGATCTCCCATAAAAAGGACACTATTTTCCATAATTATTAGGGTAGTGTATCCCAGTCAGAAGCACATTGCTTGTGAGCTGAAAAGGACAGTGGTTGCTGCATCTCATCCATGTAGTGGTACCTCACCCAAGTTCTGACCCCAAAGAAATGTTAACTATCACATGCTGTTAGCATGGTAGTCTGAAGTGGGGGGGCTGATCTTAGTAAACCCTACAGACAAAGTGGTCTTACTCCAGACTGCTCCTTTGATGATTCAGACATTAGGCCTTCTTCAGCATGACCCAGGTAGCATGGAAAATATAGGCTTGTGAGAGCAGCCTACTGAGACACCTTCCTGGTCAGTGGGAGCTTCTCTTGAGTGACATTCTGGGTGGCAAGGGGAATCCTTTGGCTTGTCTGGTGTCCAGATAGCAGGCAGGTATATGGAGAAGAGGATCATTTCCAGTGTGGTGGTGTTATTGAGATTTCAATAAGAGAAAAGCAAATCAAAATAGTCTGTAGTTTGTGTAGTTAGCTGTAGTTAATGAAACAGTTGCCTGAACTGTGGTATTTCCAGAATAATCTTTGCTTTGAATAGAAGAAACAGAAACCTGAACCCACTCTCTAATTTTCTGAGTGAGTGGTGTATTCATTTAGGAGTGACTGACTGCTAAGCTTACTGTGAAGCTATAAACATTATTTGGCAAAAACTAATACATTTCAATTAAAACCTTTGATTTCCAAAAGCTGACATGAAACAGTTAAAGGAGAAAAAGAGAGAGATGAAAAATTCTCAAACAACTCCATTTCAGGACTTGTCTTTTCCAAGTATCAGAATACTGTGATAAACTTGAAGCCTTTTTGTATAACTTGTAATGTCTTAGAAGCCTCTGGGTTAGGACAAAAAGCATTCCTTGAGATTAAATAGCAGCACTTTGTCAACATTTTGGAGTTTCCACTCAGTGAACACAAGGATTAGTTCAATGATCCAGCCCATTCAGCTCATTGCCAATAAGAACATTACAAACACGATACTAAGAAGACTTTTTTTTTGGTTCAACTTTTGACCTCAAGGTAGCAACCTCAGTTAATCATCAATACAGCTGGACATGGCTTGCAAACAGAGATCTGAGCTATTTTACTGCTTAATTCCAGCTGATATGTGTATGTCTGTAACATCTCTTGTGGGGACGGATTAAGCAGAAGAGGTAACTGGTGTCAACTGATGATAATGCTTAGAGCTTCCTCTGGGGAAACAGGTTGGGTAAACACCATGCAGACTGCAGACAATATGGCATGTTTGCTGAGGGAATGTTAAACTGATGATGCACTAGCAGTATGGATAAACTCTTCTGTTCTAAAATAACAGGCCCTTACTCCAGCCAAATGTGAAATTACTTCTTCTGGGTGAGTCCAAGCACTGGCTAAAATGATGAGTTATTAGGTTAGTCTTTAGCAACAGTTTTGGAAATGTTCCTGAATTGCAGCTCAGCCCTGTCAGCCCCAGAAGATGGCATACAGTAGGTAAATGATACAAGTGGTTGATGAGTCAGAGAAGTATTTTTCTTGCAGTTTTGAAGTTGTCAAATATGCAATTTTCTTAGGTAGGTCATTGTCTTATACTTTGCCTTGCGCCAAGCACTTTCATCAGTTTATTTCTAACTCTCTTGTTTGTTTGTATATTGAAAGGCGTTAGATCTTAGTCTTAGCTTGTCTGGAACATAAAGGTCACAATAACCCTTTGCTGCTAGGAGAACTTGAGAACATGCCAGAGAGGTTGTTTGTGAGTGGGAAGGATGGATGTTTTAGCACATCTCCATGGTATTCCTGGTTTGCACAACCATTATTAGTGCTTAGAGTGGATGTCAGCTAAAATCAAGGGTCACAATGTTTTGTACACCCATATATAGTAAGAAACCACCCAATCTGAAAAGAATTTTAGCTTAGGCTCTCCACATTGTTTGGAATCTCTGTTCTCAAATTTCATACCTGACAAATTTAAGGACCTGCCCTGCAGGTAAGTAGGTGATGCACTGTTTGACACAGGAACTGTGACTCAATTTTATGGCTTGGAAACCGCCACAAAGGAATTCAGTGGCTTAGGCGAGGTCAAGCAAGAGGAATCCCAAGCCCTGATCAGCACATCCAAAAGATCACCCAAAAGATCAATTGCTAAATGTGACTAACAGAGAAAGAAGGGAGATAGCCAGTGTAGGAGAATGAGACAAATGATCTGAGGGTCTGAGGTTGGCTGGAGAAATGGGCTGGGCCAGGGGAATGCAGGAGGTAACTTGGACCTGAGCTCCTTAGAGGTGATAGAAGGGGGTTGTTTCCAGTCCAGAGCCTGCACACCTCAGAGAACCTTGCACATACCCCAGAGCAGTTCAGGCTGACTAAAGCGGGGCACGCCAAATTGGAGGGAGCCAAGTGAGATCCTCATCCATAGCTAGTTGCCCCAAGTCTTATGAGTCTTAGCTATGGTCTTCCAGTGAAGGACAATACTTGATTATTAGTGTTTTAAACCCTGTCCCATGGCTAGGAGCTCATTTAGACTTTATTTATGTACACATGTATATTTATTTATAAATTATTTATAAAAAATATTGTAATTTTGTTACTTTTATTTAGAATTTGTTTAGAATTTTCTTTATTTACATTAATTCTTATTTAAGGCAGAGGCAATTTTTAAAAGAGAGGCAGTTTATTGCCCTCTCCCTTGTTGGTGGGTGCCAGCTGAGCCATCATACAGATGGGGTAAATCCACCCCAAAGGGCAGGTGGATGGAGCTGTGCTTTTCCTGCGCGGACCTGTGATATGTGTAATCAGCTGGGGTCGACATTGCTTAATCTAGACTGGCTGGCAGGCCATTTAACAGTGAGTCCTTGACACGAATATCTCGCTCTGTGGTTATCACAGAGCCCAGACTCTTTTGGGCTTCACTGTGTGCAGTACAGTTCAGACACGGAATTTGATTCTTTTGGGCTTTCCCTATGGGAATATGTGTATGCGGAAGGGGGAAGCTGGATCTCAGCCTGCTCAGTGCATATATTATTGATCTCCAGCAGGGAGGTTTTATGTACCAGGTGGGGGGATGTGAAGCTAAGGAAAAGGAAATTCTTTCACTGTGGTTTCTGCTTTCACATGGATGTTGATCTAGCAAAAAATATTGCTGTGAATTTATAAATTACAGGTGTCCAAAAGGAAGGAGAAGTAAAACCTCCCTTTGTCCTCATGGCAGTGGTTGTTACATGAAGATGGATTGACTGTTCCTTTCAACATGAATGATGAGGCCAGAATTTTCTCTCATTGTAATTGATCATGTAAGCGGACAATAGGGGAAGACACTTCTCCAGCAGATCTGTATTCAGCCTCTGCAGCACTGCAATTTGTTACTACATTTAAATAGAAGCTCTGAGTCACGTGTCTGACACTGGCTCTGCAGCTTGTGCGCTCCTATCAGACCCCTCCCTGGGCTACCCAGACCTCTGGCATGCAAAGGTTAACTTTGCCATTGTATCTTAGTGGTTATTTTTGTGTAGACTGTTTGTCTTCAGTCCCCAGGTCATTAATAAGCATCCTCTTTCAAATACTTTGGACATCTGGAATATGGCTTGCTTGTCTTTCGAGACAATGATAACCTTTCAGGTTGGTAAGGAAAGGATGAAGACTATTGCTCCCCTTTGGAAAAAACACTCTCTAAATTGTCTTCTCTTTTACTCTAATGAATTCTCTTGTCAGTTAGGATTACAGTCTGCAGAAGCATGCAAGCAGTTATCTAACTTTCATGCATATACACTGCCCCACTGGTATCACCCCCTGTCACCATCACTGCACAATGTTGTATTTGCACCCTGAGCACAGGCAGAATCACTTGGAAGAAACAGCATCTGCTTTATACAAAACTAATTGCTAATATACTTTCAGCAGGACAATGAATCTGGTAATTTTCTGATCTCTTTACTTCCTTTAATACTCGCTTAAACAAGACCCTAAAAAAGTCTTTCCCCCTTTTTAAAAAGAAAAACAGCCAACACAAGAAGTTATTCAATCTCCAGTCAAGAGATTGGAGAAATACAGAATGATTTTATGGGCCAGTTCTGCTCACAGGGGTCAGCTGAAGAGCCGAGTGGTGAATTTATCTGATTAACTTATACTTCTGCTTGAAAATGAAACAAATCCTAAAAGTATCTTTTTCCATTTAATGACCAGAGAGGGCATTTACCTAGTTCAGACAGAATTAAGAGGAATGAATCCATCCTCTTCTGGCTTCAGTAGGATGTGACTACAAAGTTTGGGGGGCACAAGTTAAAAACATTGAGGCCCAAGTTATCTTTTCTTCTACCTTGCCAGTTAGAGCAGAAGGAGCAGCAAGATATAGACAAAACATGAACATTAATTTCTGGCTGTGTAGCTGTTGCCATCATAAAGGTTTTGGCTTCTATGAACTTTTTACTCTATTAAGTCTCTGAAATGTCTATGTATCCATGCGAGAAGCATGCAGAATAGAAAGCATGAACTAGAAATCCTTGTGAGGACAAATGGCTATGATTTCACTGCAGTTATAGAGACATGGTAGACAGCACTCATGATTGGGATGTTGTCATGGATGACTATACACTTTTCAGGAAGGACAGACTGACAAGACAGGGCATTGGAGTTGCTTTCTACATGAGTAAGCAGCTGGTCTGCATTGCTCTTAACCTCAAGTGGGGGTGTGAAGAAAATGTTGAAAGCTTCTATGACAACAGGACATGCTGTGATGACTGCAACCTGCTAGGGAGGGATGGAATACACTTGTCTCAAAGAGGCAAGAGAATCTTCGAGAGTAGGCTGGCCAGCTTAATCAGGAGGGCTTTAAACTGAAGTTCTTAGGGGGCTGGGGCCCAACATGGCAATGTGTGTGCCATTGCAGCCAATGGGAAAATAGACCAGACCAATCACAATGGTAGCAACTAAGACCACGGTGGTTCTTCTTACTCTTCTGTAAGGTCACCTATATAGCTCTGTATGCAAGGCATTAGACCAATCCCTCCTCATGGGCTTCACTTTGCAGAGAAGGTCACAACAATTAACCAAGATGTCAAAAAACAATCCCAGGATTTGCAGCCAGAAGATGGGTCTTGGCCTTTTCTCTAGCACCTTGCTGAGGAGGCTGGAAACTCTTGTGAGTGTGTGCTCCCTCTCTCTGCAACACAACATTTATGTGCCCTTGGCTGACAACAGCTGACATACAAATTGAGCAGACTTGGAGCTACTTTCAGCATTGCACCTTATTTTTTACCTATGGTAGCTTTTACTTCCTAGGCCCCCCAAATACCAAACTGCCTATTAAGACCAGTAGGATCATCTACTGATCATTCATTAGCCCCATCATGAGCTTTAAAGGCTGAAACCTCTGACTGCATGCTTTGCAGAGGTCTGTCATTGCTGGGGAAATTTTGTGTAGAATTACTATGTTTTTTGGGTCACCCTCCACTCCTGCACGCTTGTGGAGAGAGGAGAAATGTCTCTTTGTGAGTTGTCTCCTACAAACTGCCAGTGGTTGCTTTTCATCATTCTTCTTTGAGAAGACACTCTCTCCCACAGAAATAAGGCAGGAAGATTGTTCCTGGAACTGAAGTGGGGCTAAGGGTCAGCAGGCTGCCCTGGGTGACTCAGAGATAAGGAATGTGCAACCAGACACCACTCCTGTGGTGGGCACAGTCCTCCCACAGCACCCGCTCCCTGCCCAGTATCCAGTGATCTTTCAGGATGAGTACTCTGATGTCACTTTTGCTAACTGAAGCAGCTCTCATGGCATGCTGCAGATCAGTAATGGCTCCTATTGCTTTTCCAGAGTGATGCAAATGATAGAGACTCCGCACTTGGATAGCCTCATGGATGGGCACATATCCCCACCCCAAAGAAAGTGACAGGGAATAGAGGCTGCAGGTGCTTTTGTTGGAAAAGACAATCAGATCAGCTATGTCATCTAGGACAATCTGTTAGCAGCAGTTTACAGCTCCAGACAGTCAGCTTTGCCTTTCACCCCTTCCAATGTCACTGTAGAGGTTACTGCTGCTTTGGTTTTTCCCAGCTGTGGAAAATGACCCAAGTTTAAATAACCTTGTGAACCTTCAAGAGAAGCACTGGTCTGTGCTCCCTGAATAGGAGAAATTCCTGAATCTGACGACATAACTCCTGGCTTAATCAGAAATGTGGTTTTATACACCCCACAGGCTTTTGCTGGATCACATCTTTGTCTACTGCCTCAATTAGTTGCTGATAATACCACTGGGGCTTGGCTAATTCCCCCATCTGTTTGTGTGCATAGAAAATCCAAATATTAACCCAAATGGTGTGATACAAAAGGAATTTTCATTGCCTTTCAGTCTCAAAGGTACCCCAAAATGCCCAAGCTTACCCAGGGCCTCTTTAAAGCAGCACTGTGAAGCAGGGGCTCATTGAAACAGGAACCTGTAGCAGCAGCTATTTGTGTAGGACCAGATGTGGCTTTCAAGGTGAGAACAAAGGGAGGTTACTGTGCATGACCAAGTCCAGAGACAAAGAAGATGGTGTGACTTTGAGAATTCAGGGTTGCACTAGATCCTCTTTTTGTCTGCACATCAGTGCTCCTAAAGCAGTAGTTCTGTCCTTGATAAATGGACATATAAATCCAGACAGTGTTTGCTCTTGGGAGGCAGTTGATACTAAACTGAACTGGTCTATATATGGAAGTGAAGATTTTTGTGCCAAATGCCCACATGAAAAATATGCCTGGCTGCTGCTCTCAAGAGCCTCAAAGATGAGAGATCCTGAAGCCAATTAGCCAAAGGCAGCATCTTTTCCCATGAAACACTGTCTAGTCCAGCCCGCGCTTGGTTTTCACGTGAGAAGCAGGTTCACAGACGCCGCTCGATGTCCTCCTCTCCCACCTTGTACTCAGGGTCCACACCCCTCCCTCTCTCCTATCTGGTTTCTGGTTTCAGCTCTCCCTGCAGAGACACATGCCAAAGGTGCAGTTTCAGCCTGGCTCCAGTACATGTGAAACACAAAGGATTTACAATGGAAGAGGTATTACCAGGAAAACCCCCCATTTTTCCGTGTATATCTTTACAGACTTGTACACCCTCATCCATATTTGAAGAGTCAATTCCACTGCCTCTGTAGGACTGGAAAACTTTGCATTGTTTCTACTATGTTTCATCTGCTGCAAGCTAGGCTCTTCCAGGATTTATCTCAGCTCCTAATGTGTTTACCATGAGATAACTCTTGGCAGGCTCTTTTCCAATTGTGTAGACAGGATCTATCACTTTAGAGGTGGCAAATTAAATGCAGGCCTGCAATAAGGAGTATGCATTTTCGTGGCATTCCTATAAGAAATGCCATTTGGCAGCTGATGCATTTTTTTTTAGAGTTCCAAACTATTGCAGATATCGTGGATCAAGGTTTAAAGAGCAAAATTATGTCTGTTGGGGACTGCTTGGGTACATTTGAGATAGAAAAGTTTGCACTGGCTTGATAGGGAAATTCTTTATACAGAAGTGTATCACTGAGAAACACAATTTATTGCTTTTCGGGAGTCTGCAAAGGTTTTGAGTCCTAGAGGAAATGCACAAATCCCAGGTAACCTGACTCCCTGCAGAAATCAATTATCCCCCTTTTCAGAACAGGCACTTAAACTGAGGACTTGACCATTTGCTGTCCTTGAGGACTGCATGCCACCCTCTCAAGAACTACAGCATTAATTAAAGGCTCTTGATCACATTCCAGTGTTGTATTCCTGTGCAGTGTCTGCAGGCTCTGCACTTACACTTTGGACAGCTTCACAGCACTGCTGTGCTATAGAAATACCATAAAGCTGCGTCTCACTTGTCAGGAAGAGATGACTTTCTGTGACAAATTTCCATGAGGTAATAGCATCAGAGAAAATCAGCCGGAAAGGAAATTTGAGAGGTCACATTGAGGATCTTTCACCCCAAGACAGGACCAACAATACTGAAGCTAATCCTGACAGGTAAGAGGTCATTTAAAAAAGACAGTGATGTGAAGACTACACAGGCTTCCTTAGGCTTCTGGCTCAGTGCTTCATTCTTTTTAGTTTGAAGTTATTCATAATTTCTAACTGAAGTCCTTTTGTTGCAGTTAAATTCCATAATCTCTGACCCCTTTCCAGTCCTTTCCTTTCTGAGGATACTTTTTCCTTGTTTGAAAGATTTATCTTTTCCTGGCAGTCATCTGTTGCTCAGGCTGGTGTTCTCCAAGTACTTTGACTCCACACACATTTCTCCCTCTGAAGCCTTTCCAGCTGCTCTATGTCCTTCTTCAAGTGCAGTAAGCAAATTTCATGAGGCCCCAGCTAAGTCCTGACAAATGCCAATGCTTCAGCTGTCACTGGGATCAATCCTTGAAGAGCAAGGTGACTGAGGGCTGAGACCATTCAAAGTTGTCACCATCATCAATAAGCTGCAAGCAAAAACAAATACCTTCAGTATGTAGGTCACAAATACCATTGTTGTGTGAATCAGTTGGTACATCCCTCACCTTGATCACTAGTCTTAGAGATTTAACAAATTTAAACAAGTAATGAAGTATATGATGCTGTGATTGGTCCATGGGAAGTCAGGTTTCAGGAGACTTTTATAGTTTTTGCAGATGCTCTATTAGATTGAGACTCTTTGGCCAAGGAAGCTTCTTAACAGCTCATTTCTGTAGTGTTTGCCTATTCCTGAAGAATGAGCCATGTCCTTGTATCTGGTACTAGGCTGAGAAACAGACTGGTCCTTGAGAAACAGACTGGTTCTTGTGGACCTTGTAATATCACTCTGCCTCTCTTCCTTAGTACTTCAGTCCTGCCCTAAAACAAGAGGAAGAATTATTTGCTGGGCACACTAGCATTGACTAATGAAGAGAAGTCTATGCCAATATAGGGCAATTCATGCCAAAGGACCATCACAAAAAAAAAAACATTAAAATTTACACTGCAATTTTTGGGAATGGATCCACCAGAAGACAACTTTGTTTTCCTTTTCTCCTGAGGTAGTTTCCAACCAGGTCTATTTTCTGATGGTACAACTGCATGAATCCTAAAATGTTCCAGGTAGCATGGTGAGAATGAGTGGCCAGAGGCGGGGAAAGGAAGGTCAGTATTGCCCATCCCTTTTATTAATGGCTGTTACTTATTGCTGACTAACTTTCTGTGATTTGGGTGATTTCCACCCAAACTGTCTGTAAGCTCTTCTGAACAATTTGACATATTGTCCCTTATTGGAAAAATGGGGAGCACATTCCTGCAAGGGATACAAGTATCTTACTCACCCCTTTAAGATGTGGTGACCACCCACAAGAGACCTGCTCTTCCAACACACAGAAGCACAGCAAAGCAGCATATGTTATTTTTGTTTCCAGAGGAATAAAAGATCTGTAAGATGAGATAATTTCATTTATATTTTTGAAAAATCAGTCCAATTTTGTGAGGCAAATGTAAAGCAAAAAAAAAATGAAACCCCAAAACAAACAAACCAACAAAGAAACCCTAAACAAAAACACACACAGAAAAAACCCCAACCCCCCAAAACCAAACATATGTGAAAACTGTATTTTTGTAGGTTCCTTTTTTCAGTTATGCAGCAGCCAAGGCCTCAAAGCAGGCAAAATTTCCCCTTAAGAACCTGGATGATAATATATTTAAACACAACAGAACCCTCATCTCTGCGCTTGTTAAACTTAAGTCTTGACTATGCCACTGTAATGCATTTACTAAGCCATGACAGAGTTAATTGCATTAAAAGCACAGGCTCCATGCTGTCTGACTATACAATAATTGCCATTTTATTCTGTTGGGTTAGGCTGTTCATGGACTTTTTCCTCCTAAATTGTTACTTTCTTGCATAGTTTATAAAAGAAAGCACATTTTTGGTGGAGCACATCAGGTAGGTATCCAGAGGGACAATTAATTATCCCACTTTAAACAGTAACTGACAATGATTTAAGTGCTGAAGCCCTTTAAATGCTGGATCTGTGCTTAGGTTTCACATGACTCCCTTGTTCTTGATGCTTTGAAAGGTTGGATGAGGGCCAATGAGATGGTTCTCCTTCCACTGCTTGGGCATGTCCATGAGCCAGGATTTCCATCCATAGCTGAGCAGGATCCAGCCAGGATCATCACAAGGCAAAGGATAAAAACTCGATCATAGGGCTCTGGACTTTGGCATGATAAGGTGCTGTGGCATTAGCTGAGGGATACTCTGTAATGCTCTGACCCTAAGTGCAACTCCTACCTTGCCCTGCATCTTGTAAACTCCACCAGTGGTTTGTATTTTAGCTTCTGAGTTTCAGCAACATCTAAAAGGGATCTGGATCAAAAGGTCAAGCACATGGATGTGTAACTCCTGCCTTAGCACCGTAGTCCAGGAGCTGTCTTGGAGGGCTAAGGCAGGAATTACACATCCATCCCCTTGACTCTGTCAACACCTGTATCCAATGACATTTTTCAAGCACCCTGAATACTCGACAGCTGACCTCAAGTGCAGTTGCACTCTCTCCATGGTGAGCTGGTGAAGCTCATCTTGAGGCCAGCTGAGAGCACACGTAGAAGCGCTTGTAGCCCCAGGCTCTGTGCTCCAAAGACTTAAGTCCACAATGCAGCTCCCCAGAGGAGTGCCCTGAGCACAAAATGGGTGCTGGCTATTGAGAATCAGGACCAAGGCATGCTCCTCACATTGAGCAAAATCAGTGAGATATCATAGGTGTCATGACCATTGAAATGTGGTGAGGTCTCACCACACCCTTTCCTGCCACCTCTCACTGCCACCTGACCATCCATCCCCTGTGAGGGTCAGGGCCAGGAAAGCATCTTTAGATGATTGGGAGCTACTTCAATTTTCAGACACACTCCAGAAGTTATGGTGAAGTATTAAAATCCTAGTGTAGGCAAGATTGCTTTAAACAGCTGATCTGCTTAGAGGAAGCTTACCAGGAAGAAAGGAGTTTCAGGTAACACCGGCTAACACAATGACTGGCTGACAAACTTTAGTGAGTCTCATTTGTGCTGTTCAGACATCACAGCTTCATCTAAAGAGTAAACAAAAAACTGACAGGACACATTTTCTGTTCCTAGGTGAAGATGGCCTGTTTTGGTCTACATCTAGTCCTACTGGCCTTCCAAACAGGAGAGGGTGGTCCTAGGCTCATGGTGACCCTCAGATACTGGGAATTGTTTGAAAAGGAGAAGTTAGGCTCAAATAAACCTAAACCATGTGAGTTTTTTTTTTTAAAACAATTTAAGAGTGAGACTTGTGCAGTTGCAATGCCCAAGATGAAGGCTTGATACTGCAGTTTGCTACTAGTGCATCTTCCCCATTCCTCTGGCATGAACTTTGGGATCTTACCCAAACCCATCCTCACCACCACTTAAGAGGCCATGACATGGCCTAAAATGTGGCCCACTTTCCCTTGGGAGCAACAGGGACATTCGGCCTGTGGCTCCACATTTGTTGGTCAACTTAATGTGACAATCTGCTTGTGCTAAAGACCATTTGAGATCAGTTTAGAGACAGCCTTTTCTTTTAGCAAGCCTACCGTCTGAAGACTGACCAGTATGTACAGCAGGTAAACACACCTTTAAAGCTATTGTGCATTTCCTAGCAGAAACCAGTCCCAAACAGCTGTTTTCTTAGTGACTCAGGAAAGAAGGCTGTTAATTTTAGGTGTCTAAAAATAATCTTGACCTCTGCATGCCCCTTCTCAATTATAGCCATAACTCCTCCAGCAGCTGTGCTTGCAGGGTGTGGTACAATGTACCTCTCTTACAGCGCCTGGTGTGCACACGGGCAAAGTACGGCTGCCCTTCCCAGGCTTGGCTGTCTTCCATGTCCCAGCCCTTTACCAGCCTTGGTCATCACATTTATCTTTACTGCCACTTTCCTGTACTTTCCTTCAAGATTCATACCTACACTATAGAATTAATCTTGTGCAGGAGCAGTAGAGAGTACAGCCATTGAAAGGGTTAGGGAAGGTTTATGTTGCCTTAACTGCAGCAGCAACTCAATGTTAAAGGCCACTGGAGCAAATGATCTTCTCCTTAATTTGGGTTGGTTTGTTTCTTCCTTTCCTTTTCTTTCCTGGTTGCTTCACTATGTATTGCTTAGCAATTTTCAGAGTGTTTATGCCTGGACATTGCACAACTACTTTCGTGTTGCCATGGACTTGTTATCAAACTGCTGGAATCTACATTCAAACAAAGGGGCTCCTGGGGAGTAGCACGAAGCCTGCTCTGCACATCAGTAGCTATGCATTCATGAGAATTCACAAGTTGGCCTGGGGTATTTCTGAGAGAGAAATGGCCATTTCTAATTTCAACAAGTCCATGTTGTTTTTCATTGAGAACACTGGAATAACTTGCTTTTAAGTTTCCAAGAAAACATCTTAAAACATTGTTATAGTAGCAGAGCTTCTCATTTAGTCATTTTGTTGGATTCATCTTGTTTACCTTTAGATGTCTACAGCAAGATATCAACATCTGAGCCAATTTCCCTGACCTACTTTTGCAATGCAAGGAGACAAATAGGTGTTTGTGTCTTGTGATTCAACAGATTAGTTTGAGACTCCCATTTTTGGACAGTTTACTTACAGCTCTTCACTGTCTGTAAGAAGATTCTAGACACCTGGGACTAGATTCTGCCACCTCCTCATCGTAGTCTAGCACCCTTACAAATTTGCTACTATATCCTTAGTTTCTACCTTCTACTCCAAAAGGGTCATCTGTAGGTCTTGTTTCACGTCTGTGTGGATATCCTAGACTGCTCAGGACTCCTCAAATGGCACAAGGTACCTATTAATATGTAATTGAGTCCACAGTTTGGAATGTCATTGCTCAGACTATGCATTGGCCAGTTAAGCACACTTCGAGTCTGACCAAAATATTTGAGTAGTCCTAATGCTTAAATGTTTGTTGCAATTTACGATAGCTTTTACCTCCCAACAATGATCTGCTTTGAATTAGGACCACCATTAAACTTCATTTATCCTTAGTGACACAGTGTTTTATAGGGATTGTAGTTTGTCTGTCTTCAGTTTCCAACCACTGCTCTTGTCAAGTACATCTCCATTGGATTTTAAAACTCTTAAACATTTCTACCTTTTTATTGACTATAACTGAGATACTACTAAATCTTCTTTTCCTATATAATGCATATATGGCATCCTGGCCTGCATCAGGAGCAGTGTGGCCAGCAGGAGCAGGGAGGTCATTCTGCCCCTGTATCCTGCACTGGTTAGGCCACACCTCGAGTACTGTCCAGTTCTGGGCCCCTCAGTTTAGGAAGGATGTTGACTTGCTGGAACGAGTCCAGAGAAGGGCAACGAAGTTGGTGAGGGGTTTGGAACACGAGCCCTATGAAGGAAGACTGAGGGAGCTGGGATTGCTTAGCCTGGAGAAGAGGAGACTCAGGGGTGACCTTATCACTCTCTACAACTACCTGAAGGGAGGTTATAGACAGGCGGATGTTGGTCTCTTCTCCCAGGCAGCCAGTACCAGAACAAGAGGACACAGTCTCAGGCTGTACCAGGGGAGGTTTAGGTTGGATATTAGGAAGAATTTCTATACAGAAAGAGTGATTGCCCATTGGAATGGGCTGCCTGGGGAGGTGGTGGAGTCGCTGTCATTGGAGGTTTTCAGGAGGAGACTTGAGGGGGTGCTTGGTGTCATGGGTTATTTGTTTAGGTGGTGTTGGATTGGTTGATGGGTTGGACACAATGATCTTGAAGGTCTCTTCCAACCTGGTTTGATTTATTCTAAATAATTTAAATAATTAAAACTGATAAGAATAGAATAGAATAGAATAGACCAGACCAGGTTGGAAAAGACCTTTGAGATCATCACATCCACCCTATCATCCAACACTAACTAATCAACTAAACCATGGCACCAAGCACCCCATCCAGTCTCCTCCTAAACACGCCCAATGATGGTGACTCCACCACGTCCCTGAGCAGCCCATTCCAATGGGCAATCACTCTCTCCATGAAGAATTTCTTCCTGACATCCAGTCTAAACCTCCCCTGGCACAGCTTGAGACTGTGTCCTCTTGTTCTGGTGCTGGTTGCCTGGGAGAAGAGACCAGGCCCCACCTGTCTACAACCTAGGTCTCCAATGTCTTATTTTTTGCTTCTTTTGAATATTGCCTCCATTTAGTCAACTCTCTTTAGAAATGCACATGCTAAGATGCAAGTATCCTTTCATTAGGTATCTGATAGGTACTCACCTAAGTTTGCTATATTCAGAGCAGCTTCTAGTGAGTAGAGGGAAACAGACCTCTCTAGAGGAAAATGTGTCTGGCTTGAACCTTTGTTTTTTAATTAAACAAACCTTCTGCATTGTCTGCAGGAGGCTGTATTAGTCATGAGGGCAGCTGAAAGCATAGTGAGGCAGATGAGAAAAATATGGGAAACAAAGTTCACCAGGGAAGCACTTCTGGGTGGAGATTCCCCCACCAGTCACCTTCCACCAGGGAAATAAGAAACTCCAGTGGAGGCTGGACCACAGTTTTCTTATATGGTCAGGCTAGACTGAGATAATTTCATCTGTGATGTGAGTCCTGTCTCTAAAACTGAAGTTTGATGACACAGTAAAACGATGTTTGGGAAGTGTTAGTACTAGACCAAAAGATGTAATGAAGATACAGTCTTTGAGAACATTTGCAGAAAAGCAAAGTGCCAACAAATCCAAATGCATTCTGCCAGCTTTCCCTCATACAGTGCTGATGATGGTCTGCTTCGGTGGCACATCTGAAGTTTCCTTGGACCCTCTGGTTGACATTATTGTGTCATCTGCGCACATGCTGGTGCTACCAGTTGAGAAATCAAGCCCAGATTTCAGGAGAGCAGGGCAGTCAGGCAGTGGGTAGGAGGAACCTGACTAATAGGTCATTTATACTGCTTAGTGCCCTCATTTCACATACAGAAAAGGACAGAAACACTAACAAAGAGCATGCAGAGTACAAAATAGTGACAGATCCTAGGGAGGGGCTAGAGAGGTTCATCTCCCTTCCCCTCCACAGCTCCTCCTTCCAAATAAGCATTACCAATACAGAAAGTGATGCCAGCCCCTGGGATACTGAGGCATCCTGATGATACTGCCTGAGACTGGTGTCCAGACACTGCAGTGGCATGATGCACATAGCATTAGCATTTTGGGGGCTGAAAATAAATAATACAGCTGAGGCTGGTGATAGAATGACAGGATGATAATTTTGCTTTATGCCTGTCTTAGCTACAGTCTCTCTGTTTGCTATCATGGAGGAAAATACCCATTGCCCCCTGTAGGGAGGATAGATTACATGATACTGCATTAGTCACTCTGTCACTGGTAGCAGGATAACACAAACTCATTTCCCAGAGGCCTCCAAACAGCTGTCAGAGAATAATGACTTTCAGTTGCTACTAGCCCACACCAACTCTGAAGTGGTGACCTAGAGGCAAAAAGACTGAGTCATATCACAAATCCCTTCGGTTTTCAGCTGTGCCTCCATTTGTTCTCTAACATCAAAAGATTTAACTAATAGGGAATATAATTTTTCATGGCACCTCTCATTTGTGCAAAAATTGATTGGGAGCCAAATTTCCAAGTACTCCTCTTTAGGAAATTTCCTGTGATATATATTAGCACTCTCCCTATCAATATTTTCTTCTGTTTTAAAGCTTCAAGGATAAAAACCTAACCACTCAGTACAAAAGTAATCTTCCTTAATTGAAAACTGGTATTTTTACATGGAAGAGAAGGTATATAGAGAAAAATAGTCAGCAATGCATCATTAAAGAACAAAACACCAAAGCTAAAAGTAAGAGTTGTAATACCATGCCAGGGTTTCTAGATTCCCTTCAGATTCTCACATTTCTTTTTTTTTTTTTTTTTTTTTTTTTTTTTTTGTGTTGCATTTGAACTGAAACTTCCATTCCTTACTTTTGAATTTTATTTTCATTTCTATTCATTTTCAGTGTTTGGGGTGAGGCTTGCCTCTCATTTGTGCTGTTATATGGCGAAGTCTCACTGACACTGCTGAGATAAATCAGAAAAAGAATCAAGTGCCCCAGCTGTATGAAATTACTTCAGGTGTTATTTTTCTAGCACACAGACTCTGGTCACAGTCATGTTATGCCTGTACCACTAAGACTGTGATCAGAATTTGTCTTTGAAAGATTTAGCATACAAGGTACATAGCCACAGCAATATCTCTTGGTGACAGTGGCACTAAAAGTTTTGCAGGAACAAGAGTGAGGCACTGAAAGATGGAAAGTGAGAAATTTTGCATCAGAATAATGAAGTTGCTCACAAATAAGGCAGTTTTCTTGAGTAAAAAGTGATTATAGCACAGTGTGTTTCCAATATGCAAATGTAGATGAAAAAAGGATTGGATTTGTCTGTTACATTGTCAGCTAGTGTTCCAACCAGGGCTTACAACAGGATCCTGCTGCTTAGGTGGGTACAGATGGCAATGGGCTCTTGTATGGACAGGAAAAGCCATGTCTTGACATCAAAGGAGTAGCCAAAGTTCATTTGGGAATCTTTTTATGTTTAGCAAAGGCATTGTAATTTTGCAATCTTATCCTCAGGGATTTTAATAATCACCAAATAGTGAGTGAAAAGCTTAATCCTTCCAAGAGCACAAATCCACTAGAGAGAAATCAATGCAGAAGAATTTCTGCACAGGCAAATGATCCACCCTCTTGCTGAATGGCTTGTGAAGCCATATCTTTATGCTTCAGGAAGGATAAGAAAAAAGGCCAGAGCAGCCAGACACTAGTCAGCAATCATAGTCCCTGCAGAAGAAATACTGACAGCATCCAAGTGACAATCAAATCATTCATATTTACAGGCAGTGATAGCAGAAGAGGACCTGAACACCTCCAAGACATTTGATAGAATTCAGTTTTCTTGACATGTCTCCAACACAGCTGTTCCTGAGACAGCTACCATGGTTTCCCTCTATAGTTTGTCCATCCATACTGGTGGAGCACACCATCTGCTACAACAGTCCCCAGCACTATTTTGACTTGGGCCATCGAGTGCTCTCTCCCAAAGGCCTAGAGGGTTCAGCTCAGGGTGGTAGCATTCACTTTGTAGTATGATCAGTAGTTTAGAGGGCAAGAGCATTTAGTGCTACTCCTTGCCTCTCCTCTTCAGTGCCAGAGAATGATCCCAGAAATTTTAGTTTTCTAGGTCAGACATACCCTGGACACCCTGCATCATGCTAGTCACTTTGGGCTCCCTTTACAACAAGTGGAATGAAGCAGGCACTTTCAGGGTGCAGTATCAGAGCTGTTGTGGACAGTAGGATAAGGAAAAATGCATCCTGAAGTGCCTGTATTTCTCCATCGACTATAAAAACAGTCTAGACACTTAGCTCATGGACAGAAATTTACAGTGGAACATCTGAAGTTGGTCAGAAAAATCCTGCTTCTCCTGTCAAACATTTACAAACTTCCTCTTCTGTAAAAATATCATGAGTGAGGACTGCATCTGTAGCACACTTGCAGATAAAGAGATTTTCCCTTGTTTGTTTATCAAGTATTTCAAGTCAACATGTGCTTCACTAATGTAATGAATAATTAAAGAGGACCTGGTATGAAAGTGCATAGTTAAATGCAATGCTTAAAGTAGAGACAAGGCAAAACAGACAAATAAAGGGAAATGGGTTTTGAGTTTAGCATAATCTGCTGTAGAAAATGGTTGCAAGTGTTGCTCACTAAGAAATAACCAAGTTCTCAAAAACTGTGTTGGAAGGATGGCCTCTGCCTGACAGAGTAGGTGATGTATGGCTTTTGCACCTGACATGAAGCTGGAGCAACACAAATAAAACCAATCAGAGCCAATATGAAACCTGCCTGTTAAAAGTTAACATCATAAATGATGACTGAATCAGTACACTGAATTTTTAGTAGATCAGCATATTGCATGTCTGACTGCAGTGCTTCTGGTAACTAACTGCACTGCTTTTCTGTGCTCTCTGGGATACTTCCACTGAAATGCTCAGTGGTTCAATGAGGGAAATTAGACCTCCCAAAATTTAAAAATTGTATCATTAATCCACTTTAAATTTATGAAGTTTAGCCTTTAAAACGACACAAAATTTAACTTTCATCACAAGTCCCCATTGGCTGGAGACATTACAAGTCAGGCTTAATGGGGCTCTGAGCAACCCGATCTAGCTGGGGATGTCCCTGCTTACTGTAGGAGGGTTTGACCAGACGACCTCTAGAGGTCCCTTCCAACCCACTGCATTCTATGATTCTATGAAAAACTTGTGCTGTGAATAACTGGGTTTAAATAGATGTAGCTAAATTAAAGATCACTATATTTTATCTTCTTCCCACCTTCATTCATTTAAATATTTCTTACTCTGAAATCATAGAATCACAGAATGGTTTGGGTTGGAAGGCACTTTTTAAGGTCATCTAGTCCAACCCCCTTTCAGTGAGCGGGGACGTTTTCAACTAGGTCAGGGTGCTTGGAGCCCTGTCTAATCAGACCTTGAAGGTTTCTAGGCATGAGACTTGTACCACCTCTCTGGGAGACTTTTGCCAGTGATTCATCCCCTTCACTGTAAAAAAAAAAAATAATCTTACTTCTATCTAGCCTAAATCTACCTTCTTTTAGTTTAAAGCCATCCTCCTTGTGCTGTCTCAAGAAGCCTCTGTCCTCATCTTTCTTATAGGCCCTCTTTTAAGTACTGAAACACCACAAAAATATCTCCCTGGAGCCTTCTGTTCTTGAGGCTGAACAGCTCCAACTCTCTCAGTCTTTTTTCACAGGAGAGCTCTTCCAGCCCTATAACCGTTTTTCTGGCCTCCTCTGAATCTGCTCACCTTCTTGTGAACCACTGTGAACCTTCCTCACTGGTACAATCTGACTGTGCTTGGTCTTTGTGATGGGGCAATCTGCACCCATTGTGTGGACCTACTCCAGCATAATATACCCATCAACAAGAGAGCCTGAGACTTTTCTTTTTTATTGTAATGAACTAAAGGTAGATGAACATTGCATCTTCATTCCAGATAATTTCAACAAAGTCCCTGTCAGGTAGAGCTGGGCTCCCCTCTGGCACCAGCAGTGACCGTGTGTCTTGTTTTCTTTCTGAATGCAGGAAATCCCTCCTTTAGATTCTCTCAGACAGGATGGATGATTCACTCAGTACTCCACTGCCCCTTCCTCAGACTACAGCTGGGGACTTTAAATAGCAAATTGTCTCAGACAGGCTGCACACCATGGAAACCCTTTTGTGATCCAGAATATACTCTCTGCGTTGTGCCTGTTTCATTGTCAGGGGTACAGACTTCCCGAGCTCCATCCCCCGCTCCCTGGCCTCCGTCTGCCTGACGTCAGCAGTATTTCCTTGCGTGCCTGGGATGCTTAAAATTGTTGAGGCTTAGCTGGGAAACAGAGAGGATTTGGGGAAACAAGGGTAAGATTCAGTTTGCTTTCTGATAGGAGGAATTTACTACCAGACACCACCTTGTTATGCACCCAACATGTTTACTCATCATTTTGCCACAGCTCACTTGACCACTCAGGCTGCTGCAATCTCTGAAGCAGATGTTTCCTGCCCAGATCCTGTTCTGCAAAAACTGGTGAGGTAGAAGATGGCTCAGTAAAAATATCACTGCTTAGTTTTGACCTGATGTGTCTGTGTAGTAGCACAAGCACTGCCTGATGGATATGAGCACCCATGGTGTAGGCACAGAGCTGGACAAAGAATGCAATCCACTGTCTTCCATCCACTCCAGGCTTTCTGTGAGCCTTAGACAGGATCTGCCATGCTTCCAGGGTGAGGGTCTTTCTCCTAGAGAGAATGAGACTGATATTTTCCCTACATAGCTTGCTAAATTTAGAAATTAAATAGGACTAAGGCGCAGGCACGGAGCCTTCCATATAGATAGGATATTAACTCCATTGATGGCAGAGGTTTTTGTCCTCAGATCATCTAATACTCTCACAAACAACTGCTGGACATGGCATGAACTATGTATTATTCTCACCAGGCAATTTCTTTGTGTCCACCCTGGATTTAGAATAAGAGTGTAGCTGTGATCCATTCCAGGGTAGGTGGGCTCATAATGTCCCACTCTGCATGATGGAGTTGAATGCACACCTGGCTGAAGCAGGGCTTATGTAGAGCAGCAGTGATGGCATGCACCCAAGACCTGGGGAGGTACTAGAGACAACAGAGTTATATCAGAAATGGGAAAGGCTTAATTCAGACCACAGGGCTGGGGTCAAAATCAGTCCTTTAGAAATAAGAAAAGCAGATCTGAATTACCACCCAGTTGGCTATAACGTCCTGGGGGATATGCACCTGGCCAGCAGCAAGTAGGCAGAACACAGCCAACAAGAAGTCTCAGTTACTCTTATGTTAAGAATATTTTCCATGAATGCAGATTTCTAACACAACAGCATGCAGATAAAAAACAGTCTCAGGATGAAAGTCTGGGAAGCAGCCTGTCTTGGCTCTGACTCTATGTCCTCTGCAGCTTTAATCACTCTTATAACTGCAATAATGAGTTACAGCCTTGGCAGCTATGATGCTGGGGAAAGACCGAAGGACAAATACATCTGCAAGAAGCAGGCACTGATCCAGAGCAGCAAATGGTCCACAATAGTAATTCCATAAGGAGTTTTTCCAGTGCTAACTGGGCAGAGTGACTGCTAGGGGGACACAGAAAAGGCCCTGTAACTGGGGAGGGGGGTTTTGAAATCTGCTGGACCTCAGCCATAGAGAAATGCCCTTCAAGATGATAGTGTGTGAAAATAGCTGCTGTTCTCTTTTCCCAGCCAGGGTTGTAGGGAGAGGTCTAAGATTAACTGAGTAAAATCCTCATCCCATCACAGGAGGAACAACGCTATTGCTACCACACAGGCACCATGGACCACTGCCTACATATCTCAGGAAAAAGTTAAACCAACCCAAACAGCAGGACATACTTCTATCAGTCTGAAAGTCTTCCTCTCCTTGCAATTTCTATCTTGCTCATAGCGCCAGACCTGGGAAGTAACACAGCTTCAACTGTTTGGTCAACTCTGCCACCTCCTAGATGCTTACTGTCTTTCTGGCCTTACCTCCCAGGAAGGATGCTCTGGAGCCCCAGTCCCCTGCCTCCACCTTGTCACTCCCTCAGGAAAGGAAGAGGAAGCAGAAGGTCAAGCCTAATAGCAAGGAGGAACAAAGTGCTGAAGCAGCCTTGTTCTCTTACACTGTCATCAGTAACTAAAAGAGAGGTGTGGGAAGCCTGCAGCACTTCTGTTAAATAAGCAGGACAAAGCAGTGCAGATTTCTAGGTGGAAGACACTTTGATTTGGAAACGTGGTTTGTTTTGTTTGTTTGGTTGGTTTGTTTTGGTTTGTATGTGTTCTGGCTGTTTGCTCAAATCCATGCCCTGCTTTTCCTCCTATTATTGCTTTTTCTTGCTGTTCCTCCCTTTTGCACTTTCCTTCTCCACCACTGGAATCAGCTGATATATGTGTGCAGCTCTCATATGATTTATGCTGCCTAGAGTGTCATCTTCTTTTTATCAGTCCATCAGAGACATTTCAGTTCTGACTCATCAGGGCAGCCCCATCCAAGCAGTCAGCACAGAGCCGAGGGGACTCACACTTCAGCAGAGCCAAGGAAGTATGACTATTAGCTTAGTTAATCAGAATTAGGAAATAAATCACTGGGCAAGAGAGGAACAAGACAATATTTTCCATGCAAGAAAAGTTTTCCACCATTGGTTTCCCAGCTAAAAGGCAGGAATTGCTTTCAAAACAATTGTAGGGCACAGGTCAACAAAAATGATCTGTTTAAAATTTCTGCTGTCAAAACAGTATATGGACGTAGATCTCAAGCAGCCTTGTAATGCCTGGTTATCTTTCCTGTGTTTGTTTTCCAGCTGAGACCTTAAATGGCTTCTCAGATCATGTCACCATGCAGTGGACTTGTTCCAGCTCCTAAGCACTGTTTGATGATTAAACTCATGTCCCTTCATGCCACCACTCCTGGCCAGCTCTACAGCCCCAGGCAGAGTGTGGAGCTTCTCTCTCTATTTCAGCCAGGGGAAACACACAGCTTGGAATCTCTGCCTTTCACTGATGTGACAGAATAATTTTGAGAACTCAAGAGTAATTTGAGGAGCAAAGGAAGGGAGCCTCCCTCTGACTAGTTAAGCTGTTGATGCTGTGGTGTTAAAATGCCTAAAAGTGATGTATTAAACCAAAAGTCATGATGCAGGATGGTTGTTCATGGACAGCAGCAAGACAAATTTCAAAGGTGATCTGCTGTGGCAACCCTGACCTCTTGGTTGGCACCAGATAGGTAGACAACATCACACTCCTATTTCTAGGAGCACCTATGGCCAACCCCCTATATTTCCAAATTATGTTACTGCATGGCCATTGACATCATCTTGTAAGGCAGCACAACACAAGGTGACGTTAACGCACTGATTTACATCAACAAAGCAAAAAGAAAGACAAGGGACAACATGGTGTTTATGTTAGATAACATCTGAGGAGGAAAGGGCACCAGCTTGGCCATTACATTACACAGTGATGCGTTGAAAGGCCCAGGAACGACAGTCCATCACCTAGTCTTGACTGTGCCAGTACTCACTAGCTGCTGCCTTCAAAGCATCATCAGTGATACTATTACAAATATTATTAGACACACACATTAGCAGCTGTTGTTTGAGTTCAGGATTGCACAAAATAGAGGGAAAGTCTCTAGAACATGCATGTCCATGAACCAATGTTGAGATCAGCCTGTCGATATCATATGTGGAAAGCTTCAGCAGACTGTGTTCTTCCATTGCAAACTGCTGTGCACACAGCAAACATGGCTGTGGGACAGAGGCAGGTTGTGGCAATGCTCCGAGTTGCCTAGAAGTTCTGCTTCATCACAAATAACTAAATATATGCTCTCAGTGTGTATAATGCAGTTTATCCCCATCACCACCCCATTCTGGAAGCAGGACAAGTCCTAGCTGGGGAAACAGTTTGTATTTAGGAGAATGAACACAAACCAGTGATGTGGAGATGATTTGTGTTCACTCTGTTGGCTTGACAGTATAGGAAGGGCATTTCATCCTATTTCACTTCCTCAGTTTGGTCTAGTTCTGCTGGCTCCCACATGCCCAGCAAGTCAAACCCAGCAATGATACCTGTGATAGGCCTATTGGATGCCTATTACTAACTTGCAAGGAAAAAAAAATATCTATTTTCAAAATACCTCTTTTGGAAAGGTCCTGTTACTGGGCTAGTTGACATATCTCATATTTAATTTCTCCCTATGAGATAAGGATGGTCTCAGATAAGAAATGGTCACACAAGAAGGACACTGGTAGGAGTTTTAGGACATCAGACTTCAGCTGCTTCATCTGCCACAGGCTGAGACTTGTACCTTAAACTCCTTCCCATAATCTTCCCAGCCAATAAATAGATATAGCAATAAAGTTATCTCTCACTTTCTTATCTTGTCTGTGTAGATTATAGTCTGTCTAATGCTATGTGTTTCTTCATGGAAAACACAAAAGGAGTAATGCATTACTGCTCCTAGCAGAGACTATAATGTAAGCAAATATGAATCATCTTGAGACCTGAGAAATTGAGATAATGTAAGTTCATGCAGTCAGGTAAGGGGATAGCAGTAATCCAACCAACACCAGCATTTCCCTCCCTAAAATGAAGTTAGCCTCCACCCTTCCAGGTGTCCATACTGCACCCTGTTTTATCTTCTACAACTAATTTTCCACCTTGATTGCAACTTCATTGCAGAAACAAAATTCCATATAGAATAGAATAAACCAGGTTGGAAGAGACCTTCAAGATCATCACGTCCAACCTATCACCCAACACCACCCAATCAACTAACCCATGTAACCAAGCACCCTGTCAAGTCTCCTCCTGAACACCTCCAGTGACGGCGACTCCACCACCTCCCCAGGCAGCCCATTCCAATGGGCAATCACTCTCTCTGTGTAAAACTTCCTCCTGACCTCCAGCCTGAACTTCCCCTGGTGCAGCCTGAGACTGTGTCCTCTTGTTCTGGTGCTGGCTGCCTGGGAGAAGAGACCAACCTCTGCCTGTTTACAACCCCCCTTCAGGTAGTTGTAGAGAGCAATAAGGTCACCCCTGAGCCTCCTCCCCTCCAGGCTAAGCAGCCCCAGCTCCCTCAGTCTTTCCTCATAGGGCTTGTGTTCCAAACCCCTCACTAACTTCGTTGCCCTTCTCTGGACTCGTTCCAGCAAGTCAACCTCCTTCCTAAACTGAGGGGCCCAGAACTGGACACAGGACTCGAGGTGTGGCCTAACCAGTGCAGTGTACAGGGGCAGAATGACCTCCCTGCTCCTGCTGGCCACACTGTTCTTAATGCAGGCCAGGATGCCATTGGCCCTCTTGGCTGCCTGGGCACACTGCAGGCTGATGTTCATCCTACCATCAACCAGCACCCCCAGGTCCCTCTCTGCCTGGCTGCTCTCCAGCCACTCTGACCCCAGCCTGTAGCTCTGCATGGGGTTGTTGTGGCCAATGTGCAGAATCCGGCACTTGGATGCATTAAATTTCATGCCGTTGGACTCTGCCCATCTGTCCAGCCTGTCGAGGTCTCTCTGCAAAGCCTCTCTACCCTCTAGCAGATCAACTCCTATGTTTTCATATGACTATGAAAAACATAAGGGCACCTTCTCTGCTGGAACAGACTCTTTCTGGAGCCAAAGCAGAATATACCTGCACATTCCAGCCAAATCACTGGCCCTTAACATCAACATTTAATAATTCCTGTTCCAGGAATACTAACAGCAGGTTTCGATGTGGTAAAAAGCAAATATTGATCTGTCTGATTAAAAGGCAGATTAGGCTGTGCCCATAGGTAAATATTCCTGCTAGCAAGTAGAGGAGAGGTTGTTCCTCCTTCCCCCCTCCTGAAGGCAGCCAAATCAAATTTAGAGAAAAAAACCCACAACCCTGTTTGCTGCCTAGTGAGCTTTTCATTAGGAAGGCACAAGCCTGAGAGAAACAAGCTGGGGGGAGCTGTCAGGTCATTGTTTTGGTAGTTTTGTGGCAGGGAGCATGGACTGTAAGGACAAACACCCATTAGTGCCTTTGCTCCATCTGAGAGAAACAAGATCAAACTTCTTCATGAGCAGGAGCAAAGGTACTCAAAAAAATCAGGCTGAGCACAGGCATTTTACAGACCCCACATGCAGTACTGCATGCATCTCTGGAGCCCTCAGCACAAGAAAGACATGGACCTGTTTGAGCTGTGCAGAAGAGGCCAGAAAAATGGTCAAAGGGCTGGAACAGTTGTCTGGTGAAAAAAAGTCTGAGAGAGTTGGAATTGTTCAACCTCAAGAACAGAAGCCTCCAGGGAGGCATTTTTGTGGCTGCTCAGTGCTTAAAAGGGGACCTATAAGAAATGCAGGGAGAATCATCTTAGCGGGGCTTATTGTGACAGGATGAGGGCTGATGGTTTTAAACTAAAAGAAGGTAGATTTAGACAAGGTATAAAGGAGAATGGTTTGTGTTTTTTTACAATGAGGCACAAGTTTCCCAGAGAGGTGGTAGAAGATCCCATTCCTAGAAACCATCAAGGTATTGTTGGACCGGGCTCTCAACAACCTGATCTAGTGAAAAATGTCCCTGCTCACTGCAAGGGGATTGGACTAGATGACCTTTAGATGTCCCTTCCAACCCAAAGCATTCTAGCGTTCTAGGATACTAGGACTCTAGGATTCTATGACTTTAGTTTTCAGTTGCCTCTCAACTTGGCTACTTTAAGATGATCATTCCCAGCACTCATACATCCTCCCCTTCTTCCTGGGATGCTTTGCATGGAAATAAAGACACAAGGCCAGATTCAGCCTTTAAGGAGCCCTTCACTCACCATCACCAGCATTTCTGGCTCTGTGGCAGTCTCTTCCCAGCATCCAGAAACCTCAGCCAAAGCCACTCTGAATCTATCACAAGATGAATTGCAGGATTACTGCAGGATGTTGGGAGAGCTGTTGTCCAAAGGCACAGGCAGGACTCCTAGATTGCATGTGTCTCTATGATTAATCCCTCGTGTTTGCACAGAGCAAGCACAACCCTCCTGGCAAGCCCTTGGAGTACTCCAAGGGTTACTGAGGAAAAGGCTGCTCAGGAATTTTCCAAGCATTAAATCTGGCCAAGGAAGGGCTACAGACTCCGCATAGTTATCCATCAGGAGTGGTTTCATCCTAGTTGACGGGGATGAAAGGCTGAAATAGGATCTGAATGCAGTTCCAGGGAGTGCAATTGGTTCATGTTGGATGCTAATTATCTCATTAGCCTTCAAATAGCAACAGCAGTTAGCAAGTCACCCTTATGAAGCTGTTCCTTACAAATAAAACACATCTCTTGCTTTCACTTTGCTTATTTTCCTTTCCTGTACAGAGAAAATCTACCAAAACTGGATCGGTTTAGTTATGTTGAAGGACTACATTCAGTTTTAAGTCATGTTTTCACTCCAGAAACCAAGATGGGAGTATAGTAAGAGGTTTACTATCCGAGCTACCCCAAGGCTGCTCTACAGCCACCTGGGCTAGTTCCAGAATGGCTGATTCCCTTGTGGAAGAAAGGATGGAGACATCTCTCACACAAAGATGGGGCTACTTGCAGTGGAGAGTAGTCCAAATTCTTTAAACTCACCTTAAACTCACCACTGTTGCATCTTGCATGTGTTGCTGGTTGATATCAAGTTACTCATTGTTCAAATGTTTCAAACCCTTGCACAGTAAACAAAAGAGCAGTGATACCATACTTAATGGGTGATACAAGCCACATTGACTACCTCTGCTTTTTCTCCCCACTCCTGGGGGAAGGCTGCACAGCACCAACAGTCTGACTGGCTTCTGCCTCTGTTCCCAAGTCTGAAATCTAGTTAAAATGCAAGTAGTGCATTTGCAATTCTTGAGAAAGCAACTGAAGAAGGTTTCTTCTTATCATCTCTCAACAAAACCTGTGGTGTCTTGGTTTAGCCTATAAGTGCCCTGGTGTGGATGGGATTGTGCTTCATACAGCACCTAACACCCCGGGCATCTCATCTGAGACAGAAACAATCAGGACATAACCAAATTAAGCAGCATCTTTAATATATTTTCCTTGGTTGCTCCATCTCTGCCTGTAGATAGTGGCACTTCACCTGGGAGTAGGTTGAATAAGTAAAGGGCTATTTCTTTCAGCATGACATGAGGAAAGATGCTAGTTTCTCCTGTGAAGGCTATCTCAATGAGTAGTCACTCTTTTCTCATCTCCCAGATCACATATTATTTTACAAGTTCACATTAAAAAAGGTTAATGGAGGAAGCAAGCACTGACAGACATTTTCACTCCCCCAGAATGATTCACTGCACTGCTATAATTCAGATCAATCTAAAGATTCATACAACAGCTATACCTACACAAACTGTTCTCAAAATCCTTTAGTTTTTGTGGTTTGTTTTTTTTTACTTTCAGTTGAACTGACTTTTTTTCCCTTGACCCTTCTTTGGGTGAACTTTTTCTTGAGTAAACAGCAACATCTGGAATTCAGCAAAGCACACCATAAAGGGAATAATATGTCCACAGCAGTTTTGCTGAAAAGGACAAGCCCATTTATTACTCAAATGAAAATGCTAAATGTCAAATGAAATTAAGAAAAGGAAAATTGACTCTTCTGTGTGTGTCCTTTGTGTCCTTGCCAGCTCAGCGTGTGTGGAAATCTGTCCCTCCATTATCACTGTTCTGTCTTTCTTCTTCCCTGCTTTGTTGGAAGTCTGCAAGGCCTCACTAATTGCAAGAACACCAGACCAGTTTGGTTACCTCTATACTGGGGCAGAGCTGCAGGCAACACTTTTTCAGCCCAGATAAGAAATGTACATCAGACAGCATGTCAATGATCAGGCCATGCCATGACTCCAACCAAGCTGTATTCTCACAGCCCCTTATCTTCTTGGAGCTGAACTCATAGGCACAGCATTCTCTATACTGTGCTGGCCAGTGAGCTGGTGCTCTGAGATGATCAGCCACCCCATGAACACCCTGGGTCTGCTAGGGACAGTTGCAGACATGCAGCTAGTGGGGTTATGGGGTGGTGAAAGCATCGAGCACCTCAGCAAGAGTGGCAAATGTCATCTCTCCCTATCTCCTCCCAGATGAGCAGCACACAGGTGCTCTGTGATTGTGATGGCATGGGGCACTGAGCTTCAGGAATGGTGCACAGAAACAGACTGACTCAATCTCTCATTGCTTTGTTGTTCAGTGGGTAACTCCTGGTTTCTAGCCACAGTCTGCTTCTACAGAGTATTTATTGAGGTTATGGGTCCCTTAAATATTGAGGTTATGGGTCCTGAAGTCACAGCTCCCTTAAATCAACAAGAGGTGAACACATTAATCCAGAGACAGAAAGAAGTCTTCAGCTCGTTGGGTAGAATTTTTAGTAGAATATTGGTCCAAGGACTGAAATGCTGCCAGTCTGAATAAAAAACATCACTTCAATGAGTGACTCTCTGCATTTTCATTTCATACAAGGAAGTGTTTTGAGTTCTTGCAGCATAAAAACAAAATTAGGAAGGTGAGAGATATATTAATTTTATTTGCATGAGGCTGGGGTGGGCCTGGCTTCAACCTTGGCTTCTTCCAAACATTTTCTACATAATTACAGATATATTTCTGACAGCCAGACCCACCATGAGGTGAAATCTTCTCAGCCCTACTGATGTTGCTGTACCTAGGATCAGACAGGCAATTTTTAAGTGTGTGGGTTTTAATTATGCCAGTAAGTTCAAAATTGGTTATAACTGACTCCATCTCAGATAGAAAGCTAAGCAATGCATGCTGTTAAGCTGATGGGACATTGGTTTTGGCCCAAGCCACACTGCAGACAGCTCTGATCACTTTGAAAGCACTAGGTCTGCACCTACACCCCAGATCTGGGCTTCTAGGGTGATGCCGGTGACCTTCTGCTGCCTTTTGCGTGCTCTTTCACAGTAATGATGACATACACAGTCTCTTATTGCTTGTGAAATCAAAACCTAAACAGATTACAGCTAAGTTAATGTAACAGTAAGCAGCATTTCAGGTAAGCAACATAATAGTTTACATAAATGAGTGAGAAGTTTTTCCTGTTTCCTCTCCTGCTCCATGGAGAAAACAGAGGTTACATCCAAAGCAATAAGTTCATCCCAAAGGTCCAAATTTGCAGGTTTATAACCCAAATCTTGATCACATTAACTATTAAATTGACAGTGCTGATATAGCATGGTTTAGGTCTGAGCCACCAGTACTGCCCTCATAATCCCTGGGGACAGTTTAGGCTCTAACAGAGGCCAGAGATTATTTTTAGCTGGCCATTTGGATGTGGCCAGTCTGACCAGAGATGTGGAGAGGACATTAATGGTCAGACCATCTGCTGAGGCTGGATAACTGCTCCTGACTGTTTTAATTCACCAGTGAGGCTATCTCCTTTAAAGCTGTGCTTCTGTTCTTGGGGTAACTGCACTGTGAAAGCAGCTCTGCAGGGCCAAAAGAACCTAAAAACTCACATAGTCCAGGGTTATACTGGAAGAAAATAACACTTTAAACCGTAGGTAAGAGAAATTACATTAAATATAATGTAGCCTTTGGTGTGATCAGGAAGTGCTTAACAGCGTGGGTTGTATTGGTTAACCACAACAATCCCATCTCCATGGAATATGTAATATTATTTTAGTTACCACAACTACCCAAGGGCACACTCATACAAGATACCATTTCCTGCTACTGGCAGGCCTGAGTCTCTCTAGAGGATAAAAGGGGCACTCCCTTCCCTGGCTGGGGTGGCCACTATCCCAGGGGCATCCCCAGCTGTCTCTGGCTCCTGGGAAAAGTGCCTGGGAAAAGAGTCAGCTTGTTTTCCTCCAGTAAATCACGGCTCACGTCCCTGCAGCTGCCAAGCACAGGTAGCTAAAAACATGGCACATGTATTCAGCCGCCGGTGTGCTCAGGGTATGTTGCTGAGCTGGGCAGGGCCTCCATCCTGGCCACCCCTCACTGAGATGTCCTTGCCAATCAGGTCCCACGGCACATTCAAACCTTCCTTGCACATTATCTTTCCCACACGTGTCCTCAGCAGCCTGGTGCAGTAACACCAGGCTCTGCCAAGCAGCAGTTCTGCCTCACCATTGCACCCTTGACACCCATGGGGCAAACCAGGGCACTGGGATGCTGAGCTTCAGCATGGTCTGGGCTCCTGGATTTCTTGGGAAACACAACCACCCCAGTCTACCTCTCTTGCTTCCTCTGTTTTGACAGCTTTTCACAGTATCACAGTATCACAGTATAACTTAGGTTGGAAAGGACCTCGAGGATCATCAAGTTCAACCTATCAACACAGACCCCATGAGTAGACCATGGCACCAAGTGCCACGTCCAATCTCCCGTTGAACGCCTCCAGGGTTGATGACTCAACCACCTCCCCGGGCAACCCGTTCCAATGCCGAATGACTCGCTCGGTGAAGAACTTCCTCCTCACCTCGAGTCTAAACCTCCCCTGGTGCAGCTTGAGACTGTGTCCCCTTGTTCTGGTGCTGGTTGCCTGGGAGAAGAGGCCAACCCCTTCCTGGCTACAACCACCTTTCAGGTAGTTGTAGAGGGCAATGAGGTCACCCCTGAGCCTCCTCTTCTCCAGGCTAAACAATCCCAGCTCCCTCAGCCTCTCCTCATAGGGCTTGGGTTCAAGGCCTCTCCCCAGCCTTGTTGCCCTTCTCTGGACAAGCTCAAGTGTTTCGATGTCCTTCTTAAACTGAGGGGCCCAGAACTGGACACAGTACTCAAGGTGCAGCCTAACCAAAGCAGAGTACAGGGGCACAATGACCTCCCTGCTCCTGCTGGCTACATTATTCCTAGTGAAGGCCAGGATGCCATTGGCCCTCCTGACCACCTGGGCACACTGCTGGCTCATATTCAGGTGGCTGTCGATCAGCACACCCAGGTCCCTCTCTGTTTGGGAGCTCTCCAGCCACTCCGACCCCAGCCTATAGCTCTGCATGGGATTGCCGTAGCCAAAGTGCAGCACTCGGCACTTGGACTTGTTGAATGCCATCCCATTGGACTCTGCCCATCTGTCCAGTCAGTCGAGGTCCCTCTGCAGAGCCTTTCAACCCTCTAACTGACTAACATCTGCCCCTAACTTTGTGTCATCTGCAAACTTGCTGATGACTGACTCTACCCCTTCATCCAGATCATCGATGAATATGTTGAAGAGGACAGGGCCCAGCACTGATCCCTGGGGGACACCACTGGTGACTGGCCGCCAGCTGGATGTGGCACCGTTCACTACCACGGCTGTTTCTGCTGCAGACTAGGGATGCTCCTGGATCTTTGGCAGCTTTTCAGGTGGAGGAGTTGTTTCCCACCCAGCTCGAATGATGGGATGTGTGTACAGTACCAGGAAAACGCAGACAAGGTTTTACAGCAACAGATACAGAAATGAGGTTGCCAGCTGCTGCCTGATTCCTTTCTCTAGTTTCAGAAATCCTGTTCCTTATTAAGAAAAAAGAATGCATAGTTTTGATTTTACTTTAAACCAAAGTATGAACCCAAGATATAAGTGGGAGAATGGATTACTGCTGGTGTCCTGTGGGGGGAAAAATATTATCCATGAAATTCCAGTAAGAAGCTATGAGACAGACTTTCAATTTCAAATAATAAACCTACAGTCCATATAAACATATGGGGCTGTTGGGACAGAGATGCTGGGGGATATAAATCTTCAGTGGCTAGGTGACTTCATGTTTGTTATGTTCTTTGTCTCTACCAACGCATCACATCCATCCAAGGACCACCATAAATTTTATGAACTTCACATTCTCTTGATCCTTTTTCTTACAAGTACCAAGAGGAATGCAGCTCCTCTCAGGACCTCTCGGGATGATTCCCCCTGAAAACTTGGAACAGTTAAACCTAATGAGAAACAAATAATCTTTCATTTCATTTATCTAATTCATTTAACTACTAGGGCTGACAATGTTGAAACAATCCCAATAATACTATCTCAGATGATACTGAATTTTCACAGACAATTTGTCTACAGCCAGAGGGACAGCCATTAAGTACCCACTGTCCTATCTACAGGGAGCCATGAAGGGCCTTGCCTCACAGAAATTCATGCCTGCATTTGGTCACTCTGCATAGATAACAGACCAGACCTGGCAATGCCTTAAACTCTGCAGAAGGTCACACATGATCTGTGCCACAGCACTATCACTGTGCCCACAGTGAACCTGGGCAAAGGCAAAACCATCTATCCCAACCTTCCACACACCACATTTTCGTTTCACTCACCTCTTACGTCTGCCACTAAACAAGAGAACAGGCTCTTTGCAGAAGGAACCTTGGTTTTATTCCTGGTTTGTACAGCACTTGGGGATACAGGACCCTGACTTATCTCAGACAGGGCTTGTTATGGTAGCATAACAATGTGAATAATAGCTATATTTTGAGTTCTTGCCCTCCTTTCTTTTGCACACACATACATGCACACATATACTTGGGCTCTCCAGGGCCTGTTAACAATCTCTCAGAAGCCTTGGTTCTTATCTAACCTATGCCAGTTTTACGAGTAACAAAATTTACCTTGGTAGAAATTTGTGCTGATTTATACATGTACCAGGAACAGAATAGGCACTGCTGGAACTAGGTGTGTGTGTTTATCCTTTCCAGGAGATGAAGAACAGAAACAGAAAACTCGGACACAGGCACGAGAGGCAGTGGAGGCAGGCATTTACAAAAGCAGATTCATAGTGAGACCTGTGCCAGCCTGAACTGCCCTTTCTGTACACCCCAGGCATGGTTGGTCATGCACAAGTGATGCACGCTGCTCATACTGCTGCTTTTGCACCTGCAAGGATGTCCAGGAATACAAAGAGCTGCATCCTTAATTGCCATCTGTTTTGCTTCCTAGTGGGAAGGTATTTTCATATCATGGGGAGGTTTTCTTTTTCCCCAGTAACACACCATGATTTGTTTGTGCCTGGAAGGAAGGACCAGGTTTGCTACAGGCTTCCCCAGAGGCAGAGGGAAGTAAAACAGCTGGGAATTTCTAAAAACTTGAAGAAAATAAGGAGAAAGACTACATCCCCATAAGATAAGGATGGAAATTCAAACTGGGATAGCTGAATGGAGGTAGGAGGCAAAGCCCTCCAGCTGTATCCATGAGGTGTCTTGTGAGACAGCAAAGACAAACTGATCCTTTACCCCAGGCACTTTCCACCAGGGAGATCACAGTCCTTCCCTCAGGAAGAGTGAATAAGCTCCTGTCAACCAAGGATGCGTTATCAAGATGCAAAGTGTGGCTTCACATGCTGTGAATGTGCCACGAAGTAGCATAGAGGATTTCACCCCCTTAACAGATCCTATTTTCCCAGCTGCTATAAATGGACCCCACTGCAGGGAGGTGAAGAGCACCAGCTAGCCCAGGCTCTCCTGGCACTGCTCCAGCTCCAAACTTCAGAGCAGAGATCAAGTAGAAATATCCCAGCTCCACACATAAAAATCAGAGAGCCAGAGCCTGAGGGTCTCATCTTGCTGGCCTGGTATCTGCCACTGAGGAGCAGCTCTCCATTTCACATCAACACAAGAGAAATTTTGCTGTTCCTGGTAAGTTAGGGCCAGATGGGATTCATTCCACTCAAAACTAAGGGATCCCATCAGCCAGAATCCTAGTGCTGTAAGAGTAGATTTGCTATATGTGGGAATATGTAAACTTTTTGGTTGGTAAATGAGTTAAACATAAATTAGATCAATGAGTCACTGCTGTATTAGAGCATAAACGAAGATCTTTCTTCTGTGTGTGAATAGTTTTAGATGGTACATTTATCTGTAAGAATTAAATTTTGCTTCGGCTCCTTTTGCATTGTCTGTTTTCCAATCCAGGGGGAACAAACTAATTTCAAAAACCCAAAAAGGACTTCCTTTATCAGCTGAAACATCCCGTGTTCTGAGATAAGGATTGATTCCAGGAGTTTCAAAGATCTCTTGCTGTTGCTCCCCAGAGTGGGGGTGGCTGGATTCTAAGAGTCGGTCATAAATTGTGCAAATGCTCTCAGCATTTTTAATTAATGTAAAATTTGCATTTTAATGAAGGGAGTAATGGAGCCCTGCAGCAACAGAAACAATTACATATTGACCTGATGAAATAGCAGCAAGATTGTTGGAGTGAGCACACTCACCTTGGTTTGTGATGGATTCAGAATGTTCTCCTGGGTGCAAGCTGTGGTGGCCTAGCCCTGCCCACAGTTAATGGGCAGAGGTGCAATGCCCTGAAGCAAATGCCAGAAGAAAGTGAAGCTTCTGGGAGTCCTGCTGATGTAAGCAGGTTATATCAGATGTTAGCTTCACCCACCTCATTGCTGAGTTTTGCTTAAGGAGCAGAGAGTGAAATGGGTGCACTCTAGGAGGATCAAATGGTGACCTTTTGATAGCACTGGGAGTATGAGAGAAGGTATTTTGCACTATTCCTTGCTTCCTTCTAGATTTGCTGCCACAAACAGAGACAAATGGCAGTTGAACTGTTTCTTAGCTCAAATAAACACAAAACATAGAAAATTATTTTCAGCTCCTTTGTAATCTCTCTGTCCAGTAAAGCAATTGTCACATTTCCCAGGTGATGACAATCTGCACAGCTGCATTTCAATATGTGGGTGCTGCTTTGGAAATCTACAGCACTTGGCAATGAACCAAAAGGACAGTTCTTTGAGTGTTTTGTGTATGGGGGAGCTCACCTCAGCAGGCATTCCTGGCAACAGGGCCAAGGCACTAGAAAATGTTTTGCATCCAGGAACTATTTATAAAGCAAAGAGGAAGTTTAACATGACAGGAAACATTAAGTCCTTCCAACCTGTTGAGCAGAGAGGAACACAACATAGTTTCCTAGCAGGTCTTGTTCTCCAGATGCTTTGAAGTAACAGATGAATGGCCTGGGTTGTCGGTTTTGTTTGTAAGTTTTTGTTGTGGTTTTGGGTTTTTTTCCAGTTTAGACAGAGACAAGTAAAACCTCATTTGAGATGAAAAGTGATTTCAGATCATTTCAATCCAAATTCAGTCTTACCTGTGTGACTACTCTTTTCTCCAACACATCAATTGCATAGAAAGCATGAGGTCTACATCCAAGCCCTTTGAAACAAGAGAGCAGATGTGTCAGTACAAGGGTCTTTGGATCAGTTTACCTCACTGTCCCTATTTTATGAAGTTAAAAACCAGGAATTAGATCTCCCTAAACACTCATTCATCTTAGCTTGCAAGAACAAAAGAGGACAGAACTGGGGAGTGCAATGGAAGCAGGATATTTTACCTGCGCATCACAACAGAAAAGCTGTTCAGTATCTCCTAAAATGTTAACAGTGAGGTTTACATTGTAACTCTTGGAAATGAACAATTCAGGCAGACTTAGCCAGTCACACACTAAAGAGGTTTTCCTGGATCAGTCTTTGGGAAGACCTTGAAGTCCTGGCTGTTCTGCATTTGCTAGAAACTCAGCTCTTCTTAGTCTGAATAGCCACTGTCCTCTCTCCACCCTCACTTGTGTGATCATGACCTTATGCAGTCTGTGTGGCTACACTGGTATTATCTGATCAATTCTGTACTCTCACTGCCTCCTCTGCTCACTCATCATCACCTGTTTCTCCACTGTGGGGACAGAGGTGCATTACTTTTTGTTGTTATTATGCTGACAAGTGCCATTTTGAACAAACCAGCCCACCACATATAATCTGTACCTCATCAGTCCTTCCTAAACAGTGATTAGCACAACCACTTAAAAGTAAAAGCATGCAACAAAGGCAGCATGTGAGAAAATGAGCAACAGAGCACCTTGAACTCTAACCAGGTCATCACAGAAAAGGAGACAACTGATTTTGAGGTTTAAATTCTGTTGCAGTCTTGCATCAGGTGCTCAAGTGAGAATCTTTTTTGTTGGAACTGTATCCTCGAGCTGTACTTGCTCCTCACATCTTTTATTCTTCTTGTTCTGTTCAAATGGGTAAAGAATGTTTTGCTACTTCATATCTGTCAGTTCCAACTCATCTCCCCACTCAGCAGTTCTCATTTTACCTCTTCCTTTCCCTGGCTCTGACACAGCTGTCTCCATTTGTCAATCTTTTTTTTTTTTTGTCTTATTTTTTCCCCCCAAACCCTCATTAATTGTCTACTTACTCGAGCATTGCTCTTCCCTGCATATTTTCTTCTTTGGAATATCATTTCAGGGTAGCTTTAGTAGCTGTGCCTTAAAGAAATCCATCTTTTCCTCTCTCCACACTCGGATATCTTCAGTCCAGGTGACTTTTGTCTTTTTCTTAATTTATTAAAACAAATCCTTTTGAATACTTACAGACAGTTCTGACAAATTATACATTTCTGTTTATTCTTTAGGCATACAAGCTGAGGCCATTTCCTACAGCCAGTTCTCCCTCACAGTGACAACATGACCAACATTAGATAATGAAAGTCAGAAGAGTCAGTATTTCCAGTCTGGTCCTCAATCAATTAGATCTAAAACAGACACCAAGAAAAAGTGCAGCTCCTTAAAGCCCTCACTTCATTTCTTGTAACTTTAATAAAAAGAAAGGAGGGCAAATTCACAAATTCTCACCTCCCCCTGTGAGGACCAGCAGATATTCTGAATCATAACAGCCAATTCTTCATAGTCTAACCCATAGATTTATGAATTTCAGGGAGTCTAATATTATACCACTCACTAGTTGATCCTGCTACCCACCATCAACCTTAAGTGACAGGTACCTCTAAATTAGAGGAATGCTTCTAACCTCAGTGAAAGTTATGCAAAGCGATCCTTAACTTTTTCTGTTCTCACAGGCTGTAGACAAAAAGGAAGACAATTTGCTACTGCTCATTTGTTGGTACCAGAAGATCCTTTGAAATCTTGTAGTTTTTCAATTCTACATCTCACAGAATCACAGAATCACCAAGGTTGAAAGAGACCTCAAAGATCGTAGAGAGGCTCTGCAGAGAGACCTCGACAGGCTGGACAGATGGGCAGAGTCCAACGGCATGAGATTGAACACATCCAAGTGCCGGGTTCTGCACATCGGCCACAACAACCCCATGCAGTGCTACAGGCTGGGGTCAGAGTGGCTGGAGAGCAGCCAGGCAGAGAGGGACCTGGGGGTGCTGGTAGATGGTAGGCTGAACACGAGCCAGCAGTGACCCAGGCAGCCAAGAGGGCCAATGGCATCCTGGCCTGCATCAGGAACAGTGTGGCCAGCAGGAGCAGGGAGGTCATTGGTTACATGGGTTAGTTGATTAGGTGGTGTTGGATGATAGGTTGGACGCGATGATCTTGAAGGTCTCTTCCAATCTGGTCTATTCTATTCTATTCTATTCTATTCTATTCTATTCTATTCTATTCTGCCCCTGTATACTGCACTGGTTAGGCCACACCTCGAGTACTGTGTCCAGTTCTGGGCCCCTCAGTTTAGGAAGGATGTTGACTTGCTGGAACGAGTCCAGAGAAGGGCAGCAAAGTTGGTGAGGGGTTTGGAACACAAGCCCTATGAGGAGAGACTGAGGGAGCTGGGATTGCTTAGCCTGGAGAGGAGGAGACTCAGGGGTGACCTTATCACTCTCTACAACTACCTGAAGGGAGGTTGTAGACAGGCAGATGTTGGTCTCTTCTCCCATGCAGCCAGTACCAGAACAAGAGGACACAGTCTCAGGCTGCACCAGGGGAGGTTCAGGTTGGATGTTAGGAAGAAGTTCTATACAGAGAGAGTGATTGCCCATTGGAATGGGCTGCCCAAGGAGGTGGTGGAGTCACCATCATTGGGGGTTTTCAGGAGGAGACTTGATGGGGTGCTTGGTGCCATGGGTTTAGTTGTTTAGGTGGTGTTGGATTGGTTGATGGGTTGGACATGATGATCTTGAAGGTCTCTTCCAACCTGTTGTTGTTATTATTATTATTATTTATTAGTAGTAGTAGTAGTAGTAGTAGTAGTAGTAGTATTTCTTCCTTATTTGTCCTTTTCAAATGCTAGCATCTGTAAATCCAGTCTGTCACCCAAGACCTCATGACTACTAAAACATGGCACCAATTGCCATGCCCAATCCCCACTTGAACACTTCCACCACCTCCCTGGGCAGCACATTCCAATGGCTAATGACTCTCTCAGTGTAGAACTTTCTCCTCACCTCAAGGCTAAATCTCTCCTGATGCAGCTTGAGACTGTGTCCTCTTGTTCTGGTGCTGGTTGCCTGGGAGAAGAGACCAACCCCCACCTGGCTACAACCTCCCTTCAGGTAGTTGTAGACAGCAATAAGGTCTCCTCTGAGCCTCCTCTTCTCCAGTCTAAACAACCCCAGCTCCCTCAGCCTCTCCTCACAGGGCTTGTGCTCCAGACATCTCCCCAACTTTGTTGCCCTTCTCTGGACACCTTCCAGCAACTCTACTTCTTTCCTAAACTGATGGGCCCAGAACTGGACACAGTACTCAAGGTGTGGCAGTTATTGCTTACTGCAGACAATGAATCGATGTGAAAAATACCTAGGTTTTGCAAGGATCTGGTTATGGTTTCCCAGTTTTGTACTTGAAGATTTGAAGAAACATTTAAACTGAATAGACACCCACAAAAGATTAATCAAAGTCACTCTAAGAAAAACATGTACAAGTTAAAATTTAGAAACACCTGTTTCCCTGGTTGGAAGAAGGAAAACAGATCTTGTAAAATGTTATCAATATGTCTGCCTCCTCTGTGTAAAGTTAAAGCTTGAAAAAGGCAGCCTATAATTGCCACCACTTTTAGAAGGGCTGTTGTGTGAAAGATAATATGATACAATTATCTTATATATAACACACTGCTTTGGCTTACAAAAAATGTGCTACATTTAGAGGAGCAGCCCCACTCAGGAGCTAAAAGTTAGCTTCTGCTTTGTGAACCCCCCCTGCCAGTAAAGTTCCTTAAGGACAAACTGCCTTAACTTGCTTCTCTTATGAGAAGAATAGTTATTTTTAACCAAAGTAATAAAAAGATATCATCTGATCTTGCCACCTAATGAAAAGGGGGAGACAGACGTAAGACACTTTGGGAAGCAATAGATTTGTCCCCTAGAAAAGACATTTCAGTCATTTTAATACATTCATCATAACATGCATGAGATAATGATGACCTGATATAATGTTATAAACTTTTCTGTTTTCTTTAGAGACATTTATCTTGCTGGCAGCAACTCCTTTTCCTGGTGCAACATAATGCTACAGGAAAAGGCCCATCTGCAAAACTATTGGCATTTGCAAAGGACTCTCATTACTGCCTTTTGATCTTTACTCCTAAAACTGGAGCATGCAACCTTGCTTCTTCTCAGTAAAAAAGCCTTTAGTTGTAGATTACTGTCTCTCACTTGCATGCAGGCCGGCCCAGCAGACTGCACAATCTCTCCGGGCAACCTGCTCTAGAGTTTAACAGCCTTTATGGACATAGCCTTTTCTCAATATTGTATTTGAACCTCCCAGAAATATTTCATGGCTGCTCTTTCTCCTCTTACTGCCACACACCTCCAGAAAAGTCTAACTTTGTCTTCTGCAATAGACACTGAAAGGCTGCCACTAGGTATCTCCAAAGCACCTCTTTTTTATACTGAAGCAAACCACATTCCTTAGTTTCTCCTCACAGGGCAAGCATTCTGGACATGGTGCCCCCACTGAAGGCACTGAGGACACTTACCCACAGCCATACTCTTAGTACCTGCTAGAAAGATTGAAATCCATATTATGCCTAAAATAAAGAATTGTTTACATGCAGCACCATGAAAAATTTATTTTTTACAACTAAATCCTATACTATGGAGATTATCTGGCAGCATATGGGAGCTACTTTTCTGGGTAGGTGGCAATAATATTTAAGAAGAGAAGTTGACACATCGCACTGCAAAATATTTTCAAGTAGGGGAAAAAAAAAATAAAAAAAAGGTGCTCAATGTTTTTCTGAGGGAAAAAAAAATGCTAACTCTGTAATTTAAATCTGTAAGTGAAATAACTGGGTTTTAAGAAAAATTGGAATTCCAATTTTCAAGCAAGAAAAGTCAGTTTCCACTTACCCTTAATGCAGGGTTTTTTTCTTCCCCCAGTGGGCAACCAAATTTCTTGAGGGGAAAAAACCCCTCCTATTGCACTTTTGTGAACATTATTCATGGAGAAAATGGTATTTTTTTTCTAACCAGCTCATACAGAATACATGATCACTCCCACTGTATGTCATAAATTTGCACAGTAGAGCAATCATGACAGTCTTCTGATGGGACCATTTTTTAAACTATAATAGGTAGATCTCCTCAGCCTCTCCTCAGTCTTGTCATAAATCTATCAAACCAGCCCCTGTCTTTGCATTTCAGCCTACACACACCTGCTTTATTCCCTGATACTGTCTCTAGCATAGTTTATCAGTTCATAGCAGCTTTTGTCAAGAGGATCTCACAGTTTCAGCACATAGAATCATCCCTGCCCGCTTCTGAGTACTGTCTTTCAGCTCAGCTTCTGCTGGAGCAGGATGAGAAGTACCATTAAGGTTAACCTGGCCAGAAGCTGTGACAAATAACACAGCAATCTACACAAAAGGCCCATTCATACATAGTGCTCAAAGCCCTTCTTTGGGTAAGACGCCCAGGGCAAAAAAGTTGGAAGAGAGTACAGAGGTTGTCAAAGCATCTGGCATTCCTCATCCTCATCCAAGAGAAGGCAGCAAGTCCAAGATCATAAACTTGTATAAATCAGACAAGATCAACAATCTCCTCCTACAATTGAATGGGAGAAAGGACTGGCCAAAGCCCTTTGAGTGGCATGCTCCCTTAGGAACGCAGAGTTCATCCCCATCTCCTCCCTCAAACCCACCCTTCAAACCTTTTAACACCACCATATGTTCTTACTTCTGACAGCTGCACATCATGGTAATAGGTACAACAGACCATGTAGCTCTTACCCTAAGAGGTATGGATGCCCAAACTAAGCTGATGACCCTCAGAGCAGAGTCATGGTCTTGTACCTATTCAATCATAGAATGATAGAATTGTTTTGATTGGAAGATACATTTAAGATCATCAAATCCAGAGCCCAGCTATACCACACTTTCCTTCCCAGATTCTTTGCATTTTCTGCAGTAGATTCAAGGCCTAGAGAGCTGCAGCACCTCCTGCCTCACCTTCCTGTGCCCCAGTTTAATCACTTCTCTGCAGTACCAGATCTGCAAGCCCCTAGAAGCTGCAGCACTGTAGAGTGTCCAAAACCATGCCCCATGTATGGCCAAGGCACAGAGTCAGAGTCATGAGGGCAGTTCTGTGAGGCAGTGATCTCTGTCTGCATTGACACTCCATCTGCCAAGGGCAATCCTTTGGCACAATCTTAATATCCACCATTCACATTGGACGTGATGATCTTGAAGGTCTCTTCCAACCTGGTTTATTCTATTCTATTCTATTCTATTCTATTCTATTCTATTCTATTCTATTCTATTCTATTCTATTCTATTAATTCAACTGCTTCTAGAAACCAAAGCAACTTGGCAGGAAGCTTATCCTCTCACTGTGAAACATGCATTGGGGGCTTCCCAGTAAGGGCTTCAAGGTCAGAGGTGAAGGTGTACATCAGACTCCTGCCTTTTGCAGTGTCTTTGCCTCAACAAATTACTCAACATCTTCAAGACTCTTTATGAATGACTTTAGAGAAGGTACCCCAGTTGGTCATGAGCCCAGCGTAGTGACTGTGTGGCAGAAAATGAACAAGAAACCCAGACCTTCTTAACTCTTTAAGTTCTCTCTGAGACCCTTGATGTTGGCATCATTCCCCTAGACTGCAAGCGAAGCATCTCTGCCTTGACTCAGTATCCCACAACATCATGGATGAATCATATCCTCAAGCCATCTCTTTCTCTTTTGACTTTACTGGGACACCCAAATGGCTAGTTTAGATGCAAGCACCAGTTCTAGAGATGTCCACTCTCAGATGTTTGGATCCTTTGCTCTGGGCCAGCTAGTGGTAAGAAGTAAAGCCTTGTCCCTTCCCATCCCTCCAGGATGACTAGAGCTGCCTGAAAGAGATCACTGAAGCTTTTTACCAGAAAGAAAGGGTCCAGGACCAGCCTCCCACTCTGTCCTAAGTCTTTCAAGGCCACTTTTCCATCATATCTTCTGCTTCCTGCACCATAGTGTTACAAGAAGAGGTCATAATACTCTTGTTCATTCCTGACTGGGAGTCAGCCTTTAGAAGTCAGTACCCAGTTTAGAGAAGTAAAAGTGCCTTCTAAATTATGTCAAGGGCTTTTTTAGCATTTGGTAGCCTTGAGACTGGGGGAGGAGATGAGGAAGGCAGCATTGAACCACTCTCTTCACATTT
Organism: Melanerpes aurifrons; assembly: GCA_011125475.1. Taxonomy (NCBI): domain Eukaryota; kingdom Metazoa; phylum Chordata; class Aves; order Piciformes; family Picidae; genus Melanerpes; species Melanerpes aurifrons. The sequence continues at coordinate 232,904 of WWNC01000061.1, read as the reverse complement.
CTGAGCTCTGCAGGTTGTTCATGAGACCAATCTGAATGTTAAGCCTCATATGTTCAACCAGGAACTTACCATATTTTTAAAAAAGCATTTTTCATGAAATATGATTAACACTTCACTTGTAAAATCAACTTTGGGTCATCTGCTGCATTCTGATGTATGGGTATAGTTCAGTACTTAAATTGCCATAGGGTAAAATGTCGACAGCCATGGGGCTGGTGTCTACTAATTCCTTTACATGTCACCCTATTTGAATCCATGCCCTCTAAGAATGTGTTTCTCATATTGCATTGCCTTGGCCTCTAAACAATTATTTGAACAGACAGCTACAGCTGGGAATTTTTGTCTCTGCACAAACTTTGCACAGCTGCTTGCGGTTGCATCCATCCCAGCTCATAGAAGCGCTGTGCTCAATCTTTGTTGGGAGGTACATTAGGCTGGAAAGAACGAAATAGCAGCAGTCCTCTGGGCATCATCAAACAGCAACAAGACTGGGACACAGCCTTGACCATCCAGGGCAAGATCAGCAGAGAACTGGCTGATGAATTACACAGGCCAAATGCAGAGCTCACAGAAAGTCATTAGTAGAAAATGAGGGCTTTTTATAACATAAATAGGAGATGACCCTGGCTGTGGAATGGCTGACTGCATGGGAAGCAGTTTTGCACAACCAGGCTACAGCTTTCCTATGTGCATGTCAGGACCAGGAAAACATAACTAGGATGTGCTCATAATACTTAGATATGTTTATGCCATTTAGAGATGTGCATTGAGCACAGATGATGGCATCAATAAAAGACATTTTTATGGTTTGAAACTGGAGGGTCCCAGGAGACTTTACAAATGCATGCTGTGCCCTTTGGAGGATGCAGTTTATGATTAGCTTCACTCCAGTGGTTGATGTTAGCAAATAAAGCAAGCTGTCCTGTTCTTCCACCTTCCTATCCCTGCATTTTTCTCCTCAATCCTCACTGTTTTTGCTGAGTGACACTGAAAGGTTTGTGGAATGGCTTTGCTGAGCTGGCTGAAAATTCAGTTTAGCTCAGGTTTTTCTTAATTTTTTTATGATTTTAAAGCCTGATCACTGATGCGGTCCAATATACTCAGCAGGCACAAGGGCATTGAGCTGACCCAAGGGATGGAGTTCAAAACACATGAAAAGAGAACTGCCTTGACTGCACAAATGAAGCCAAGCAGCAAACTAGATCTTACTGCTATGGATCCTACAACCTGGCACAATTTAATTTTCCTGTAAGTGTCTTGCACTGTGAAGGTATGCTGATGGTGTTGCTGGAGTAGATTTTCACAACCAGGAGGAAGATGACTTTGTACAGGTAATCAACTTCCTGGGAACTCTTAGACTAGAGTTTGCTTCTCTTTCTGGAGAAGTGTAAAATCTGAACTGCTCTGAAGAGGATGAGAAAACAATCTAGATTTTTTTTTAAAAAATTATCCCAGACACACCAAGATTTCTTTCTCTCTGTCCAAAAAAGTAGAAGAAATTCAAAACCTCTCTGTGGTTTTTAGCAGAAAGCTACATTAAAGCATCTCTGGAGTGACTGTTGCTCAAATTCTGTCCTGGTCAAGGAAAAAATCAACCATGGTATCTTCTCCCTTCCTACCTGCCCAACAGGATCAAAATTCTGTGTTGCAAGGATCAGGGTGAATTTGTTTTCTCACCAGTGGCAGATTATCCTGAAACTTCACGTGTCTTCACCAAAGTGATGTTCTCTCAAAACTACTCTTATGCTAAGATTTTTTTATCTTTTAATTATTTCAAACTGTGATATTGAAGAGTACTGTGAAAAACAACAACTAAAAACCACACCCACTTCAAAATAACAAGAAAGATGTTTTATTCTGAAATAACTCTGAAAACAGACACATCTATTACTGGACACACTATTACTTAAAAGGCAACTCTACAGGAAGTGGAGAGAAGGACAGGTAGAACAGGGGGAATATAAGGAAGCTGCCCGAGCAGCAAGAGTCCTGGTTAGGAAAGCCAAAGCAGAGTTTGAATTGGATCTAGCCAGGGAGATTAAAGGGAACACTAAGAACTTTTACAGGTATATTAATGGGAAGAAGAAGACTAGGGAAGGTGTGGGCCCCCTCAGAAAGGAAACTGGTGACATGGTCACAAGTGATGAGGAAAAGGCTGAGGTACTTAATAACTTCTTTACCTCAGTCTTCACTGCAAGGGCCTCTAGCCACACTCCTGATGTTATGGAAGTCAAAGCCAGGGACGGGGAGGAAGAAGTGCCCATTGTAAGTGCAGATCAGGTTGGTGATCATCTGAAGAACCTGAAAGGGTTCAAGTCTATGGGACCCGACGGGATACACCCACGGGTACTGAGAGAACTGGCAGAGGAGGTTGCTAAAGCCCTCTCTATTATATTTCAAAAGTCATGGCAATCTGGTGAAGTCCCCACGGACTGGAAAAGGGGAAACATTGCCCCCATCTTCAAAAAGGGTAAGAAGGAGGAACCAGGGAACTCCAGGCCAGTCAGTCTCACCTCTGTGCCTGGAAAGATCATGGAGCAGATCCTCCTGGAGTCACTACTCGCTCAAAAGAATAGTGAAGAGGTGATTGGGAGCAGTCAGCATGGCTTTGCCAAGGGCAAATCCTGCCTGACCAGCCTGGTGGCCTTCTATGAGCAGGTGACAAAATTAATAGATGAGGGGCGAGCAACTGATGTCATTTACCTGGACCTGAGCAAAGCCTTCGACACTGTCCCACACCACATCCTGGTCTCCAAACTGGTGACACATGGGTTTGATGGGTGGACCACTAGATGGATAAGGAACTGGCTTGATGGCTGCACCCAAAGAGTGGCTGTCAATGGGTCCATGTCCCAGTGGAGGCCAGTGACAAGCGGAGTCCCTCAGGGATCAGTCCTGGGACCTGTCTTGTTCAACATCTTTGTGGGTGACATGGACAGTGGCATTGAGTGCACCCTCAGCAAGTTTGCTGATGACAGCAAGCTGTGTGGTGCAGCAGACACGCTGGAGGGAAGGGAGGCCATCCAGAGGGACCTTGACAGGCTGGAGAGGTGGGCACAAGCCAACCTCATGAAGTTCAAGAAGAGCAAGTGCAGGGTCCTGCATCTGGGTCGAGGCAATCCCAGGCACAAATCCAGGCTGGGCAGTGACTGGCTGGAAAGCAGCCCGGAGGAGAGAGACTTGGGGGTGCTGGTGGACAAAAAGCTCAACATGAGCTCTCAATGTGCACTTGCAGCCCACAAGGCCAATCAGATCCTGGGCTGCATCAGGAGAAGTGTGGCTAGCAGGTCGAGGGAGGTGATCCTCCCCCTCTACTCAGCCCTGGTGAGACCCCACCTGGAGTACTGTGTCCAGTTCTGGAGCCCCTATTACAAGAGGAATGTGGTGGTGCTGGAACATGTCCAGAGAAGGGCCACGAGGATGATCAGAGGGCTGGAGCACCTCTCCTATGAGGGCAGACTGAAGGAGTTGGGGCTGTTCAGTCTGCAGAAGAGAAGGCTCCGAGGTGACCTCATTGTGGCCTTCCAGTATCTGAAGGGGGCCTACAGGAAGGCTGGGGAAGGACTTCTCAGGATCTCAGGTAGTGATAGGACTAGGGGGAATGGAATGAAGCTGGAGGGGGGGAGATTCAGGCTAGATGTGAGGAGGAGGTTCTTCCCCATGAGAGTGGTGAGACCCTGGAATGGGTTGTCCAGGGAGGTGGTCGAGGCCCCATCCCTGGAGGTGTTTAAGAGCAGGCTGGATGAGGCTCTGTCCAGCCTGATGTAGTGTGGGGTGTCCCTGCCCATGGCAGGGGGGTTGGAACTAGATGACCCTTGTGGTCCCTTCCAACCCTGAATGAAACTATGAAACTATGAAACTATAAGTCATTGTGCCCTTGTACTCAGCACTGTGTCCAGTTCTGGGCCCCTGAGTTTAAGAAGGATGTTGAGACAGTTTAACTTGTCCAGAGAAGGGCAACAAGGCTGGGGAGAGGCCTTGAGCACAAGCTCTGTGAGGAGAGGCTGAGGGAGCTGGGATTGTTTAGTCTGGAGAAGAGAAGGCTCAGGGGAGACCTCATTGCTGTCTACAACTACCTGAAGGGAGGTTGTAGCCAGGAAGGGGTTGGTCTCTTCTCCCAGGCAACCAGCACCAGAACAAGAGGACACAGTCTCAAGCTGTGCCAGGGGAGGTTTAGCCTTGAGGTGAGGAGAAAGTTCTTCACTGAGAGAGTCGTTAGCCATTGGAATGGGCTGCCCAGGGAGGTGGTGGAGTCACCGTCCCTGGAGGTGTTCAAGAGGGTATTGGATGTGGCACTTGTTGCCATGTTTTAGTAGTCATGAGGTCTTGGGTGACAGGTTGAACTTGATGATCTTTGAGGTCTTTTCCAACCTTATTGATTCTATGGTTCTGTGATTCTGTGATTCTCATTTGAAGCAAAATTTCAGGCTAAGTCAACGTGGCTTCACAGAGAATTTTCATTGCATGAGACTCTTTCTTTTGTAATACAAAAAAATTTCTCAGTGATTTACACCCCAAAACTCAGGAATATGGGAAATCCAGATCAGAATCAAACTGTGAGTGTGCCTGCTCCAGCTGTTTGATAACTGGGATGGATGAAGCTTTTGCTGTGGACTGGAGATTTCTCAGAAGCAGGGCAGCAAGGTGTTGTCTCTGATGAGACTAGGATTTTTTTAAAATTTATTTTTTATGATTGATTCTCCAAATGGTGTAAATGCGCAGCATGTTATCTTGTAAAAACTTTCAATCTCAGATGAGACTTTGCATTCCAGCTGTCAGATTTTCACTTGTTTGCCTTTGGGTCTGGTTTCAAGCAACATGATGTAAGAGATAACTGGAGGAGAGTGGCTGCCAGCAATCAACAGCAGCAACAACAATAAAAATACAATAAAAAGAATTTTATTCAACTAAGAATACTTATATAAGCACATGGGAGCCTTGGGCACAAAACAGAAATAATCCTAAGCATTTCTCTACCTCTCTCTCTCCGCACACCTCCCCTGCAGCAGGTTTCATGCTACACACAGCATTGCTGCATTCATATGTTATCAATACTTCGGCACCCAGCCATGATGGGCCCCAGAAATTTTTAAGGCCGGGCTTCCCACGTCTTGTAAGAGGAGCTCTGGGATGAGGGACTTCAACAGCTAGAAAAGAGCAGGGATTCCAGGTGTCCCACTCCCAGGCATCCCTCCCCTCTTTATTGTTCTTGAGCACCTCTATCATTGCAGACCTGTGATGGGGAAAGGTTGAGCCCTAGGGTTGCCCCACTTAGCTGTCATGCCTGAGATCTGGGGGGGGTTTACTGCTGTAATTTGTCCAGTGCAGAGACTCAAATGGGACTTAACACTTTGAACTCGTTCCCCTACCCACAGCTATTCAGAAGTCAAAATGTTTTCAGGTAAAACACTTTTAGGCTGAGTAGGCCAAACATATTAATGACCAGGTAGCTTCCTTATTGATTATTAGCATCTCTCTACATGAAACTTTCTGGAGAAAATGTTATGTTTATGTGCCTTCTGCTTTAGCAAGCCAGGAGTGCCAAGTCTGATTGCAACAGCAGCCACAAAGTCAAAAAAAAACAGCAAAACAAAAACCAAAAAATAAGTCAGTCAACACTTCAAATGGCTGATATTAATTTTTAAATGTTTGGCTATTTAGCCCTGACTCCCTGTGCCCCCTCAGCAGTTTGACTTATGAGCTGAATAAGCTGTTCCAGCTGGCCCATTCAAATCCCCTAATCAGCTCAATTGCAAGTCACTTCAGTAGCACAGTGCATGGGAAAACCCTGGCACTGTGCATTTTGGTTATTACTCCAAAAAATGTAGCCAGTTAAACCAGCTCTTCAGTCCAGCAGCTGAGATCTCTAATGAGCATCTTATGTCTCACAGGTGCGATGGGAACCAGGACACGGAAAGCAGTGAGCAGCAGCCCCAGACAAGCTGGTGGTGTGTGTCAGCCCTAGATGGGAGCTGCTGCCTCTGTGCATACGGGCTTCCAAAGCATGGCTCCGTCCCCAGTCCTGGACTGCAGGATGAAGGGTGTCCCTGGGACTAAAGCTGCTCACAGCGGTAGGACTAGCCATTGCCTTGGGGAGTGACACTGTGGGATCAGTCCTTCCCACACCCTAATGACATCTTAGAGCTGATAGTGGCTCTTCTGTAACAGCATGGTCAACCAACTACTGTGACTGCAAATGCAGCGCTCAGCTCTCTGACCCGGCTTACTGCAGGAAAGCCAAGGCCAGCAGAGGCAGTCTTGATTCAAGGAGATTTAAGACGCTGTGGTGCTGTGGTGCACATTTGAAAATCCACTCTTTCCTCCCTGGCCTAGACCTGCACAATTGATGGAGTTAAGCATTGTTAGATTGTTAATCTGCCTTCAGTGACTGCATAAGAAGCCAAAAACCACTGCTGACTGATTCCTCATCTTGGTATGTCTTTAATTCCTTGTTCTGAAGCACACACTGATTTGCAAAGGCAAAGTTAAAACCTTCAGGTTTATCATCTGAATATAACTATCCGCAGCTCAGTGTCTTCACCAGTAAATGAATGTAGGAATTTTCATTTATTTTGTGCCTATCTTTCTTACCTTGTCCTGATGGAAAAAGTGATTAATGGCACTCATATTATCATGCTCTTCTTAAGTAATAAATGTGTTTTACATCAACCATGCAAAGATCAGCAGGACATGCAGGCTGGTGTGTTATACTTCATGCAAACTATGACAACATGAACTAAATTTCTTCTTTTCCACAGAGAATCCAGAAAATAAGGTTTCCTTAATCAGAGTGGTTGTTTTGATATTTGTCTCTCAGCAGGAAGAAGCTAAAAAAATGGAGCTACTGAACACCAATGAGTATAAATTTGCTTTTGCTTGGGGCTATTGTTATTTTCCAGTCACATTTTTAACTGCTGAACACTTCCTGTGCAGGATTTCCACCAGAATTCTTATGTGTGTCTGCCCCAACTTGCGCTTATGTCCATCTTTCACTCAATACAGAAGCTCACATACAGATATAATCTGACTTTTTTAACACATGTGGTGCTGTTAGCAAAAGCACATCTAACCAATCTTGAGACAGCTACTCATCCAAGGCTTAAATATTTCATAAAGTTGTAAATTCCTTTTTGTTTTAGTTTTTATGTTCAGCAGGCAGGGTCTGCCTGTGCATTAATCCTGAACCAACCTCTCTCATTATGCTGCTTTGATTTCACTGATTCATTCAAATGTGGTGTTTGTGTGCACAATGGGAATGGGTGTCAAGGCACAGATTTATACCATTCTTGCTAATCCCATGCTGTGGCTTCCCCTCTGGAATGTCTGGGAGCTTGTAGTGCTGTGAGCTCTCTTGAAAGCACCCCAATGTTCCACCATGGGTTCTCTCAGGGCTGGGAAGGAGCAATAAGCATTCTTAGATCCCAGCCCAAACTGTAAGGACTTACCACGGAGTCTTCTCTTTGCTGTTTTGGGGCCATCATTTGGCATATGAAACATAACAGAGTGAAGGCTTGGAAGAACACAAAACTTCTCAAATAAAAATTCCTTTAAATTCAGAGGTCCCTTCCAATGTCAGTTATCCCCTGATTTCACAGACATGTTCTAAATGGTTGAAAAACATCCTGAAGTTTCTAATGTTTTTGGGAAACTGGTGGGCTAAGAAGCACACCACCATCTTAATGCATGTTTACCATGGCATCTGGTGAGTGCCCTGAACTGAAACTGAAAATATCTCAGTTCAGTCACTGGCACTGCCTCAGACTTTTTGGGTGATACTGAAAATAGACCTAAAAATATTGGAGCAGTCAGACTGAATATTCCTTTAGCACAGTATCTTTTCTTTGGCAGGAGCTTAACCAGATGCTGGATGAATTGTTTAACCAGTAATCCCCACGCTGTGCTCTCAGTGCCCACATGTTCAAGAATGAGAGAAAACCTTTCTTCCTTCTACTGTTCACCAGTGTCTAGAGCAGAGCCCTGTTTTTTATCAGTTTGTACAGCATTCAGCACAAGAAACACCAAGTCTCCCTGTGTCTTTGCCACATGCAACTGCAAACTCCTCTCTCCTCTCTGTGACCATGAGCACAGCATGTGAAAATGTTGCTTTGTGTAAATTAATCTATCATGATTTGTCACTGAAGAGCAAACCCTGGAGGATAAATTCAAATTATATTTCCTCTTTTTTTTTATTTTTTTTAATGGAATTCAGGAATTTATTTCCACTCCTTTTCAGTTTTAAAGCAAGTTCATAATGTGAATCACACCCTCCTGTTTGAGCTTCATACCTCTGGTGCATTCCTGTGGCCTACCAATGGTGTACGATACAGTGAGGATGGGCAAAGGATGGCCACTGCTGCTCTCTGAGACAGGAGACAGTAAATCTTCCAGCACAGCTCAGCTGTCCTTCAGCACGCAGAGAGTGTGCCTGTATAAGGCAAAGGTGTAAAGCTTTTCTTCACTGGAATCAGTGCATAGCCAGAGGTTACTTTGTTGTGATTTAGAGAATCCAAAGGTTTTGCCCAGTTTTTTTGCCAAACCCTAAATCCAGCACTTGTGTTGTTACAGATACTATTGCAGGAGGGAGCCAGAGGCCTCAAGAAGTAAATTCAAGAGAATTAAGACCATCTGCTGCTCAGGACTGCCAGTCCACGGCTCCCTGCAGACTCAGTTGAGACATGCTGTCAACAATATCCAAGCTAAATTCCCTTGAAAGTCATCTAAACCCTGTCAGTAATTCTGCCCTCTTGCATCCAGCAGCAGGTAAAAGCCAACCAAAGCTATTCCAATAGAAATTCTAGTTCTTTACAGTGAGTGTTCAGATACACATGTGTAAAAAGTGAATCCATGCATAGGTACATAAGCACACCTTCTGACTGCATCTCACATCAGCTGAGCAGCTGTCCTAAGGAGTCTCACATATAAATGAACATCCATGTGAGTCTAGTTTTCATAACCCTGTAAATGATGCCCTGAAATCAGTTTCTGGGATTCCTATTGCAGACAAAATGGGACCAGAGACAGTGACAACATAGTTCCTCACAGCAGCATGGGAAAGAGACCTGTGTTTTGGCCACTTCAGATCATTATTTATAATGTTGTGGCAAACACCAACAAGGGGACACTAAGATATTTAGCACTGGTCTGCATAAGGCTGACAGATGAGTGTCTTTTCCTTCCCTTTCTAAATGTCTCTGAGCTGAAAGCATTCCTGTCTCAGCAGCAGTTTTCTTCAGAAGCTAGCTAGTGCTATCAATGCCTTTTGCCAGTAGAAGCTATAATTATATTAAATGGTTGATTTGCAGAAGCAGGAGGAGAACAACATGTGCAGAGCAATGTTACACAACATCGCAAAGAGTTTACACACTTCTGTCACTCCAGCAAACCACTTACAATGACACTCACATACTCCTATTTTCTCTCTGTATTTGGGAGATAAGCCTGTTTTGAATTCTTCCACAGGATTATCTGATGGCTGCACGCAGTTTAATTCATCACAACCATCCAGAGGGGAGCTGGATGACCCCCAAAACAATTCCCTGCTATGAATAGCCATTGTGATCCCACACAAACAACGGCACAAGATGTCACACATCCTTTCCTGAGCTTCAGAGAAGGATGCTCAGACATAAGAAATTGAAAATAAAACAGTATCATTTCCATGAAGTGGAAATGATTGCTACATGCACTGCCCCTTCTCTTGGAAACATACTGGTGTTCAGGTAAGTGCTTCCTACCTCCTAATGCTGTCCTTTCTCCCCAAGACTAAGCCATAATTAGAATTCTGCCTTTAAAGCTGAGACCACTTTGTAGGCTTAATAAGGCAATTGGCAGCAATAATGGCAGTAATTATAAATATGTTCAGTATTTAGAACTAAAGAAAAATACACTAAAGATGAAAAATGCCATCACTCGTGAATATTGTTGAAACAACACAGACACTAATGGGCACGTTTGCATGGCTATAAATATCACAAGCACAGAGCTTACATTATTTAGGGCACATGTATTATGATGGTTCTTCTAAAAGTCTCTGGGCAGAGTTAAAGCATGAGAGCAAAAATTATCTGGGAAATACCAAAATACTATAATCTTCTAAAGAGACACATAGCATTTCTTTATGGCTCACAAAAACATACTTAGGATTAAAGATCTACTCCGCTGCAGGAGTGCCTGTTCATGCAAATGGGGAGAGACCAGGGAAGTGTTGCTAAACAAGTTGGCAGTGTGTCAGCACAAGCAACTTGGTGAGGAATTATCTTGATGGCATTGTATATCCTGTTCTGAGTGTCATGGTGAAATGTGTCAGGGAACGGTTTGTAACCACCACCTCACAGTCATCCCACGTGTATCATCAGGATCCAAAACACATGCAGGGTGGACACAAGACAAATTGTTAGGGATCTTGGTTGTCATGAGAAGTGCCTTGGCTCCTCGGAAGAAATTCTGCTGGAATTTGGCAATATCCTGAACACAAACTGTTCCCAATAAGCTATCAGGAGACCTGAAGTACTGTTTTCCCATCTGCCCTCCAAAGGGCAAAAGGACAAACTGAGTATGTCTAATTAACAGATCACCATAACTCATCATTTTCTTCTTTTATTAGCTTTCATTTGCCAGTATCTATGAAGCATTTCTCCCAGTAGCTCCTCACAGGCACTATTAAACCTGGCCCATAACAAAACTGGGAGGCTTCCCATTTTTGAAGCCTGGGAAATGAAGCAAGGTAAAGTGAATTTCTCTGAAGCTTTTATTCAGTCCCAGTTTACTCCTTTCTCCAGCCACCATGCAACATGGATGCAAACTGTGTATTGGAGATGCATCTGACTTCAGGCACTTGGTCTCAGCACATGCAATACCATGAGGGATAAGAGAGTTTGAGACTTTCGTAGTTCGTAACACCATGGGCTCCTTCTGGACTTTTCTACCTGTTCTTTAGCCTCTTAGGAGGAAGAGGTGGTGTTTTGTTTCCTATGCCGTCTGTGCCACTATTCCATCCATCTCACACTTCTGCCAGATGGGGAAAAATAGGTTCCAAGTTGAAAACATGGCAGATGTTGTTCACAGTTTTGGTAGTAAGACAAGAAATAGTTCTCCAGAACCAGACAGAAGACTATTTGGGGCTCCCCAGCTTAGGTATGTCAAAATTGAATGTTTCCAGCCTCAAATTGTATGCTGTTGTACTTTTCCAATGCCAGTATTACATGCCGTTATATGCCATTTTCCAATGCCACCTGGACCTGGGTAAAGCCTTTGATACTGTCCCGCACCACATCCTGGTCTCCAAACTGGTGACACATGGGTTTGATGGGTGGACCACTAGATGGATAAGGAACTGGCTTGATGGCCGCACCCAAAGAGTGGCTGTCAATGGGTCCATGTCCCAGTGGAGGCCAGTGACAAGCGGAGTCCCTCAGGGATCAGTCCTGGGACCTGTCTTGTTCAACATTTCTGTGGGTGCAATCGACAGTGGTATTGAGTGCACCCTCAGCAAGTTTGCTGATGACAGCAAGCTGTGTGGTGCAGCAGACACGCTGGAGGGAAGGGAGGCCATCCAGAGGGACCTTGACAGGCTGGAGAGGTGGGCACAAGCCAACCTCATGAAGTTCAAGAAGAGCAAGTGCAGGGTCCTGCATCTGGGTGGAGGCAATCCCAGGCACAAATCCAGGCTGGGCAGTGACTGGCTGGAAAGCAGCCCTGAGGAGAGAGACTTGGGGGTGCTGGTGGACAAAAAGCTCAACATGAGCTCTCAATGTGCACTTGCAGCCCACAAGGCCAATCAGATCCTGGGCTGCATCAGGAGAAGTGTGGCTAGCAGGTCGAGGGAGGTGATCCTCCCCCTCTACTCAGCCCTGGTGAGACCCCACCTGGAGTACTGTGTCCAGTTCTGGAGCCCCTATTACAAGAGGAATGTGGTGGTGCTGGAACGTGTCCAGAGAAGGGCCACGAGGATGATCAGAGGGCTGGAGCACCTCTCCTATGAGAGCAGACTGAAGGAGTTGGGGCTGTTCAGTCTGCAGAAGAGAAGGCTCCGAGGTGACCTAATTGTGGCCTTCCAGTATCTGAAGGGGGCCTACAGGAAGGCTGGGGAAGGACTTCTCAGGATCTCAGGTAGTGATAGGACTAGGGGGAATGGAATGAAGCTGGAGGTGGGGCGATTCAGGCTGAATGTGAGGAGGAGGTTCTTCACCATGAGAGTGGTTAAGCCCTGGAATGGGTTGTCCAGGGAGGTAGTTAGGGCCCCATCCCTGGAGGTGTTTAAGAGCAGGCTGGATGAGGCTCTGTCCAGCCTGATGTAGTGTGGGGTGTCCCTGCCCATGGCAGGGGGGTTGGAACTAGATGGTCCTTGTGGTCCCTTTCAACCCTGACTGATACTATGATACTATGATTACCAACTAGGCACGGATGTGGGCAGTAAAGAAATCATCTTCATGAAGTGCAACAATTTTGACACTTGTCACACTGCTCTGAACACTGATGCTGAGCACTGTTCAAACTAGCAAGGCACTTGTTGCAGTGCTGAGGCTCCAGGTGTGCGCTAGTTTCACCCTCTGTTGCTGTCTTTGGGAAGACACAGGACTCTCATAGATTGCCACTGCAGTCTTTGTAAGGCTGCTGTGGGCATGGACCTGCTTTTTCCACAGGCAGCAGGCCTGAAAGAAAGCCTCCTTCTTGAAGAGACCAGGGGGTCTTGGCCAGTCACTGGGGATGCCCAAGAAACTTGAATGCTGGTGGGCTGTGAAGACCCTGCGTGCAGAAGCAGTTAGCCCTAGGGTCTTCTGGTCTCTTCTGCTCCCTTTAAGAACGGCACTAAGTTCAATTTAGTTACCTAACCAGAGGTGTATTTAAAGTCACCCTTTGCCCTTCACCCCCCTACTGCTGAAGATTCTGTGCCCATCTCCTAACCTCAGAAGACATTTTGGTTTCCTTAGGCACAGATTGCCTATATTTCAGCTTGGAAAACAGGCCCACAGCCCTCAAATCCGCATTTTGTTTTAAATGATCAACATCAACAAAACAAGGCAAGACTTACAAAATACAGTGCCTGTCAGTTCATATTTATGTATGTAGGATCCCAGTGCATGTGGATGAAGATATAAATGTGCTCTTAAGCTTATGCAAACTTTCCACCAGGAGAGCAACAGCTCAGATGTACTCACTGGTGGTTTCTGAATCTCATTCTCTAAATATACTTTGCCCGATTCATAAGGGAAACACAGCTCTTGGAACCTCCTGAGGGGAAATATAAGAGGCTCCTGGTCTCTGGAATTACTTGAACTTCTCTGGACAAAAGGGCAGAGGCCATAGGTTGAGTAGCAGTATTTATTCTGCCTGGCTTCCTACCAATTGTTCAAAACCACCCAGCAAATATAGCGTGGGCATTTCTTGTCAACAACACCCGTGGGGGCTGCCAGAAAGGCATGATGAATTCCAGTCATTCCTTCAGGCTCCTGGGGGCTACCCAAACTCAGCTGAGCAAAATTGGTTCCACTAGCCCCCAGCTTGCTGAGGAAGGACCTGCTCCCAGACAGAACATTGTGTCCCCGCAGCACTGTCTTTATTTGTTTGCTATCACTCATCAGGGAAGAAGTCCTAAGCCTTGAGAGGTGTCTTGCCTGCTGGAAAGCCAGATAACATACAGAGGCAGTCCTGGTGAGGATGCCTGAAGGTTTTCTTGCTTTTCAAGTAGGAATGCAAGGCACATGAGAGAGAAGAGATGCTTGCCTGGACTTTAATTTTATATTTTTTCATGCCCTTAATCTTTAACTTAACTAAATATAAGAGTGTACTAAGACAGTGGACCAGGCTGCTTGGAGAAGCTGTGGGTGCCCCATCACCGGAACTGTTCGAGGCCAAGTTGAGTGTGACTTTGAGTAACCAGATATAGTGAAAAATGTCCCTGTCTACAGCAGGGGGAGTTGTAGTAGATGACCTTTAAGGTTCCTTCCAACCTAAACCTTTCTGTGATTCTTCGCATTACAGACAAAAGGGTTGAGAGTACAGTCACAAAGTAAAAAGTACTTGCTCAGAACTAAGTCTTCAGGATCCAGGTAGGAAAAAATCCTGCAGCCCTAAGAAAAGAGCTAGGATAAGCACAGTCTCTTCTAACCTCAAACCAGGTGGCTTCTTCCTCAAGGGCACAGGCTGTCCCATAGATTTTTCCCAGCCCTGACAGTCACACACCTGGTTATCAAACAGCAGCCCAGACCTGGGCACTCACAGGGATAGATAACCAAAAGCTGTCGAGCTGGGAACTGTCTCAAGCCACTTAGAGCAGCAACTTCCAGCTGCACCAGTGCTTTCTGTGCCACTGCAGGTCTTCACTCACTGCAGGCAATGAGCACGGAGTGTTTTCATCTGGGAATAAAAAAAACAACAGAATGTGCTCCAGCTGCTTTTTCTGTGCTAAAACCAAAACAATGTAGTAACAACTGTAAATCTTCCATGAACATCAGGTCAGGGTGGCACAAAGCTTCCTGGTGTTATTGCTACTCAAATAACTGGGAGGACAAACTGTAAGCAGTGACCTGGCTGTCCATCCTGCCACCACATCACCTGCAAGGGCTATAATTGATCAGTATGTGTCACATGAAAATGCTCAGTTTGCACAATATCTCTACCATGGAGGTGGCACACATTCTGCACAGCTATCAGGTATTTCAATGATAAGAAGAGAGAGAGGTCTGAGACATCTGCATCCTCCAGCCAAAGAGCCTTTTGGGGCCAGAGGACTTTGTGCATCAGCTGCAGCACACCTCCTCCCCCACCAACTGGCACCAAATCACCATCTTGCTCTGGGTGGTTTCCCAGAAGAGGAGGAATGGGAATGTGGAGCAGTGTTACCTTCCCTCCTTCTCATCCTTGTGCCCCTGTTCTGGGCATGCTCTGTGCTTATTTACTGTGTGAATAATTGTAGCTTCAAGGGCTGTAAATATTAATGCATAGTTAAGAAAATTAAAGCCTCAGCCTGAATTCTCATTGAATGCAATTCAGATTATTTATTCATTTTTAGGAAGAGCCCTGTTTAACTCACTTATGTGTTCTGGGAGAAGCTTCTAGGTCCATTACATTGTGAATTCTGTGATGCCACTCTCTTCACATTCTTTTCTCTGTAGCCCCCAAGACGGTCTCAAATGTACCCTCATCCCTTCTCCTCCTCCAACAGGTAAAAAATATTTTTAGATATAAGAGCAAGAGTATGACCACCTCTGATCATTCCTGCCACGTGTGCTGCATGCCAGCACCACCATGGCAGTCTAATCTACCTAACCTGAGTTCCTACAGTGAGTACTGAAGTGCTTTCAGGACAGACTACAATCCAAACAAGTGTCCATGCGAGAGTTAAAACAATCAGTGTGATGTCTTCAGTGCTGAGATGAACCAGTCTAACATTTTGGAAGTCAGATGTACCCAGGTCTCTGTTTTGTTCTGTATTTCTACAGGACCTAGCACAGCAGTGCTCTGACTCATACACGATGTTCCCAGGCATAGTCCCAAAACAAACAAAAAGTTAACAAATCAGCAATCCCAGGCTTAACTGATGGGGCTTAAATCATCCACTGAAAACCCACTAAAATGAAGAGGAGTGTGCCTTGGTTTCCACTAGAGCATAACCATTTTATGTACCATTTCCGCATCAAGAAGCAAAGCCCAGGAGGTCCAAATTCTTTGACACAGCCATCAGATCTTAATTGATTAATTGTAAGGGCACAATATGGTTGGGTTAATACTTCACCATTCTTATAAAGAGCTTTAGTCACACAGTGTTGTAAGTGCTTTGAGTGTCCACCTTCCAAGCTAGGGGCAGCACCTTCAGCTTGTCTTTAGTTAACCATATATGCCTGCTTATGACTATAAAAATTAATTTGGACCCTGACTAAATGAAGCATTTAAAAATGTTCTATTTCAACCACTCTTCTTGGGGGAGCAGAGAGGTGGAGTGACAGTATGTGTGGAGTTTATCTTTTGCATTGGCAGGGACAGATGACGAGGTCGTTCCTGTGTGTTTGCAGATGAACAGTAGTTCAGAGAGGGCTGATGTCCCGTGCTTGGCTCATCCTCAGGAGAGGAGCTGCATGGTCACAGTGCTTACGCTCTCTTCTGTCCTGAGTGCACTCCTTGTGCCTGCTAGCTGTCTTGCTGACCCTGGCATACTTATGAACTATGCTAGAGCTGCCCAAAAATTCTGGTGGGGTCTTGGTGTGGTTTAATTGCAACCAGCAACTAAATTCTATGCAGTCATTCACTCACTTTCCCCTGGTGAGAAGGGAGTGAGAATCAGAGAGGTGAAAGTGAGAAAACTCATAGGTTGAGGTAAAGATAATTTAATAGCTAAAGTAATAACTATGCACACAAACAAAGCAAAACAAGGAACTCATCCACTACTTCCCATTATCAGGCAAGTGTTCAGACATCTCTGGAAAAGCAGGGCTCCATCATGTGTAATGGTTACTTGAGGAAAAACAAAAGCTATTGTTCTGACCTTCTCCATCCCCACCCCACCCCCTTCCACCCAGTCGTTCTTCTTCCCCCTTTGGTCAGCTGAGGTCAGCTGTCCCAGCCATGTCCCCTCCCAACTTCTTGTGCACTCTCAGCCTACATGCTGGTAGGGTGTTGTGAGGAGCAAACTCTGTGTAAGCACTGCTCAGCAATAACAAAAGCATCCCTGAATCATCAACGCTGCTTTCAGCACAAATCCAAAACACAGCTCCATACTAGTTATACAAAGAAAATTAACCCTATCCCTCACCAAAACCAGCACAAACCTCTGCCCAGAGCGGCTGGTTTTGGCTCTGTCATGCTCACAGGGCTATGCTAAGGGAAAAGATAGGGTAGGCTGCAGCCCAAATCTCGACAGGGCATGAGGCCCCAAGGGGAGGTTGCCTCCTAAATGTCTGGATAGGTGGAGAGTCCCAACTCCAGCAAATTCTCAAATGCCACCAACAAAAGAGGCAAGAACAGGGTTCTCTGGCTCACTCCCAAGTGAAAAGGGGAGAAAGAGACATGAAGAAAACAGCAGAAAGGCCTCAGTAGAAACTAAGTATGCTCCATGCCTTGGAACAGCTTTCAACCTCTTTTTAGATGAAGTCCAAGTGCAAATGTGGTCCTGCTCAGAGACAGATGATCAGGATTGAATCCATAAGCAAAGTAATGAGCTCTTAAAACACTTGCAACAAGTGTGGGAAGCCAGTCAGAGGAGCTAGAAATCATGCAAAATTATAGGGGCTATGAACTCAGGAGCTTAGCTCTGGCCTGCTGGGATTGCTCTTATAACTCCAATCTTAACACTTGATCTGTTTAAGGGAGATAGGAAGGAAAGAAGGAGTGCAGGGGTGCTGTTATGCATCAATTGTGCATACCACTGCCAGCAACCTGTCACTTGACAATGAAGAGTGTGGCAATGGAGCCCACTGAGTAAGTACACACAGCATGTGAAATGAAGGGGAAAACCATGAGTTCTCTGCTCTGGACCACCAGGACTGGTGAGGAGGAGAGAAGAATGTCTGTACTGATTCTCAAGCTGCCAGTGAAGATGCAAGGAAGAAGCTGTTGCCCCAATGGGGGCTTAGGGTGGCTGCTGGCAGTCAGACATCCCTGTGTTTATATTCCAGCTGCCTCCACTATGGAAAGTGCACAGAGTCCAGCTTTCTGTAGAAAATGTAAAACATTAAGGACTTTGATTCACAGCTAGGATTTATCTCAGTACTGTCCATGGTCTTTGTGGTAAGGCTCAGATTTTACAGTTCACTGCCCCAGGCTGTAATGCACAGTAAGAGAGGCCATTAAAAGGAGATTTACGGAAGATACAGAACTGCCCAAATTATCCACTAAGGCCAAGCAGAGAAGCAAAGACTTGGTTTTCACTCTGCAAAGAGAAAATCATTTCCATTCAGCCAGAATTATATGGCTAAGACTGGTCAGTCCTTTCTTTCTTTCAAAACAAAGATGCTCAGAGGAGAAATGAACAACCTTATATCAGTAAGGTGAACAGTGAAAGGCTGAACCATAGCCCTGGCACATCACACACCCCTTATCCATCCTGCAGGACTCTCAGCACAGTCTTCAGCATAGTTTTGGAATGGATAGAGAGCAGTTTCCTTATTTGGAAGGAAAGAGACATTATCCTCATGGTAGTAAGCTGGGCCATGATGTTGGCATCAGAACAAGAAAGTGTTTTGGCTGGTTTATTTACCCATTAATACAGGTGCAACACCTGACACTGAAGATCTGGCTTGATTCCCCTGGAGTCAAGCCTTCCATTACTATGGAAAGTGTAAGCTATATGATGTGGAGGGATAGGGCTTGCTTTGCATCTGCTGCTGAAGGAGTTTTAGTATTACAAAATGAGTACATGTTTTTGATGCAGACACTGGACATCTCATCCACCAGCCCTGCGACTCATAACCCCTAGTACATTATAGCTGTTACTTGACCAAAGAATAATTAATTATTTTATGTAAAGTGGAACATCCTCAAAAACCAGGATTTAGAAAGCCCCACTTCAAACCAGACAATATGGTATATCAGACGTTCTTCAGGGCTGCCTGAGAGGCCTGCGTCTATTTCCTTATTCCCTCAGATAATGACCCTACCCCTAACACTGTATACACTTGTTGTGATTATGCACTTTCTTACCCTGGGAGTATTGGACTCAGACTTCACCCATACCCAGGAGAGCTTGCTCTCCTTAGACTAGACTGTGTCACCCAGGAGGAGGCAGACAGCTTTTCTCATGCCATGTGCATTGCAAAAGAAGCCCAAAAAGCTGTAGCTGCACTAGTTTCCTATTACAGCAGTGAACGGGGACTCAGGATCATTTCCATGTGATGCTACAGTTGAAATAGTAATATGAACTCCTTGCTTCTTGTGCTGAGGAATTTACTCCAGACAGGATGAAGCTGGCCACATGCTGAACTGTATGTAATCTTTACTGGACCATGACAGAATGACTCAAGTATGCATCCCAGAGGCAGATACATGGCTGTCATTGGTTGGTGGCTTTTGTGGGGGGCTTTTATTTTTGTGGCTTTTTTTTTTTTTTTCCCCCGTAATGTCTTTTTCAAGCCTGGTAAAGATGGACAGATGTGTGTGGATGAAGATGATGAGGCTGGAATCACAAATTGCACCCAACACTTAGATATTCCTAACTGCTGTAAATGCGCCAGGAAAATGAGAGGGATGGACAGGCTGTGCCTCTGGGAATGGGACATGGCTGAAAATACTCCCAGGGCCCATGGCTTGACCCTTAGATGAGCTGGGTCTTTGATCTCAAGAGAGATCTCACAAGCTTTGCAAGCACAATCAAGGACCAGCTCAGAGATGTGCACAAAGTTACAAATTGCCCATTGGAATGGGCTGCCTGAGGAGGTGGTGGAGTCACCATCATTGGAGGTGTTTAGGAGGAGACTTAATAGGGTGCTTGGTTGCATGGTTTAGTTAAGTGGCGTTGGATGATTGGTTGGACACAATGATCTCGAAGGTCTCTTCCAACCTGGTCTGGTCTATTCTATTCTATTCTATTCTATTCTATTCTATTCTATTCTATTCTATTCTATATCCTCCCTCTCTCATTCCTACAGGGGAATAGCCCTGCAAGGTATATCTTCACAGCTCCTCAATTCAGGGTCAATTCTTAAAGTTTATTTTTTGACCTGAGTGCTTTCTAATACAGCACATACAAAAGATTTATTACTGGTAGCTATTTCCATTAATAACACAATAAATTGTCATACTTATATGCTCATATCTCGAGGGCATAAATATGGTTCAGCAGGACAGAGAGGTCTGAAGGTAACTCTGACCTCTCAACCACCAGGGAGTGATGCCAGCCTCCCAGCACTGCCTAGGTGACATGGATATAAGATTCCCTTCCTCTCTTTTTTCAGGCAAAGCTTGCTCTGCCCCCCAGCTATGTTATTAAGCTGGTCAGGAACTTCAGGATTTCACATCCATTAGTTGTCTGAAATAGGATTTTGTTTCAGTTATATTTCTAAACATGTTGTGTTTCTCAGAGGAGAGAACTGAAACGTCTATATAATTTCTACATTAAACAAGTCGTAGCACTTGGAGGAGTCTAAATATTTCTTTTATCCCAGTTTCTTTTTTTAAAAAAAACTCTTTTATTTGTTCCCTCAAGAAATACAGTTTGCTTAGGATTAATAGGTTTTGACATTGTACTTACACCAGTCCTACCTAACCTGCAAACTTTCTCTTGCAACATCTTTAACGCTAACCTATTTCTTTCCCTCCTGTCTATCCTACCAAACACTCATGTATTAAAATAAATAACTGCAGTGTCTCAGAGATAGTCCAGGGAAGGGTAAGACCTTGCACTAGGAAACAACAAATGTCACAGTCTGCACAGTCTGCTTTGTTTAATCTCTGCCTCATTGTGAGCACTGTGTCCTGGCTCTGAGAAACATGAGCTCAAGCTGAGTAGATTTCCTTGTGAGTGAGTAATGGACAATCCATCTGGCTTGCCAGGAAGCATGGCCTGGGGCTGCACAGTACATGGCTTCCAAGAAAACAGGGCCATATTTGTAAACAGAAAATGACAACACACAACATTATGAGAAGTAATTCCTTATTTCACAGGAGCTAAAACAAACCCACTGAGATCTCTTCTTAGGGAATGAGACTACCAAACAGGAAGGTCAAAGATGTGACAATGTCTGTGTAAAAGAATTTACAAGTACAGATATATTCTCCTGCCATTATGTTGGATACAAGACCAGTAAATATTTGATGACCGTGGAAGGTCTGACATTGTGCAAGAGCTTCTGCTCTGCAGGATGGTGGAGCCAAGCCAACAGGGCCCTGTTTGCTCCATTCTCAGACAGGGTTTGCACCTGCCTTATGGTGACCAGCGCAACAATGAATGTGTCCATACACCATGAAGGGCCTCAAGCCAAATGGAAGCCACTGCATCTCATGGATATCAGCACTCACCAGCCATTTTGTATAGCAAAAGGGAGTACAGACTCTTCACAGAATCACAGAATCACCAAGGTTGGAAGAGAGCTCAAAGATCATCAAGTCCAACCTGTCACCACAGACCTCATGACTAACCCATGGCACCAAGTTCAGGCAAAAGCAAGAGAGAGAGACAGATATCAAAGGCTGAAATGTTTACTCCTGCCAAATCCAGAGCAAAGCTTACATTGGTTTCAATGGAGTCAGTTATTTATCCTTAGATTTCAAGGCTAAGGAAAACTACTGAATTTGTAGAATACCAGGTTGGAAGGGACCTCAAGGATCATCTAGTCCAACCTTTCAGGATAAGAATATGGTTTAAATGAGATGGCCCAGCACCCTGTCAAGCTGGGCCTTGAAACTGTCTAATGTAGGGAAATCTACCTCCCTTGGGAGTTTATTCCAATGTTTAATAGTTCTAATGGTGAAAAAAAAATTTCTGGCATCCAGTCCAAATCTCCCCAGTAGTAGCTTGTACACATCACCCCCTGTCTTTACTGTGTGACTCTTTCTAAAAAGGGAGTCTCCCTCGTCTTCACAGTCACCTTTTATGTACTTGTCTTGTCTAAACGTCCCATAAGGAACAGCAATTCAACACGTCATGATTGAAACTACAACAGTAGCCCCCTCCTTCCCCTGCCACTGGGCTACATAACAGCAAGTCATATTCTGGAAGGAACAACTTATTTTTCTCTGCTCATAGCCTCAGTAATTTTATGCTCTAGAGCATAAGCAATGTCATGTCTCCTGCAACAAATATACCTGCCCATCACGGATGGAAGGCTGCTGATTTCAGAGACACCTGCTGTATAATCTTGTTTTGGTTATCTCAGGTATCAAAGAGCCCATACATGTCCTTGGAAGTTCTTTCAGTGGTTAACTGTGCTTCTCCACATGCACTTACTATATCTATAGAGCCTTCCTCCCAGCTGCTTTTGGGGGGCATGTGGTTTGAGTATTAATACTACATGCTGACATCAGGCTGTGTTTCACATGGAAAAAATGTGCAGCCTTCCATAAACAGATTAGGGAACAAACGCAAACATCAAGAAGTGGAGAGCAGAGCAGGTAAATAACTTATCTCCAAACAACACCCATGGCAAGAATTGAGGCCTCCTGTCAATGAGGAAACTGGTATTTAAAACTGTGACTGATGGGATTGTCTATTACCTTGCAGCATTAAAGACATAACAACAGTACTCCCTCTCTCCTGACAGACTCATCGTGGCCCCTTTTAGACACAAACTCAGTTCTGCAAGAACATCAAAAAATGTCTCTTGTTCAAGTCAGCTGCACAGTGCACACAGTCATTTGAGAAATCAACAGTGTCCAGATTGTTCAATGTTTTCATGGTCTTGTAGGTCTTGTTTGATATAAGCAAGGTACCTGAACCCCACTAATCTACCCGATACCACAACTAAATTAAAGCATAGCAGCTTCAGGTATGATGGGCAGATGCAGAAGAAGTCATCTTCAATGGACAGCTAGTCCACATAACTGCCACACTCTGGTATTTGCCCATATCTGCAGATGCTACAACCATTGTTAAGTGGGATTCCACAGTGGTACTGCTAGCTGATCAGAAATCCCTGTGTGAGCTCTGTCCAAATGATCCTCTTGATTCACGCACTGTATCCAGACTCATATACATGAGTGAATCCCACGTACTGCTCTTATCTTCTTCAAACCTTTAGCTTTCTTTCTGCTTTTGTGTCTGCCTTGTATCTTGGACTTAATTTCATCTCCATTACTTAACACTGTACAAACATCACTAGCAAAAAGTGGACATTACAGAAAATACACTCAAGGACACAAATAAGGCAGAAATACTTAATATAGACTAGACTAGACTAGACTAGAATAGAATAGAATAGACCAGGTTGGAAGATACCTTAGAGATCATCAAGTCCAACCTATCACTCAACACCATCTAGTCAACTAAACCATGGCACCAAGCACCCCATCAAGTCTCTTCTTAAACACCTCCAGGGATGGTGATTCCACCACTTCCCTGGGCAGCACATTCCAATTCTCTTTCTATGGAGAACTTGTTCTATGAAGAACATCCAGCCTAAATTTCCCCTGGCACAGCTTGAGACTGTGTCCTCTTGTTCTGGTGCTGGTTGCATGGGAGAAGAGACCAACCCCCGCCTGCCTACAAACTCCCTTCAGGTAGTCATAGAGAGCAATAAGGTCTCCCCTGAGTCTCCTCTTCTCCAGGCTAAGCAACCCCAGCTCCCTCAGCCTCTCCTCATAGGGCTTGTGTTCCAAACCCCTCCCCAGTTTTGTTGCCCTTCTCTGGATAGGTGCAGTTGCTAAGGGCCTATCTTCATTCAGCTTAGGTCTCCCATGCTATCCTGAACAGTTTCCTGCACCTTCCAGCCAAACATAATCTCATTTAGTTCATTAGTGCTCCTAGCAGATCACAGCAAGACCTCCAAAAAGGTGTAAAGAGGTGGGTACAGGTCTGGTCCTGAACTCTTCAATATCTCCTCTCTGAAGCCCAAACTGCAGTTGGTCTCAGGAGCTTCAGCTGTGGCTCTTTGCTCCATCACAGTTGCCATTACCTTTTACTTCAATATGTGTTCAGTGAAGGTCTTCCAAATCACCTGTCCTGGCAACCTGATGACTTGGATACCTTCGTGCTATTCAGAGTGACATTGTCCCTTGCCTCCTCATTTCTCCATTCCTCTGTATTTTCAAGGTGTGTTCCCAAAAGGGTCTGCTTTGGCAAGAGGTGAATGTCAGAAAGCATAGAACTGGTGCCTGTTGGGGAGGAACTTTGTAATACAGAAAGAGAAGAGTATAAACAAACTGTTTGTCAGAATCCTCGTGTCATTGTTCTGGGGAAAAAAAGGACTATAAATTCTAATGCAAGCCTCCCACTCAGCTGTAAAACATACCATTGTATTTACACTAAAGGGATAATCAGACAAACAGTTATGAGTTTTTCCCAGAAAACTGTATCCTGAATTTGTTCTTAGAAAGGAAGTTGCTCATAGCCTCTCACTTCCTTCTTTGATGACTGCTATTTTAGGATCACTCTACTCCTTTTTTGGCCCCTCTCCTTGTGAAACTGAAATCACTTTAGCCCACGAAGTTGTTTCATAAAGCCTCCTTCTCAGCAAATGAATCCAGTTTCAGATTCTTAGGCTTAAAAAAAATCTTTACGGAGGCAGGAGAGAAAAGAAAGCTCCAGCATTCATTGGTGCAGCCTTAGCAGTCTCCAACATACTCAGCAGAGTCTCATTCATTTTACTGCAAGGGATGTGTAATCTCAGGATGGATCTGCTTAGTAAAGATTTAGTATTGAACAGGTGATGCCAGAAAGAATAGAAGTGTGGTTGTAGTGTGATGCCCAGGGATGGCTGCTCACTAAGCTGCCCAGAACAAACATTGTATGCATGCAAATTGAAAATACTGTAGAAAAAAAAGTCACTTGCATAGTAATGGCCCAGATCTCAAAAAAAGCTGTTCTGTAAAATAAGTTATTTCTGGAAGACTGTATTTTACTTTTATAACTTCTATAAAGTAAATAAAAATATACTACTGACCTTTTGCAAATCATGGCCAGGAGCCATTCACTGTAGATGGGGGTTACTTGGTAGTTGTATTAAGATGTACAGACATCATTGTAACACCAGTTCGAGAATGCAGGTTGTTAGCTGGGACAAGGGACCAAAACTGCTTTCTGAAGAAAGCAATCTGAAATACATTTGAGGGTGTTTTCTGCATGAGAAATTGTTTCAGCCATTCCCTAATAGTCATTTGCCTTCCCCAAACCAAGACTCTTTGAAGACATAGTGATTTGTATCTGAGGTAGATGTCCAAACCTTCAAATGTATTGAACAGCCTGTGGCTCTTTCACAAATGACAATGGTTGAGTGTTCAGTGCTTTAAAAATTAGTCTGATTTTCACACATGTCCAGGCTCATTTTAATGTTCAGAAATGGAGGAGTAAGGGTTCTATAGTCCTTAGAAACTCTAAATGTGAAATGCTGCTGCTAATTCACTTATTCTGGTTGGGTTTGGAGGTGTTCAGTGGAATTAAATGGGAAATATAACTTAAAACATTTTTTAAATGCTATGACATAACAAGATCCAGATGACATTTGGCGTCACAAACTCATCACCTGAAGCATAAAACCACCACTGAGAGCAGCCCTTCTCCCCATGCCTACACCATTCTACGTAATTTGTGGTTGAACCAAAAAGTCTTTGCAGCCATATATTTATTTGTCTTGCTTGGTGCCCTTTGTGCTACTCCCACACATTGCACTTTAAAGCTTTCCATGGCAGTTTTATTATCTTTCGTATTTTGCAACCCTTAAAGGCATTGATGTTGCAGCCTATTCCTGGGAACTGGTGGCAAAGCTCTCTTTGTTTCTCCTTAGGGAAGACCCCAAAGGCCACTAAAGCTGCTCAGAATTGTTTCCTTCCCTTTTAAGGGTGAGCTGAGAGAGACCGCCCACTTTCATCTTTAAATCTTAGCAGATGAGAGAGAAGCAAGTGTCCACAGCCAGGCAGCAACAATCAGTGCTGGAGCTTAACAGCTAGTGGAGCTGCAGCATCAGCCTGTAGACAGGCACTCCCAGGGCATAGAAAGACAGGGTCTATGCCCTGCCTTGCTACTGTCTACAGCTCTTCCTCAGCATCCCTTTGTAGAGCTCAGTTGACCATCCCACTGCATCTGCTGGCAGACTGCCTAGCAAGCCCAAGCATTGCTGAAGGACAAATACTGGTGACAGTGGCACAGATCTATGTGCATGAGAAAGCCAAGTTTTATCCAGTGACGCTTGCAGTAGCCCTTTCCCTAGTGGAATTACTGCCATGCCTTACATATTTACAGAGATCTCCACTATCTAAGCAGAGAAAATCTGAAACTGTATTTGAAAGATAATGTATTCAGATGATAACTCCTCCTTTCTGGAATTTTTTAAGTGACTTTATATTGTTGAAAAGTGCTTTTCACAGGCAGAAATGCTGAGTAAGGAAATACTAGCTAATACTAAGTGATGGACAAAGTATCTGAAAAATACAAGCACCTGCCTTGCATGCAGGGCTATTCAATGTCAAAAATTAATCATGCTAACATAAGCTTCCACTGTAAAAGCAAACTGTCATGTTATGATTTTCAGCCCAAGATGTGAATATGTATACTGCAATTCTAAAAGTACATCAGTGTCTAGCAATAAACAGCCATCACATTCCCTTCTGGAGAAGGAAAGGAAAGGAAAGGAAAGGAAAGGAAAGGAAAGGAAAGGAAAGGAAAGGAAAGGAAAGGAAAGGAAAGGAAAGGAAAGGAAAGGAAAGGAAAGGAAAGGAAAGGAAAGGAAAGGAAAGGAAAGGAAAGGAAAGGAAAGGAAAGGAAAGGAAAGGAAAGGAAAGGAAAGGAAAGGAAAGGAAAGGAAAGGAAAGGAAAGGAAAGGAAAGGAAAGGAAAGGAAAGGAAAGGAAAGGAAAGGAAAGGAAAGGAAAGGAAAGGAAAGGAAAGGAAAGGAAAGGAAAGGAAAGGAAAGGAAAGGAAAGGAAAGGAAAGGAAAGGAAAGGAAAGGAAAGGAAAGGAAAGGAAAGGAAAGGAAAGGAAAGGAAAGGAAAGGAAAGGAAAGGAAAGGAAAGGAAAGGAAAGGAAAGGAAAGGAAAGGAAAGGAAAGGAAAGGAAAGGAAAGGAAAGGAAAGGAAAGGAAAGGAAAGGAAAGGAAAGGAAAGGAAAGGAAAGGAAAGGAAAGGAAAGGAAAAAGGAAAGGAAAGGAAAGGAAAGGAAAGGAAAGGAAAGGAAAAAGAAAAGAGAAGAGAAGAGAAGAGAAGAGAAGAGAAGAGAAGAGAAGAGAAGAGAAGAGAAGAGAAGAGAAGAGAAGAGAAGAGAAGAGAAGAAAAGAAAAAAGAAAAGAAAAAAGAAAAGAAAAAAGAAAAGAAAGAAAAAGACTTTTTACCATGGTATGCAGTGACAGGACAAGGGGCAAAGGATTTAAACTGAAACAAATTAAATGTAGATTGGACATAAAAAAGTACATTCTTTTCAGTGAGGGTGGCGAGGCATTGCAACAGATTGCCCAAAGAAGTTGTGAGTGCCCTGTCAATGGAAGCGCTCAAGGTCAGGTTGGACAGGGCTCTGAGCAACTTAGTTTCATAGTTTCATAGTTTCATTCAGGGTTGGAAGGGACCACAAGGATCATCTAGTTCCAACCCCCCTGCCATGGGCAGGGAAACCCCACACTACATCAGGCTGGACAGAGCCTCATCCAGCTTGCTCTTAAACACCCCCAGGGACGGGGCTTCACCACCTCCCTGGACAACCCATTCCAGGGTCTCACCACTCTCATGGGGAAGAACCTCCTCCTCATCCAGCCTGAATCTCCCCACCTCCAGCTTCATTCCATTCCCCTAGTCCTATCACTACCTGACATCCTGAGAAGTCCTTCCCAGCCTTCCTGTAGGCCCCCTTCAGATACTGGAAGGCCACAATTAGGGTCACCTCGGAGCCTTCTCTTCTGCAGACTGAACAGCCCCAACTCCTTCAGTCTGCTCTCATAGGAGAGGTGCTCCAGCCCTCTGATCATCCTCGTGGCCCTTCTCTGGACACGTTCCAGCACCTCCACATCCCTCTTGTAATAGGGACTCCAGAACTGGACACAGTACTCAGATGGGGTCTCACCAGGGCTGAGTAGAGGGGGAGGATCACCTCCCTCGACCTGCTAGCCACACTTCTCCTGATGCAGCCCAGGATCTGATTGGCTTTATGGGCTGCAAGTGCACATTGAGAGCTCATGTTGAGCTTTTTGTCCACCAGCACCCCCAAGTCTCTCTCCTCAGGGCTACTTTCCAGCCAGTCACTGCCCAGCCTGTATTTGTGCCCGGGATTGCCTCGACCCAGATGCAGGACCCTGCACTTGCTCTTCTTGAACTTCATGAGGTTGGCTTGTGCCCACCTCTCCAGCCTGTCAAGGTCCCTCTGGATGGCCTCCCTTCCTCCAGCGTGTCTGCTGCACCACACAGCTTGCTGTCATCAGCAAACTTGCTGAGGGTGCACTCAATGCCACTGTCCATGTCACCCACAAAGATGTTGAACAAGACAGGTCCCAGGACTGATCCCTGAGGGACTCCGCTTGTCACTGGCCTCCACTGGGACATGGAGCCATTGACAGCCACTAAACTTCACCCAGTGAAAGATGTCTCTGCCCATGGCAGGGGAGTTGTAGTAGATAATCTTTAAAGATCCTTTCTAAACCAAAACATTCTGTGGGCAGTCCATTCCAACAGCAAATCAGACTCTCTGTGAAGAACTAATATCCAGCCTGAACCTCCCCTGGCACAACTTGAGACTGTGTCCCCTCATTCTGTTGCTGGTTGCCTGGGAGAACAGACTGACCCCCACCTGGCTACAACCTCCCTTCATGTAGTTGTGGGCAGCAATGAGGTCTCCCTTGAGCCTCCTCTTTTCCAGGCTAAACAATCCTAGCTCCCTCAGCCTCTCCTCAGAGGGCATGTGTTCCACGCCCTTCACCAGTTTCATCACCCTTCTCTGGACACATTCCAGTACCTCAACATGTCTCTTGAATTGAGGGGTCAAGAACTGGACACAAGTTCTAGAAGCATCAGGACAATGGTAAAGATAGGGGACATCTCCAACTAGATCAGGCTGCCCAGAGCCTGTGCTGGGT
Source organism: Melanerpes aurifrons (assembly GCA_011125475.1). Classification (NCBI taxonomy): domain Eukaryota; kingdom Metazoa; phylum Chordata; class Aves; order Piciformes; family Picidae; genus Melanerpes; species Melanerpes aurifrons. Next base: position 204,274 of record WWNC01000061.1, on the reverse strand, counting down.
TGAGGCAGCCCCCTTCCCCACCACTGGCAACAATAAACACTCAGACAAACGGATTGCAAAAGTGATGGAAAGTTTAACTAGAAAGCAGTGAACATTTAGAGAAAGCCAAAAGCGCAGTGACAAAGAAAAATCCCAAAACAGACCCAGAGAGATCCCATCCCCACCTGAGGGTACACCCAAGACCCCCAGGGCTTCTTCTTCCCCCTCCCACTGCTAGGCTAGTCTCAGCTGGCCAGATCTGAGACTGCCCATCCCCCCATGGCCTTGGGCCTAGCCCAGCCCAAATCCAGGAGACATCTCCCCCAGTTACTGGCTGACGGAGGAGGAAGAGAAGAGAGAGTGCTAGACTCCGCACTGGATCTTATAGTGGTGCAAAGGATTGTGGTAGGAAATACTACATAATTTCCTGTGTCCACCCCTCTGGGCTGGACTTCTGGACACAGGAAGTAAACATTGCAGGGGGGCACCCAGCTCAAACAGCAACAGAGCCACATTGAGTTTGATCATGAACGTCTCTAGGGAAGGGAACTCAATCTCATCCCTGGGCAACCTGTTATAGTGTTTTACCACTCTCACAGCAAACTTCTTCCTTATGTCCAACCTAAATCTATCCTGCTCCCGTTTCAAACCACTGCCCCTCATCCTATTACTACAAGCTCTTCTAAATAGTCCTTCCCCAGCCTCCCTGCAGGTCTTCTTCAGATATTGAAATGTAGCTGTAAGGTCTCCCAAGAGCCTCCTCTTATCTGGACTTTGAGGGTCACTTCCTACCCAATGCAATCAGTGAATCTGTATTTCATCTCTGCCTCCATGATGAGGTATCTCATCTTCAACAGCACCCCACAGCTACATCGTCTTCTTTTCTACTCTACATGCCTACTTTCCTACTGCCTTTTCCTCCCTCTCTGTTTCTCCTCTCTGTTTCTTCTTTCCCTTCTCTAGCTCAGTCAGTACGTGCTACAAGTCTGGTTCAGCTGCTTTATGTGTCCCCATGGTCATAGGCTCCTCCAAGTTCTTCCTGTGAGGTAATCATCTAATTCAACACACACCTCAAAATTCAACATTAACCTCAAAACTGCCTAGTATACCTTTCATAGACTCCTCAAAGCCATGTCTGAACTTCAGAATCCTCTTTAGCTTAGTCTCCCAGCTATGTCGTGTCTCCCGCAGGTTCCTCAGATGCCATTTCCCACCTAAGGAGTTTCCATTAAAATATTACCCAGGATTATCTGCCTCCTGCAGCCAGGCATCTTTGTCTTTCCTGCCTTTAGGTGACATTCACATCAAAAAATGCCTTCACCTCCCTCCTTGGCTCTGCAAAAAATGCCATATCAAGCTGTCCCTACAAACTCCAGGCAAACTCACGTACCTCTTCCCCAGTCTAGGCCTCCAGCAATCATCCTTTGCTTGGATTTTAAAGATTTTTGCCGGAATCAATCTTATTTTGAAATGGTAAAGATAACAGCTTGCAAATTACATGCATTTACGTACCTCACTTCATTCAAATTAACTGGGAGAGATAAGAATCTCCAGCAAATTCATTCTGCTAATGTTCTAAACTGTGAATTTCAATCAAAGCTGAAAACGAAACCAATTCAGCCAAATTGCTGACTCTTGTTACACTTCAAGTGGTCTAAAAGCATGCATCAATAAGCAAAGCGACTTCTCTTTGTGCAGCTGAGCTTCAGACTGATTTGCTGCTTTCCAGGATTGTCTGATATAAAAAAAAAAAAAAACAAAAAAAACCCACAGTCAGCTGCAGCTAATAAGAGGAAAATCAACCCAGAGCCAAAGAGCAATAAAAATGCGGTAACAAGTTCAGAACATTTTGTCACAGCTAAAATTGGTTTCCTATGAATCGTCTGAAATAAAATACATTGCAAAGCTTTGCGGATTGCAGCCGCTGAAATAGCAAATGTCTGATTGAATATGAGCTCCAGAAGCAAAAAGGAAATCTGCTTTTTGGCCCAGAATGAGAATCAGTGCCAAGGTGAAGAGTTAGAGATGCTACACAAAGGGTTTAAAAAGTAATTAACTGCTCAGTGCTTTGGGACACTTGAAACCCAGGGGTTTAGCTAGAGAAACTTTCTTTGAAATATTCAGACCATCTGCATTTCTTTGGATAACTTGAAACTGGGCTGCAGCTTATGAGACAGAGCCTTACAGATCAGAGATCAAAGTGATGTGAAAAACATAATAGCAAATCCAAGTGAAGCGTCTGGAAAAAGACTGGGTGTTTTATCTCCACCATTCCCACCACCACAGCAGCTGAGTGCCCCATAGGCTTTCTTATTTGAATTTCTAAATATAAGTTACATTGGTGCAGCTAAATCCCTGGAGTGCATGGGGAGAGAGAAGAGCAGCATTTGCAGACCCAAAGATGCAAGACTTCTAACGGGGTAATGGGTCCAGTGTGGACATCCCTACTTTACCAGCATCAGGGTAATTCCCAGCATCTTCGTCTTGAAGCCCAAAGCAGAGGGCAGAGGGGTAAAGCACAAGGAGCAAACAAATAAAACAACTACACAAGGAGCAGAGCTACCCATGAGGAGAGAGGAGGCAGCTGAGCAGCGCAGCTCTGGGAGTTTGGCTTTTGGCTTTGATTCCCTTGCTTTTCAGGCGGTAAGGGGCTGGTGGCTTGAGGCTTCCCGAAGAGAGGAGGAGGGGCAGGGGGCTCAGACTGCCTACTTGCCGGAGGGCAGTGACGCAGCTGGGGGAGGGGTTGCCGCGGAGACCGCGCGCAAACCAAACAGAACCCAGCGCGTGGCTGAGGAGAGAGGAGGCAGCTGAGCAGCGCAGCTCGACTGCTCACTGACAGGGGAAAAAAAAAAAAAAAAAGAAAAAAAAGCCGTGTGGAGAGGGTGGTTACTGCAAGATGGTCACCACTAGAGCAAAGGCTAGCAGAAGGACAGTGGGCACCCAAACAGAGACCACACACAAGCATGCAGATGTTCAGGTAGGTGGCTGCAGTGAGTGCTGGAGCCTGGCACTCGATATGGAGGCTGGAGGGAGCAGCTGTTTCAGGTGTGAGCAGGTCAGTGATCTGATGAGCATGGTGGTCAAACTAAAAGAAGAGGTGGAAAGGCTAAGAGCTAGAAGAGATGGTGAGCAGAAAATTGACGATTCCCATAACGTAATCTCTTCTAAACCAGAACAGGGGTAACACTTAGGGGAACAGGGAGTTTGATACCTCCCCAGAAGCAAGATTCTCAACCTCCCTGTAGTAACCCACATGAGCAGGGCCAATGGGAACAGGTCTCTGCCCGACGGAAGAAGTGCAAACAAAGGAAGTCTGCTCCTGTGAGCAGCACGCTGCCTCCAGTGCAGTTACAGAACAGGTATGAGGCTCTGCAGGAGGAACAGGTCATTGGTGAGGCTGAGGACTCAAGAAGGTCAGAAGCTGTACCAATGACAGGTTGCCTCAGGCCAGCCATCAAAACTTACCCAGAAAAGAAACCTCGCAGGGTCTTCGTCATAGGAGACTCCCTACTGAGGGGAACAGAGGGCCCAATATGCAGACCAGACCAATTTCATAGAGCGGTCAGCTGCCTCCTGGTGCCCAAGTAAAAGACGTTGTAGATAGAATTCCCAACCTCGTGAGTCCTTCAGACTACTACCCACTGCTGGTCTTTCAGGTGGGCAGTGATGATGTAACAATGAGAGGCTCACAATCTATTAAAAAGACTTCAGAACTTTAGGGCAAATGCTAAAGGGATCAGGGCTCAAGTCGTGTTCTCAGCCATCCCTCTAACGTCAGCAATGGATGAGGACACACTGAGGAAGGGCCGACAGATCAATTCATGGCTCAGGGGCTGGTGCCATCGACAGGGCTTTGGGTTCCACAATCATGGATTGGTTTTCAAGGCACCTGAGCTGAAAACAACTCATGGGACACACTTGTCCCAGAGTGGGATAAGAATACTGGGGCAGGAATTGGCAGGGCTCATTGATAGGGCTTTAAACTAGATTTGAAGGGGGAAGGGGTTTATAGTCTCCTGCTGGCTGGTGACAAACAGAGGGGCAGCTCACCAGCAGTAGAGAGAAGGAGAGATGGTAAGGGCTCTCAACTTGCTGCCCTGAGGCAAGCCACGAATGATCCACCAGGACATTCTGTGGAAACCGAGGGGAATTGGCACAAGAGGAGGCCAGGGCCAGCCCAGCTGAAGTGCTTCTATGCCAATGCGCGCAGCTTGGGCAACAAACAGGATGAGTTAAGGGCCACTGTGCTGCTGGGATGCCACGACATAGTGGCAGTTACTGAAACTTGGTGGGATGAATCCCATGACTGGAATGTAGGCATAGATGGATATAAACTCTTTAGGAAGGATAGGCAGGGAAGGAGAGGAGGAGGTGTTGCCCTCTATGTCAGTAACCAGTTGGAATCAGTGGAGCTCCAACTGGGGAGGGATGATGAGCTAGTTGAGAGCGTATGGGTTAAAATTAAAGGCAGGACAGGGGAAGGAGATATTACTGTGGGGGTCTCCTACAGGCCACCTGACCAGCAGATCCAAGCAGATGAGGCCCTCCATAGGCAAATAGAAGCGGCTTCCAGGTCACAAGCCCTGGTCCTCATGGGTGATTTCAACCACCCGGACATCTGCTGGAGGGACAACACAGCAAGGCACCAGCAATCCAGGATGTTCCTGGACTGCATAGAAGACAACTTCCTCCTCCAAATGGTAGAGGAACCAACAAGAAATGGTGCTATGCTGGACCTTGTTCTCACCAACAGGGAAGGGCTGGTAAGCAATGTGAGGCTCAGAGATGGCCTTGGCTGCAGTGACCATGAAGCAATTGAATTTAACATCCTCAGGGCAATCAGGAGGAAGTATTCCAAGCTCACGACCCTAGACTTTAGGCGTGCAGATTTTGATCGCTTCAGGGATCTGCTAGCCAAAGTGTCGTGGGACAAAGCCCTGGAGGGAAGAGGGACCCAGGATAGCTGGTCAATATTCAAGGACCACCTCCTCTGTGTCCAGGAGCTCTGTGTACCAACAAAGAGAAAAGCAGGTAAGAATGCTAGGAGGCCTGCCTGGATGGGCAAGGAGCTACTGGACACACTATTACTTAAAAGGAAACTCTACAGGAAGTGGAGAGAAGGACAGGTAGAACGGGGAATATAAGGAAGCTGCCCGAGCAGCAAGAGTCCTGGTTAGGAAAGCCAAAGCAGAGTTTGAATTGAATCTAGCCAGGGAGATTAGAGGGAACACTAAGAACTTTTACAGGTATATTAATGGGAAGAAGAAGACTAGGAAGGTGTGGGCCCCTCAGAAAGGAAAATGGTGACATGGTCACAAGGGATGAGGAAAAGGCTGAGGTACTTAATAACTTCTTTACCTCAGTCTTCACTGCAAGGGCCTCTAGCCACACTCCTGATGTTATGGAAGTCAAAGCCAGGGACGGGGAGGAAGAACTGCCCATTGTAAGTGCAGATCAGGTTCGTGATCATCTGAAGAACCTGAAAGTGTTCAAGTCCATGGGACCCGACGGGATACACCCACGGGTACTAAGAGAAGTGGCAGATGAGGTTGCTAAACCCCTCTCTATTATATTTCAAAAGTCATGGCAATCTGGGGAAGTCCCCACGGACTGGAAAAAGGGGAAACATTGCCCCCATCTTCAAAAAGGGTAAGAAGGAGGAACCAGGGAACTACAGGCCAGTCAGTCTCACCTCTGTGCCTGGAAAGATCATGGAGCAGATCCTCCTGGAGTCACTACTTGCTCAAAAGAATAGTGAAGAGGTAATTGGGAACAGGCAGCATGGCTTTGCCAAGGGCAAATCCTGCCTGACCAACCTGGTGGCCTTCTATGAGCAGGTGACAACATTAATAGATGAGGGGCGAGCAACTGATGTCATTTACCTAGACCTGAGCAAAGCCTTTGACACTGTCCCGCACCACATCCTGGTCTCCAAACTGGTGACACATGGGTTTGATGGGTGGACCACTAGATGGATAAGGAACTGGCTTGATGGCCGCACCCAAAGAGTGGCTGTCAATGGGTCCATGTCCCAGTGGAGGCCAGTGACAAGCGGAGTCCCTCAGGGATCAGTCCTGGGACCTGTCTTGTTCAACATCTTTGTGGGTGACATGGACAGTGGCATTGAGTGCACCCTCAGCAAGTTTGCTGATGACACCAAGCTGTGTGGTGCAGCAGACACACTGGAGGGAAGGGAGGCCATCCAGAGGGACCTTGACAGGCTGGAGAGGTGGGCACAAGCCAACCTCATGAAGTTCAAGAAGAGCAAGTGCAGGGTCCTGCATCTGGGTCGAGGCAATCCCGGGCACAAATACAGGCTGGGCAGTGACTGGCTGGAAAGTAGCCCTGAGGAGAGAGACTTGGGGGTGCTGGTGGACAAAAAGCTCAACATGAGCTCTCAATGTGCACTTGCAGCCCGCAAGGCCAATCAGATCCTGGGCTGCATCAGGAGAAGTGTGGCTAGCAGGTCGAGGGAGGTGATCCTCCCCCTCTACTCAGCCCTGGTGAGACCCCACCTGGAGTACTGTGTCCAGTTCTGGAGCCCCTATTACAAGAGGGATGTGGAGGTGCTGGAACGTGTCCAGAGAAGGGCCACAAGGATGATCAGAGGGCTGGAGCACCTCTCCTATGAGAGCAGACTGAAGGAGTTGGGGCTGTTCAGTCTGCAGAAGAGAAGGCTCCGAGGTGACCTAATTGTGGCCTTCCAGTATCTGAAGGGGGCCTACAGGAAGGCTGGGGAGGGACTGCTCAGGATGTCAAGTAGTGATAGGACTAGGGGGAATGGAATGAAGCTGGAGGTGGGGAGATTCAGGCTAGATGTGAGGAGGAGGTTCTTCACCATGAGAGTGGTGAGACCCTGGAATGGGTTGTCCAGGGAGGTGGTCGAGGCCCCGTCCCTGGGGGTGTTTAAGAGCAGGCTGGATGAGGCTCTGTCCAGCCTGATCTAGTGTGGGGTTTCCCTGCCCAGGGCAGGGGGGTTGGAACTAGATGATCCTTGTGGTCCCTTCCAACCCTGAATGAAACTATGAAACTATGAAACTATGAAAGAGTCTTTTAATATAGATTTCATGTGCCATTTAGAGCAGGTCCACAGTTTTTTATGCCAACTTTTTTAACTGAAATTAGAATTTTGTCTAAAACAAATTGCATTCTTGAACACTCTCTTTCTCCTTGAAAAACTTAGGAAAATAATTTCTAGAAATAGAAGGTGGGATTCATCTCACTTACCTTTAGAATTTTGCAGCACAGACATGTTTACCGAAACTAATTACTTTGGTTTCCCTTTTAATAAATTTTAGGCATCCATTGTAGGAAGAGATGAACTGCACCCATAGAAATACCTTGTATTCAATTAAAGACAGCATATGGCTGCCTCAGGTGTAGAATTACACTGCTTTATATATATTTGATAACATTAATTCCATTCAAAACTTCTCAAAGCATCTCAAAGTTAAAAAACAAGGAAACACAAAACCAAACAAAAGCCCTAAACATAGGCCACACCTTGAGTACTGTGTCCAGTTCTGGGCCCCATTGGAATGGGCTGCCCAGGGAGTTGATGGAGTCACCATCCCTGGAAGTGTTCAAGAGGGGATTGGACGTGGCACTTGGTGCCATGGTTTAGTCATGAGGTCTGTGATGACAGGTTGGACTTGATGATCTTTGAGGTCTCTTCCAACCTTGGTGATTCTGTGATTCTGTGATGACAACTTTTGCCCTGGCTGTTGCCTTTCAGAGACTGTAGCTACTTCCTCAACCTCTAGTCCATCTATCTCCCACCTCTGAATCACAAAGTACTTGATCTTACTCCGGTAATCAAGACACAGAAACATTTCCTGCAAGCCAAAGCAGCCCTTTTTTCTTTTTTTTTTTTTTTTAATAAAATCTTCTGTTTCCACTGGAAGGAAACTAGAGCTCTTTGTTTGGCCAAAGACTAGTCTTCCCACAAGCAGATGTGCTCAGTGTCCACCCACACAGCCCCAAAAGAACAAGCCTTGAGAGGGAGCAGGCAGCTTGGTCTCCACCAACTCCTTTCACACAGATCAATGAACACTTGCTGAACAGAAATGCCTTTTCATCCACAGCAGCTGAGGCCATGCTCCTGCCCATGACCCATCCCATCCCTACAGGACTAGAGGAGCTTGTGATGGCTTATGATGAAAGACTGCTTTCCATTTTGAGCTTCTCCCCGTGGCACCACACAGCTTGAGCAATGTAGCAGTTTCAAATAATTTTCAAGCAGAGCCTTGCTTCTATTTTTGCAGTGGTATTGCAGCCCTGCAAAGTTTGGTGGCTGGTGCTTATGGTGTGAATCCTCCCCTGCAGGCAGCGTGGGCAGTTAAGCAAACAAGCCCAGTTCCAGAGGGAATACAGTAAATAACTCTGTACAATTCACATGGAATTGGTTTTCAGTGAACTAAGCAACTCTGACTCTGTCACCATCCCAGTGGCAGCACATCTTCCACTAACAGTGTGGTGGAGCTCCCTATGTGCTCTCCATCATTTTGACAGGGTGTTAAACTGCTGTGGTGCACCTTGTTCCCAAGGGCAGACTGTACATTTAATCAATTGTACAGTATGTTGTGCAGTTTCATTCTTTACTGATGGTACAAGTTGATAACTACCTTGATTAGGCTGCTAATTTAAAGCAGTTGAACACTTTCCTTGGCATCTGCTATGAAGAAATCAAGTGCTGTCCTCCTAGTGCTGTAGGTAAGCATCTCCTCACTTTGAGCCTCAGAAATAACTTCTCAACAGCCTCAGACCCCTATGTCACTTACTTTCTCTGGAAGATGTTTTTCCTCAATGTGAAATGATCACATTACGTTTACCCCTTTATTCATTCAAACCACTTAACCCATGGGGGAAGAGTCTAAATTTTGCAATGGTTTGTTGTTTTGTTCTGCTTTTGCTCTAGAGCCTTCTGTGACACTGTGAAACAGTTGTAAAAGATGAGTGAGGAAGCTGCAGGAATCAGCCTGATGACTTTTACACGTTTGCCACTTTTAAATGAATTATACTGCAATAAAGAGTTGCATGACCACACAGAATGTTTCAAGTGCTGCTAGAGAAGCAGCGGTTTTATATCAAGGCATAGGCCAGAAACAGAGCTACATCTAGAGCTAAAATAAATGGTGTATCACAAGAGTCTGGGCTCGTGCCTGTGCTATTCTGTATCTACATAACTGTTCAGTGAATCTATTCAGGCAGACACAGTTTTATCTTTGTGGAAAGTTTTTGAGTAGACATTCAAGCAGAGATACAAAGCAAGTTCATTTGTTCTAAGAATAAAAAAGGCATGTGTATGGGGAAAGCAGGCTGCCAACCAGTGCACACAAAACCAGGAGTACACAGCGGCTTTTGCAGGAGTCTGGATTAAAAAACAAGCAGACAAGACAAAACTAACAGTATTACTGCAGAAAAGAACATGAGAAAGGGAAGAAGTTAATGCTGACTGTATGCATCTTGCTAAATTGAAAGCAACTCCTGCCGTTAAATGACTGGAGTCACAACACTGACTGAGAGGAAACAAGAAGGCGGCAATGGGGGAAGAGGTAGAGCAGCTTCCCCAATCCTAGCTGCCTTGCTGGCTCTGTGTATGACTCAGAGTCCTTTGTGAAGACCTTAATCCATCATATCTGGGAGGAGATGAAATTGTCATGGTGCTATGTGGCAATTACTCTCCATGCACTGCCCGCTGTCCTGCTTGACGTGGTGTGCATTGTCATCAGGAGAGTTCAAGTTGTGCAACCCACTTCTGCCCGTTGATGCAGGCTGCTGCTGTGCCCTTTTTATGTCTACAACTCTTCTACCAGACAAGAGTCCACAGCACATGCACAACACAGACAGCTATGCTTACTGGTGTTATGGTTTCCTCCCCAAAACTACATTCTTAATGATTATGATAACTGAAGTGCCCTTGCAAGGAAACTGTTTTGGCATTTGAACTATTCCAGAACTATTAATTGTCAGAAAATGAATGGCATCCTTTGATTTGCTTTCCAGATGGACAATATAAGCATCTTCAGGCCCCTCTGAAGCTACCTTCTGCTGCTAGCTTTTTGCAGCTGTGCTCAGCAGAGCCCTGGCAGGCTGGAGCTCAGCAGACAACTGCAAGAGGGACAGAAAAGTTTCTGAGTTTCAACTTGCATTAAATGTTTATCTGCTTCACACAGAGCTGACACTGTTTTATAATATATAAACATACTGTTGATAAAACTTTAATGGGAATCATTACTGCTCTTTGAAAATTCTAATTATTTGGATTATTAGGAAATAACTTAAGAACTTGGATAAGATCAGGGGATTTGGATGGGCTGTCAGTGACACAACTTCTATGCCTATAACTCCCACTAAGTTAGTAATTTTCCATAGTTTATGTATACATTCCACTTCTCAACATAATACAATACTGCAGGCGATGTGTTTCACAGGGCATATTTCACATCCTGCCTTTCTCAGTCACTCCAGCTCTGGTCTTGTGCTTCTCCAGGAATGTCATTGCTGATCTGCAAGGAACGACTCATATGTCCTCATGGAGTGGATCATGCCTGCAGACCCAGCCAGCCCCCCACAACCAGCCAGCCCCCTTGTCCTCAAATACTTGTTTGTTCTGCCATTCGGGGGCGGGGAGGGGGGGTGTGGGGGGTGTCTGCTTATTCCTGTCTCACATGAGTAAGGTGTAATTCCACTTTTAAAATACCCACCTTGAAGACTTTATCAATGGGTGATTTACAAGTTTATGTTTTCATATTTTTAGATTTCACTCATTTTGCAATCAGCTCTGTGTAATAAGAGCCAAAGTTGTAGCAAGGCGACAAATGACACATAAATCCAGTTTTGCTCATTCACAATCATTTCAAATGGGTTCTTATTCTTCCTGTTGGACAGGATGAGGTGAAACTCAGAGCATTGGAACTCAGCATTGTGAGAAACTATCTTGCCAGTTTATAGACTTAATTTGATACATGGTCTAAAATATTCATCTGCTACTAATCAATTTTCTGAGTGCTTGTTAGTTGTTGTTCTCAGTTTAGGGCAGCACAGACCACATTTCACCTGTTTGGTCCCTTTTTACAAGATTAATTTATCCTGTAAATAGGCCAGCCATACAACTAGGATAATTTTTGTTTTCAAAATAGCCAAAATATATTATAAGTGAGACAGTGCTGCTTGCAGGCACAGTCTTCCGGCTCATACTTGGAAGCTGTAGGCTGCCACTTCCTTTCTTGATTGTAAAACAGCATTTCATGTTCAGGTATTTAGTATAAACTCTCTCTTTGGAGCCAGTGGAGAAAACAAACCTCTGGGTGCTGTGTAGCATTGCTGCTGCTACTGAGCCGCACCACAGACCTGGGGACCACTAATATCAAGCTGTCCCTACAAGCTCATTACCCTTCTCACCTTGTAGATGAGGTTTTGGGGAGATGAGAAAGATGTTGAATTGCCTGTGCCTTGGATAGTTCCTATTACAAGTGATGATTCAGCAGACAGCTGCATCCACTGCTCATGGACATCAACATCTGCCTGAGTGAAATCTCCACTCAGCACCTGGGAAGGCTCATGATATGTCAGGGAGACCTGTGCCAGAGCAACCTCCATGCCTCTGTCACTGCTTAGACAGCCACACAAGAAAGAAACCATATTTGGAAACCACTCTTTGACCTTCCCATCCTGCCAAAATCACCCAGGTTTGCCACCTCTGATCTATGAGTCATCACAGCCACAACCTAGTGTGCTCCCTATGCATACACAATTACATCATTATCTGGAGCACTAGAAGAGCTGATTTGTTGTTGTTATAAATTATCTCTCAAAATTAAATTAAATTGAATTATATTTCTGTGAAGACACAGCAAATTTCAACTCATGAAATGTTCTCAACATAAAATGCCACCAGCATTTTCTAAGATGTAAGAAACCACGCTGTGATTAAGAAACCTGTTCAGAACACTCCTGGAAAGGAAGCAAGGAGGAAAGTTATCAGCAGGACACAAGTGATTTCCTGAGCACCACGCAAGAGATTTCAAATGGCCACCAAAGTGAAAATTGATGTCTGGACCACTCACCAGCACTGTCATTACCTACACGTTCTTGGCAAAGGAGAAAGCTCAGGAACAGTCACTGTTACAAAAGCAAGGCTCAAGTGGGAGAAAGCCATACACTCTTAGAGCACCCACCATGAAAATGCAGGATCAATAATCTTGTCTATTACAGTATAAGATCAGATCAATAGGGCTGGCTTTCATCCCACATAAACAGCAGTTCCTGTCATTGCAGTCCTCTCATGGTAATGCTTTTAAGTAATTGCAAGCATTTCAAAGACTTCCATTTTCAGAAACCCTGCATAAATCATGCTGGGATTAGCAATGTTCTTTGAAACATTAAGTCGAAAACCCAAATAATCCTCCCCTTTAAGGGATTATCCATTCTTCATCCTTACACAAACTACAGGAGTGCATTAAGGAAAGAACATTCAGGATCAAGCTGTTGGGGTTACTAAACAGTGACTATTTTTTAATTTAAACTTTGTCATGACTATCAGTGATCAAATAACTTTGCATCAGTGCAGATGATTTCAGGTAAATGTCCAAGTTCAACACTTGAACAGCCTGAGCACAAAGTTTCTTTCTATTCAAGATGATAAATTTGGTTCTATAGATTTCAATTAGTTGCTCACCATTTTGTTTAACTGCTAGTGACAGAACTGGACAAGTAATCCATAGGGAATCATTTACTCAATTAATTCAGCCATTTTTCTGCTTGCTTATTGTTCATAAGGAGATTGTAATATTCTCACATTTGTGCCTTCTTGGATGTATTAATCAAATAAGCTCATCACATTACTGTCTGCTTATAGTCCCTGCCTTGGTCCCACTGGAGCAAGGCACAGGATGAATTCAGGTGCACATTGCAATTGCTGGAGAACATAAAACATAAAGATGAGGAACCCTTGTCTCAGAGAAAGGATGATTAGAAGAGAAGCGATTTAGGTAAACAAAATAATACAAGGCTAAAGTGAAGACAAGGAAAGGCAGTTATTTTTCCTCTCATAATACAAGAAAGAGAGGAGACAGAAACTACACAATGTCAAAAAAAAATTATGTTGGAACCAACTTAATACAACAGTATCAGTGCCAAGAGTTTAGCACAACAGAAAAAAAGCATTAGACATTTATATGGATATTGAGAATAACAGCTCTGAGAATATGCTTTTAAAAGCATTATAAACCTTTTTGTTTCTGAACATTGGCAAGTCTTGCAAGGTCAATTCCTTACAAGTGCTTGTATTTGAAATTGAGAATAAGTTCATCTTGGTCTCACATGGTCCAAGGACATAGCTTGCATGGCGTGTTACTATTTCTTGCTGGGATAGGTGGAGATTCAAATAAGGTGCACAGTCTATACACACAGCCTTGTCACTTCATTTTTTACAGCACTATTTTCAGCAATATCACTTACCTCAGTGTTCCTGGTGGTGAAGAAAGTAGCCAGATCATAATCTGGAGCACAGGCTTTCACTGCACTCTCACTCTTTTTTCTAAGACATTTTTGGAGGTACGTTTTGGAGACTATTCTCCCCAGGCTTGGTCTGTGGCATCAGCTGTGGCTGCAGGGAAAGACAAAGTCCCTTTGCAAAGGACTAGGGAGGGAGGAGGGCTGGCAAGGAGCAGTGCTTGAAAAACATGAAGACAAAGTAGGGAGCACCATCACCTTTCAACCTTAGTCTTCTCTCAGCACCTAGATTCTGTATCAGATACATGGAGAGACAACTCAAAAAGGTACTTCAGATTCATGACCCTTGTAGAATTTTTCTTCTCTTCTTCATAACTAGCAGGACATTTTATGATACGTGATTTGTAAGAAAATAGGTATTTAATCAGCTTAGATATTAAATGGGCTCTGACACAAGAGCCTGGACAATGATTGTACAGTTCCAGTTCCCTCCAGACCTGCTATGAAAAATCATCTCATGTTCTGTAATGAGAACAGTAAATTACAGAAAGCACATTGGGCAAAATGGCCATTAATCTCCTGCACTCCCCACTGAGACCCCCACTAATTAGAAAGGTGAAAAAGGCTTTTCCTGAAGCAAAGCCCAACTCCTGCCTGTGTCACCATTTCACAAGGCTGCTTGGTGGTTTGGGGTGCTGGGTTTCCGTTTCTCCAGTGTATTTCCATCCACACTACTAAGGCTGAACCCAGCCATATTCTGCTGGTGCATGTTAGGTGAGGCCAGCCAAGGTTATGGCTCAGGATCCCTCAAGGATCTCCTGTTCTGATTTCACTATAAATAAGTGAGCAACATTGCAGGTACAAAGGTCCTAGCCATCTGGACTGCAAAGCACAATTCTGACTAAGCAGCTTCTGTCTCAACTCTTTTATCTAATATATCCTGTTCAGTGCCCCTGGTACCCACACATACCCACTGAGCCCCAGGTGCATCTGTGTCCTGTTCTGAGACCAAATGGCATAGCCTGATGTCATCCATATTTTTAAACTATCCTGGCCCTCCAGAACTTGAGGTTGCCTTCAAGCAATCCCAGTGGAATGACCCCTTATTGGCTCCTGGCCTAAACCTGAAGCCCTTGAGTTGCTGTCAAGGAGCCAATGTAACCAAGCAGTGGCTACTACAAGGCAGATTCCTGGGGAAAAAAAAGGGGATTATAAAGGCGACTGTCTGGCTCTAATGGTCAGCTGGATGACATATGGGAAGGAAAAGCCTCATTTTGAAAGTTCCCATTTTCACTGGGGCAAGGAGCACAGTTTGTTCTGGTTTGTTTCTAAAAAAAAGGCAGAGCTGACAAAATGATTTAGGAGCCTGTGATTTTCAAGTCTGTTTGTTACACCATATTCTGGCTGCTCTGTCCCACGTGAGCCTGTCTAACAGTTTATATTGTTGCATTTCAAATGCCATCCACCTGTGGAAACTGAAAAGCAATCCCATAAAATTTAACCCAGCCTTTGACCATCAAGTAAAGTATCAAGTCACCAGCAGGGAGGACACATCCTTCCTGTTACTGTGAGAGAGCATCCATTTTCTCCATCAGCCTCTTGGTGCACAAACACTATCATCAGGAACTGATCTCTCAAATATCTTGCAAAGGGCATCCTAGACAGTAATGAAGCTTCTGGAACATCCAAATATCACTCTTATAATAATGTCGGTGAGCTCAGTTATGTTTAAATAGTATCCTACACACACAGAATAGAAACAGAACATTTCCATCTACCCCTTTCTTCCCCCTCTTTTTAGTATTTTTTTTCCCCTGTTAAAAAGGAGCTGGTACATCAGGTTTTCCTGCTCTTTCTTTGTTTAAATAATATTACTGCATTTTGTGGCACACAACTCCTGCTAGGTCTCCCATCAGTGTCAGAGAGGGAAAGAATCCAGAGAGCAGAGACATTATTAGGAAGATGGATGAAGGTTCTTGACAAAACAGGCCAAATGGGGTAATGCTGAAAGCAAAGACTCCAGAACAGGAACAGACAGCAACATGGGACTGTGGCATATAAGCACTACATCAGCTAATATTCCAGCCTTGCACCAAGTACAGAAGAAGCCATCACATTTTTTTTTCTACTGGTTATCAAAAGTGGGGAAAAAGGGGGAAAGGTCATTTTAAGATATCACTTTTGTCTGCAAAGAGCTAGTAATTGCATTGTAGGATTGCATCGTCCACTGCTACAATATCCCACAAACTCTCAGCTTTTCTACTCTCTCTCAGCGTTTCAGCCTACAGGGCAGGAGTCTGTGAGAGTTGTTGTAGGATGCTGGTGAGAGCTCTGTCCTGTTATCAAGGTGTCTTCAGCAGCAACAAATCTTAGCATCTCAGGATGAGACAAATTTGTCAAGCTGGTTTGGTGGCCTTGGTGTGCATCTACTGGAAATCAAGAGCCAAGCTAAAAGAAAAGTCTTTCATACTGCTGGCAGCCTGCACACTCCATACATGCAAAAGAATAAACCCTGTGTAGTAAGCATGGATTTTTGCCAGACACATTCTCTGGAGCTCTTGAAAAATGTGTGATACAAGCCAAACGTGCATCCTCAATTCTAAAATCCAAGGCATGCTTGGAAAGGTTGCTAGTCCCACTCAACACAGTAGTTTGATGTACATTCAAAATAAACCATATTTAAAGGATATGATTGACCAAATGTGAACACTGGAGATATGAGGTACAGCATGCTACTAAATTAAAGTGTCAGGGCACCATACCAGTTTTCTGTTGGAAACTCAGTTTTCTGTTGGATGTGCTACTGATCTCCCATGCAGTGCTTGGGAAATAGCAAAAAGCAAGGACCATTCATAAAAGCAGTCTGGATAGAATCACACAGCTCTGGAGGTGAGGAGATGTCTATAAAGTCAACTAGGGCAGACAATCCAGTCTGCTTCCACTTCGGAGAACACACTCTAGCAGTGTTCGTTTCATCATCCAACATCTCTATTCAATGCCAATAGCACCTGCAACAGCCTACTGATTTGGTCTAGCATAGCATTCATGTTTTCTTTCAGAGAAGGCATGACCTCATTGCATGGTGTCTATATGCAAAAACACTTTGCAGACACTGCCAGTGGGTTACAAGCATTGATATTACAACAACCATCAAACAACATCAGTCAACTCATTGCCTGATGGGATGAAAGAGGAGGGCATCAGCAAGAGCTGTGTTCCTTAGATGCTCATAATCCTTCCCCTTCCCTCTGCTGTGAGCAGAGAAGTGCCAAGATCCCCAAGGGTTTGGAAAAGATGGTTAAATGCCTTGGAGAAACTGGGATTCAATTACTTTCTTCATCTGTATTCCTTGCATTTGCCTGGTTAACTTCTACAGTCAGAGGGGAAAGAGATGCAGTCAGATATCTTCCCATCCCCTGCACTTCCCCAGGCAATGAGTTATGGCAGACAATAGAAGTGTATCTGCTCATCACAGCTGGCATTGCAACCTAGAAAAAAGGATGATGAGGAAACTAAGAGTTGCTCACACCCAAATGTGTGTGTACACAGACACAACAGAATATCAGACTGCAATAAGCAGCTTTTAGGGAGGCACACCGAGGAGCTTTGTAGTTTTACATTTGGTGTCAGAATTCAACATGTAAAGCCAGAAGTTCATTCATGAGTGTCTGCTCAGTAGAGCCTAATTAAAGCCACTCTGTTTCCAGATCAGTGAAAAAGTGTAACCTGTGTATAAATCCCTTCTCAACAAATTGAAAAGCCAAAATTGTTTTTCATTTCTACTCAAGAAACAAGTAAATTTTAGGCCTGGAGTAGTCTCTGAAGTGACATCTAGCTATAAAATAAAGCAATGTGAGAAGAGCTTTGAGAAAACATGGCCCTGCCTGTCGTTTAAAGAGACTGAGGGTAAGACATCATGCACTTCAATTCCAGCTGATTAACTCACCTCTAAGGCTTTGAAAGAGACATCTATTTTGAAAATATATTTCCTTCTGTAAGCACAAAATATGTTCATACATGCTTTTTTCAAATATGTGATCTTTTCTGAGCAGAAAAGCACATTAAAAGGTGAAAGCAGAAGTCTGCAAACTTGCAATGTTTTTTCTTAAGAATATATTTGTGTGTGTGTGTCCTAATAAACAAAAATAAGGCAAGGTAACCTGTAAGAAAATTAAGAGATTAGGCAGAAATCTAGAGGAAGGTCTGACAGCAACAGAACAGAATATAAAACACGGCTTATGTTTAGAGGTGGGGTTTGGGGTGGCTTAGTGCTTTGCAATGCCATGTAATGATGTAGTTCAGTTCAAAGAGCTGAGAGGAATTGGGGATACTGGAATCTCTTGATAGGAAGAAAAATATCTCTTTTTTTTTGGTTGCTTGGATTGGGTTTGTTTGCTTTGTTTTGTTGTTGTTGGTTTTATAGCACAAAAATAAATAACTGACATCAAAATATCATCCTGAAAGAGGATGGGACCCAGCTCACAGCCCCTTCTCTGGGCAGCACCACTTTCACCTTCTATGAAACTCCAGTTTTTACAATCTTTTCCTTTTAGCAGAGGGAACAACAGAGATCCCCTTATCCACCTGAGAATAATTAGCTTAATAGTTGAGTCAAGATTAATTTTCACTTTTCTGTGGCATTTAGTCCTCTTTCACTGCCTGTATTTTATATGTGGTAAGCACTGAATTCCAAAGTGGGCAGCAGCTTTGCATAGGAGGGCTTCTGGGAATAAGTGCTTCCCTGATGTGCAGTAGTGGGCAGCCACTGGCCCACACCAGCAGCTCCAGCAGGTTTGTGCCTGCCTGCAGGATTCACCTGCACTCAGATCACTTCAGGCTAGGATCTTAACAGGGGCCTATAGTATTTCATCTCAGGCAGATTTTATTGTATTTGATATCTGATAACCAGCTGCTGGGAAGAGCATCAGCACCTCCCCAGTCATTTCCTGGGGGAAGATGTTAAAACCCTGCCACTGTGTCAGCTTCCACAGCAGTGTGGTCACAGCTCCAACAGGGATATGCTGTTACACAACAGATCTGCATTTCTTCCAGTGGGAACTGAGGCAGGGGGGCTACAGCATCCTTAACCTCCTCTTCTACGAAACTCATCCCTGCATTTATTTATTACTAATGCCTAGCAGTCCACTGCAATATCAGAAGTGATGTTTTGGGAGGGAATGTAGGAAAGGATAAAGTGCTGGCACAAAAGCTGAGGAGAATTTGTGTCTGTGTTTCACAGGCAAAGCTCTGGGGAGGGCTGCTCTGAGCAGTGTGTGTGATTTCTGTGATCCCTTTTGCAAAGAGGCTGCTTTTGAAGTGGTCGTCATCCATGCTATGACATTAACAAACTGCATAAAACACAGAGGAATATTAGCTGAATTAAGTCTTCCAAATTCAGTTGTTTGACTGCAGGAGTCTTGGGCCACCTCTCAGTCTGTCTCACTGACAACTACAGATTCTTTGCTTCCCAAACTATTCTTGCTGTTTATTGAGACTTGAGAGGCACAGCAAACCCAACTAACTGCTATGCCATAGTTAGGTCCTCAAAGCAAGTATTCTCAAGTATTAGGCACCTGGACTGTGAAGAGAAATTACTTAAGAATAAAGAGGCTGAATAAGAGCCCTGAAATGTAACAACAAGCACTGAGGTCTCCTCAAAGGGAGATGTCCCCATCCATCCCTCCCTCCATCTCTCTATCCCTCCCTGCTCTCTGTTTCCCTAATGATGATTTACACATCCCATGCACCATGAGCTCTTTTTTTTTTTTTTTTTTTTTTTTTTGGCAGATCACATCCTTTGGCTCTTCTTACATGTAGCCATTTAGGAGCCATGAGTTTGCTGGCACTGTGCTGGCTTTCAGCAAGAAGTGCACCCGAGAGCAAAGCACTCGAAAGCCTGCACCCTTTTTGTAAATTTAGCTGCTAATCTTGTTATGTCTTGACTCCTTGTTTGCAAAATGAGCATATTAATTCTTCTTTATCCCACTGTTTATCAGCCTTGACTCACAAGACTGTAAACTCTCTGAGGCAGGGCTGTCTATTAGGACGTGTGTTCTAATAATCCAAATTTATCCTTGCTGTCATGACATTAAGTTACATTACTGTTAATAATTCCTTACTCTGAGTGCACTGGCTTGTACTTTCCCATTTTGTACTCCTTTACAAGTGATAAAGAATTGCTCTGAGGAATTTTCATTGCAAAAGAAATCAATTCTCTGCTATCAGGGAAAGATAGCAAGGTCCTTATAAGGTGATCTCATACCACTGCTGCTCCCTCGAACGAGAGTTGGTGTGGTCTCTTGTGGGCTGTACATCTGGATGCCAGCTTTCCAAGGGCTGGGGCTATCTATCAAACACTGCAAAACAATCTATCTTTACAATGAATGATGATGCAAATTGTTCTTAGAAAATAAATTTTTGGGGAAAAAAAGAATATAAATTATAGACTGGGCATGTTGGTGAAGGAGGAATGCTCTGTGGTTTATATCAAGTTAATCTGCTGCCAAAACTTTCACTGATTTATTCACTACAATGGCAACTCCAGGCTAAAGGTAAAAGGGCCACATTGTCAAAAAAGACCCTATTTCTGCAGAGCCTCTGCAGATGCCTAACTATCTGCATGCTCCAAGCTCTGCTTGGAGACAAGAGCTTGTTAACTAACAACCACTGGCAAGGTGCTCCTGGATGTACTTGCAGGGCAGTGGGTGCCTGCAAGGAGCCAGAGAAGCAAAAGCTGCTCAGTCGGATGTCTGGCTCCAGCTGTGCTAATGGGACGGGTACAAGGAATTTAGCAAGGAGGGCTGGCGGTTCCTGCGCACCCAGCCAGATCACATCTAAGCTCATACTTGCTCTCAACTGTAGGGGGCTTATGCAGACAGGGAAGGGCTGTCCCAGAGGCCAGATTAGTCCCAGCTCCTCCACCACAGCACTGGCAAGTGCCAACTCCAGGGCTCAGTCACTGCCGCAGTGTAATGGTTGAGTTGCTGCTCGCGCTGCTGTCACTCTGACCAGAAAGACCCCAGACCTGAGCTGGGGCTGCGTGCTTATCGTTAGCAATAAAATCATTGATAATAATCAACCTGCCCTTGCCGTGACTCTTTCAGCCACTCAGAAGAGCCTCCTGCTCATTTCACTTGTGGCAGCAACTCTTCTTGCAAAGAGGCTCAGAGCAGATGACTGAGATGACCCCAGCAGCATCCCGCCGTTCTGGGTTATACCACTGGCTGCCTCTCCATGCCAAAGTGGAAAAGTACCTTTGTGGATGGTTACACAAGGTGATTGTTCAAGGGGACCCAACTAACTTTAGGCTTTGTGTGATAGGAAAATAACAAACACTCATTACTTAATGTAATAACTAGCAATATACAGTGCATAATTTCTTGCAATATGTACTGCGCAGCTAAGACTGATATTTCAGTGACAGGTGTTGTACTTGGGGGAACATTTAATACTGTCTATGTTAGACACAGAAGTTAGATTGCATGAATATTGAAACTGCAGTACCATGAACTTAGAAGTTGAGCAGTGACAGAAAGATTGCCAATATGTCCTTCATTTATTCTAGTTTTGCATGTCTTTTATAAGGTATTTAATTATATTATCTCCTGTTTATAGTTATATTATAAAACAAGTACAGGGAAGCCAAAACCAAAAGTGGGTTTTTCTAACTTCTCATCTCCTAATGTGATCAAGGAAATGTATTTTTAGAGCAGCATATTTGTTCATAAAATGCACGTTTGCCAAACCTATTTTGTATCTCACACAGTTCTGCTTCACAGTGCTTCTGACATGATGCTAACTGAAGCTATTTGCACTGCTGGAAAGAGCACTCAGAAGCCACATGTGAACGAGGCAGTCTCTGTTAGAGGCTGAGTGAGGTTTCAGCTGATTGATGAGACAAGGTAATTTCTGTGACTGAAAGTGTTTGCTACAGATAAAGCACTACATTATTGTCAGGTATTGCTTTGATTTTTCTTTAATTACTATGCTAACTTTGGAAGAGAGGGGAAGCATTCATCCCACATAAGGCAAAGAAAACTAGAGTGTATGCTTGGCAGAGTCACACTGTATTTGTCTGGACTGAAAAACAGGATGTATCTGCTGGTAGACATCCATTCAGTGAGATATTTTTTTCCCTGCTCTGCTGTTTCCCTTGGCAGCACCATGTGCTAACTTTAGAAGTGTCTGAATGCTTTTGATAAATTATTAGCAAAAAATAAGCTCTTTTGTGTTTTACCCATTCATGCTTCTTAATTTATGTTCTGGCATCACTTTCCTTGTATTGTGTAAGTAAAGAGCCTGCACACACGGCCAAAATCTGTGTACAAGCTATGATCAGGATAAGTGTGAAGTTGATACAATTGCATCCAAGAAAGCCAGACCCCACTGTGTCTCTTATTTACAATCCACATGACTACCTTGAAACCTTGCTCAGAATTTAACAGTGCACCTTCCTCTGCCTCAAGAGTCAATGACAGACTGACCAGAAACAGGAATGAGCCATGGTGTGTGAGGCCAAAGCCATGCTCCCCACAGTGTTTAGGTCTGGTCTTCCAGTTTGCCCCATAATGGGAGAGCCAGGGGCCAGCATGAAATCCATCAGCAGAGCCAAAACATCTCTAAAGTTAAATGATCCGTTTGATTTGTCTCTGTGATACAGCAGTGTGTTTTATTGCTTGGGAACGAGACAGTTGATTTTTTTTTAAAAAAAATATCTGAAACAGGATGCTCAAGAACAATAACTCAGAGCACTGCTTGAAGTGAGGGCCTTTCCCTTACACCACTGCACACTGCAAGCTCCCAGGGGTACCAAACCCCATTCTTTCATCTTCTGTATGGCATCAAGAAAATTGTTAGTGTTCATCCAATGCAGAAAATATATATTCTATAAAGGGTGATGTGGAGCCAAGAAGTGTAATACTGAGAAGCTTGGCTGAGGGATATCATTTTCAGAAGAAGATACAGCTCAAGAAGTTTAAAGCTTTTTCAAAACCCAGGGTAATTCATTGCCTTCCCAGCAAAAGGACTAAAGAAACAGAATTGGTCTGGGAGCATTTACTTCTGATGCAGAGTGATGCTCTTTAAGTTAGCTCCTCTTGGGGTAGCTCCAAACATTGTCCCTAAGCAAGGCTGCCCAGTGCTGGGATGGGAGCTTGCCTTCAAAAGCCAGGTGCTGGGAAAGGCATGGCCAAACCACAGGAAAATAAGCTGCTTATGCCCCTCTTGAGCCCTATTTTACAGATGGGTGTCAAAAAAGGGAAGAGCTTGTTTACAGGAGCCTTCAACCTCCTTGGATCAATCTGTCCTTGTCCTGAGTAGCAGCTCTAACAGCTGGAAGGTAGGACTGGGGCATGGAGCATTAGTGTTGGGTCTGCCTGGCCTCACTGCCCCAAGACCTCCAGGGATAGCAAGGGAGGATTCATGTCTCTGATCCTGCCAAAGCACCTGAGGTTTGGCATCCTGGCAAAGAGCTGAGCTCTCACACTGCGACATTTCCTTTCATGCATGTGTTCCCAAACTACACTGCTGTCAATGAAACCACATGACAAAAACACACTCCTCCATCCTGATTCCTTGATGGCTTTTCCTTCCTTTTTTATTGGATTTCAAGGCCTAGAAACAGGCAATTTTCATCCTTAACTGTGCCTTCTTCCACTCTCTACCTAAGGTGATAATCTTTCAGCCTTCCTGAAAAGCTCACGTAGGCAATTCTGACCACAGACAACTGAAAGAGCATAGGAAAGCAAGAGGAAAATATGTCTTCTGCAATCACCAGCATTCTTAGAGTCTTGTTTCAGCCAACCAACACACAGGCCAACCAAAGATACGATGACTGCAAAGTTGGCAGGTAAAAGTTAAATAAGGGTACCTGCCAGCTACAGGGTGAATGTGGTGCTAAGAAAACATGCCTAAGTGCAACACATGAAGCAATCCAAAGGGAAACAAAACAAGCATCTACATTATCTCTTTAGAACTGTTTATAGCTGGGGTCTGATCACATTCCTATTAAGGTCAGTGGAAAGAATCCAGGTAGCCAGGGCTGAAGTTGGGCCTGGCTCCATAGCTTTGGCTCTATAGCTTTGCTCTGGGATGCTAACAAATGTGTTCAGTGGTGTAACAGGGCCAGAGGCACCACTGCTGCCTCTCAGCTGCACAGTTCAGAACAAGGAACAGGCTCAACAGCTTTGGGGGAGAAAGGCAGCTCTGTCTGTTGCACAAACACATGGTCTGATTCAAATGCAAAACATCTAATTTATGCAGACAGACAACATACTTGTACACATCCAAACACACTGGGTTTTCATCACAGCCTGTGGATGAGTGGGCTAATGAAAAAAAAGCCACCATGGCATATCTTTCTTCTACACACACGCAGTCACCTACTCAAAGCCATGTTAAAAATACTTGGTAAAGACAGCAGTCAAGGACACTGAATAAGGAATGACACAATTAAGACTGCCTCTTCATTTTGGTAGTTTTAAGGGTAAAAGTTAAGCAATAATAGTATTGTCTTCAGTGTTATGGTGACAATTCATGCTCTGGTCATTATGAGAGAACACATCTTGCTTTAAAAAAATATATTTTCTTTTTTTTTCTCCTATCTAAAGTCCTCTGAAAAAAACAGGAAATAAAAAGCAAGTCTTTATTTATAAAACTTTCTGAAGAGTTTTTTTTTTTTTCAGGAAAACCAAAACCACAGAGATTAGGAAATGTCAGTTAAGTCTGCCCAAACATGGAGATGCCTTTTATTCACGCATGTATCCATCTCCAAGAAGGTGAACTGCAACTGCACAGCCTTTTGAGTGACTAACTCTACAACCTTGGTGATGGACTTTCAGCAGAAGACATTTATGTATGTAGATGCCAGAGGGGAAATTTGCTTGTTTGGTTTTAGAAAAGGAAGGTGAACACCACAATGCTGTCCCTTACCACTGGTGCTAGCCAAGTCCCTGGAAATGGTCCAGGCTACCATCCCCCACTGGAAGAAAATCCTGAAGGAGGTGTGACTGCATAGAAGACTGGTGACTAAGCTCACACACACTCTCCTTCACATCTGTTCCTTTTCTGTCCTTTCCCCTCCAAACGGTCCCTACACAGTATCTGCACATACACTGTGCAGATACATCTTTGGATATACAAATCAAAAAAGCTCAAGTGAGTCTGCTGAGCATGGGAAAACCAGAATTTTTCCTAAAACTTCCCACTGAGGCAGATTTTAGTGACTACTGGAGTGAAAGGGAAGGAATAAAAATACACACTAGAGACAGGATCAACCCATGGCAAGTATACTCTTCTCATTCAAAAGCAGACATCCTTAGTATGGGCAAAGAACCCATTTAAAATCTTGACCATTTCAGGAATAATTTGACAGCACCAGATTTTTTCAATTCTGTATCATCTCTTAACTGAGACTTTTAGACATGGCTTGTAAGACTTAGACAATTCCATTCTGACAAAGAGAAGGGAAATGATGGATAAGAAGGTGGAGGTGATGAATAAGACATCAGTGCACCCACACCCACCTGCCCAGGCTCCCCAGGTGATCTACTAGGCACCCTCCTGACAACTCCCAGAAGCGTGATCTTTCCAGACTACACTCTAACTGTACAGTCACCACATCTAATAAATGGGAGGAAACAGAAGTTTTGCTCCATGTTTATTAGCACACAATAAGTGTTTTGTTGCACAGTAAGTATTTTACTTTTGAATGACACAAGAGTATGTGCATCTTATCAGGATGGTAAGAGACCCATCTCCTTCTTCAGAATGTAGCACTCATTTATTTTCAGGCTGGAAGTAACCCAAATATTTATCTTTACCAACTTCATTCCTTCCTTAGCTAAGGCAGGACCTCTCACTAGAGTCCTAGGCCCTCTCCCCAGAGAAACCTGGCCCTCTCCTGTATTCAGAGATTCTGTTCAGAGAACATCTAATACGCCTTTCTCTGTTGGCTTCTAGTTAATATTAATACCATTCCATGCTTACCTTTCCTGCTGAAACACAGGGGGAGGGAAAGCTTATTTTTTGAATCATCTGAAGAAATTGATCATTATTAAAAATTCAGTTTGAACTTGCAGACTTGGACCATAGTGACATATTAGTCTTGGTGTGGCATTGACAGAGTGAATAATTTAGCAGAAAATGGCTGGGAAAAAAAAAAAAAAAAAAACCAAACAAAGATAAACAAACAAACCCACAATAAATCCCAACCAATCAAAAACTAAAAGCCACCCCAAAACTTCATGTTTTATAGTATCTAGGAGAAATCCAGAACTCTATTTCAAATCCCATCCCAAAGGTAAAAGCCATAAAGACTTGAAAGGCAGCTCTGAGATTTCCCAGACTACCTTGTTGTATTGAGTTTACCACTTGGACCTGAAGAGCCTGAACAACATGTTTTGGTTATTACAGAAAACTTTGCCAAAACAGACAAGTGCTGGCATGATTTTAGAGTTGTGGATGAAGTTCTCAAGGAAAAGTTGGGCACCATTTGCCATTCTGTCTCCCCAGTCTATTTCTGCAGCTGTAACTGGGGAAGATATGAAGACTGAAATGCAGCTGGTGAAGTGCAGTAACATACATTGATGGCAAATGCAATGAAAGGAGGAGGGTTCTTGTTGATATGTGATGGATTTTGAGGGCTGGTAAACCACAGAATTAGAATCTCAAGGATTTTCTGAATTTTTATAATTTTAAAACTGAATGTGCACTGTCCTGCAGTGTGGTTTGTACCAAATCTCCACAGCAGAGATTGAGATCCATTGTTCAGGCACACAGAAACTGTGTTGTGCTGGCACAGTAGGTGCAGTGTCTCTTAAAAGCATCAGACTTCAGCTGTACACACCATGAATATGACCAAGGTTTCTGGATTTATTTATTGCTAACTCCAAACTAATCACAGAGTATCTGGAAACTCTGGGAAAACAGAGAAAAGGTCTAGATGAGGTCTCCTATGAGGACCTATGAAAGAGCTGGGACTGTTGAGTCTGGAGAAAAGAAGGCTCCAAGGTGACCTTATTGTGGCCTTCCAGTATCTGAAGGGGGCTTACAAGAAAGCTGTGGAGGGACTTCTTAGGATACCAGGTAGTGATAGGACAAGGGGGAATGGAATGAAGCTCGAGGTGGGAAGATTCAGACTGGATGTGAGGAAGAAGATCTTCACCATGAGAGTGGTGAAGCCCTGGAATGGGTTGTCCAGGGAGGTGGTTGAGGCCCCATCCCTGGAAGTGTTGAAGACCAGGCTGGATGAGGCCAGCCTAATCTAGTGTGAGGTGTCCCTGTCCATGGCAGGAAATAGGTGATCCTTGTGGTCCCTTCCAACCCTGACTGATTCTATCATTCTGTAAGTGATAATGCCAGAGGAAATGCCAAAATACCACACTTTGAATTACAATTTGACATTAGTGTCCAGTGGTGTGATTTTCCTGCATTCAGAACACAGGCTGACGGATTTAAGTGGTGGACAAAAGAATGGATGCAGAGTTTGTAAAGCCACTTTTTTACTACTTGTGAAAGAAAGCATTGATTGAACACCTATTGTCAGTGAAGCAGAATTGTTTGTGATCAATCTTTTGACTATCAGTTGTAACATGGGTGTAGGTGTTTGATCACTCTGAAGGCGCTACAAACACAGCTTCCAGGCCAAGATGTTAGTAGGCAAAGACATTTATTATGTTATACAGCAAGGTTATATACTCTTTTAGAAATCATATGTGTCACATTTAATTGGTTATTTTCTGCTGGCATATGTGTAATTAAGGCATACAATAAGTTAAAATAACAAAACAATATTCTAACACATCCAAGCAAATTCTGCCTTCAGTTACAAGATGTTTACATTCTTTCTAAGTCAGAGACCAGACATAACCCTCTCTAATTTGAGCAAAAACAAATCTACCCCTGCAACTATCAGCTATGGCAGATCTACAGGAAAGTATCCTTTTAACTAAACATGTGACTGTTGGACATATTACATGGCAATATATTTCAAAATTATCAAAGTCAGCTGTCAGAGAAATTAGATTAATCATTATTAGTCTTCAGTAATTCCCATGAGAACCTTAAACAGTTGGGGGCTCTTCTTAAAAGATTAGAGTAAGCCTTGTAATGTGCCATGATGAAAGCAGTAAAGATTTGGAATAAAGGGCAGAGTACTGTCTTTGTTTCTAACAGTTCATGGTTTCTAATTCAGTCCTTTAATTGTACTGCATTGTATCTGCCTGTAGTACAGAAAACATTGGAAAAGGGGCTATATCTTCCCATGAACTGCTGTAAATGGTATTTTAAATTCCCTCCTCTGACAGAATCTGATTCCCATTGGAATCAGTGCCAGCAGATATTGTGCCAGTAGATACTGTTATTTCTACAAGATTTTCCTCACTCCATTAAATTCTTACCAATGCCAAGATGAGAACTAATGCTGATAAGAAGTCACAGGACTAATTATGACATGCTGAATCCTACAGCCATATCAATGAAGTTGAAACAAAATTAGCAGCATGTTAGCATGACCTAAAAGTCAAGGTGGGGAGTTTCAGAGCAAAATGAGATGAGGCTTTAGCCATTAAGATTGCTGGCAGTACAACAGAAAAACCAACCAAACAAACAAAAACCCCAAACCAAACCAAAAGCACCAAACCACAACAAACTTCTGCATTAACTGTTTTATTACTAAGGCAAACAGAAGCATGTATCATGTTAAAAAAACCTGTGTGTAAAAGTACAAATCTTATAAAATCAAATAATAAAAAGTATCACATAAGTAATATTTAATACAAAGAGTCATTCAGATAACCTATAATATCTGTGAACAATGATTTTTTCAAAGCAGTAGCCAAGACTTCTCTTTGAAATGGCTTTTTTGAGGTCTCTTTGCATGGCCATAAAACAAAAGACTCTCTGTTTAAAGGATTGCATTAAAGGATTTTAGGGGATTTTTTATGTGTTTGTTGGAAAATGCTGATGAAGGAGATCCCCCCCAAACTGGGAGTGTATGATGACTGTCATTTCAAAGAAGACTGACAGGTTCTTTAGATCTTTCTCCAATGGTGAGATAATCATGTATCCTTGCCCTTTCATTATTTCTTAACCCAAAAGTTATCAAAGAACAAAATTTTACAACATTTTTATGTTCTTTATTAAATTTATTTCTTTTTTTTTTCTCTTTTTATACATCCTTGAAGTACATGCTGTGATAACATAAAAGGACTTAAACCCTTAAAAGCATATAATAGCATAGGATTTATAAAAAATAAGGTACCATCTGTTGACCAAGTTTTTATACTCATTATCTGAGCAATTAGTCTGCATGCTGTTAGTTAAAGTCATTATTGCCAGGGCAATACTTAAAGTGGGCCAATAAGAAAGATGGGGACAATCATTTTAGCAGGGCCTAATGTGTCGCGGCCTAGGGTGATAACTTTAAACTAAAGCAGGGTAGAAGCCCCATCCCTGAAATGATTAAGGTCAGCTTGGATGCCACTCTGAGGAACCTGATCTAGGTAAAGATGTCCCTGCTCACTGCAGGGGTATTGGACTAGAAGACCTTCAAAACAAAGGTCTTTTTCAACCAAAGTGCTCTACAATGTTTTAATGACACATGGGAAGTCATACTGCAAACAACATGCAGTCATTGCTATGATGTGTGGCTTTTGGTTACATGAGGTCCTCATGGCAAAATCTTTTTTCTTTTTCTGGTTTATCTAGTCAATGCAGCCCTTCCTAAACAATTGAAGCAACAACAGCATAGACACTTTAAGTTCTTAAAGCCAGAGATTTTCCAGGCCAAATTCCAGAGGAATTGCAGGCTTTCTGTAGTGGAAGTGCATTTCCCCAACTAGCTACATGCTTTTTCTACTATCTTCCACAAACCCTCTTACAAGCAGACTGTAGGCTCCTCGTCTACACCTGTACCATTGGAGTGATGAGAACTACAATGCTGGCTCCAGCACAGCCCCAAATCCACTTGACTTTTAGCACTCTCTCTGGCTCAGGTTTGACCCTCTTCCAAATAATGTGGAGGCAGTGTTTGGGAGACAGCCAGGCCAGAGACCATTCTCAGCTGGTGGTTATGGACAAGACTTCCCTGTTTTGGGAGGGAAAAGTGATGGAGTCTAGCCAGATGGACAAAAATCAGGCCATGTATTTCTTTCTCTCACGGACAACAGCCTCTGTGGTTCAGGAATCCCCTTAGGCAGAGACCAAGTCTTCTGAGTTGTTCTCAATTAATTTTTCTTCCATGAATTTGTCCAAATGCCTGTTGGACCCCATGGGAAGATTTAGCATCTTCGGTATCCTTCAGCAAGCAGTTCCATGGCTCACTTCATTATTATTAATACCATACTTAAAGGCACATGGTAGCAAATGTACCACATCTTGGCAAAATCTTCCAGAGGGATAATGGTTTTAGTAACTGTTAAAACGCTTTGCTTTGCTTTGCTTTCTTTCTGTCTCAGTATGTCTAGCTTGGACTTCCAGCTGTTTGGTTCCCATTGATGCCTTGTCCATTGGCTGGATAAAACTCCATATCACCAAATACCTTCTCTGGATAAATTGCAATCAAACCACTAGCTTTTTCTTTATGAGCTAAATCAACCAAGTTCTTAAAATCTCTCCTAACATGGCATGCTTTCAAAACTCAAATCATTACCCTAAATGTGTTTAAACATATTTTTTTCCTTTCAGAAAGAAATCTTTTTTGGCTGTGTAAAACACATCTTGACAGAAATAAATAACATTTACACTCTTTAAGTTTTTTGACATCCTGAATATGTTACAGAGAAATTTTGGGTTGTCTCCATGGAGAATTCTTCCAATTGTAAACCAAGCAATTTCACACTAAGTATCTCAGAATGATATTAAATTAGAGAAGAGTGATTTTAGATTGGATGTTAGGAACAAGTTCTTTACCATGAGGGTGGTGAAACACTGGAAGTGGTTGCCCAGGGAGGTAGTTGAGGCCCCACATGTGGAGATATTCATGATCAGGCTCAACAAGGCTCTGAGCAACCTGATCTAGTGGAGTATATCCCTGCTTTCTGCATGGGGGTTTGACTAGATGACATTTGGCAGTTTCTTCCAACCCAAACCCTTCTATGATTGTATGAATATCCTCTTATTCACAAGCTGTACTCTGAACTAAAATATTTTAATTCAGAATTGTTACTTTTAATTGGAAACATGTTAAGTATTATAGAATATAAACAGCTTATTCAGCATGATATACTTTAGGATTTTTTTCCATGGAGACAAGTTCTTTCTGAACATGAGAATGACACTAATTTGTCCATATGCATGTAATTATCTTTGTTCCACTGATTCTTTTGGAGGAGGCATCTTTATAATGTCACACCAGCAAATGTGAAACAGCAGATCCTCTTCCACAACACAGTACTGCCAAAGGAAGCAAAAATAGTGTCAGTGGAGTTCTATTGATTTGGCAACAAAAATATTCACTGTTTCATGTTAGATTTTGATTTGGGGCATATGTTTTATCATATCCTTATACCATTCTGTTTTATATGATCAGTGTTGAAACATGGTCTCCTGGTTGAATGAAATTACAAAAACTGAGAACTAGATATGCATTCAAATTTATTCAGAGTCACTATACAGTGATGAGAGCTACTGAAAAAAAAATTGACCCCTCTTTAAATCTTGATTTTCAAGGTCATAACAATGCTTAGATTTCTAGGCATACACTGTAGATTTCTGACTTCTGTAGATGGAATAAATCTCCCACATGTTAGTCTTCCACTTTACACATCCACCTTGTAAAAAATCTTATGACTCAATTTACTCTGCAGAGATTTCATTTTCTTTAGCACTGACACTAAAGCTCTCACTGCATGGAGATGTAAATCACTTTCAGATGTGCTGTATTCCCAGTATCCTTGCACAGGTTGAAATGAGTACCTCTTGAGCAAAAACTGGTGGAAAGACTTTACAAAGTAGGTGACTCAGAGCAACATGGTCACAGAGAACTTTTATTCCATATGTTTCAAAACTCTCCAAAATACCTAGACAGTACCAGACAAGGTGCAAGTAAAATTAGTGGCATTTCAAGCTCAGCAGGAACTGTTCATAACTGCTGTAAGGAAGATCAGAGAGGACATATTAAGGCTGTGTAGGATTCTTTGTTGAGGACTGAGGAGCTTTGCAGAAATCCAGTACATTTCATCAAGTTTACCCAATGCCCTCCTGGAAACCAGTGCTGTTACCTTGTGTAATGAAATAATTGAGTTAAAATCATTATGACTGAAAGCTGAATCCTGAACATGAACAAGATGATCCCCTTTCATTTCCATAGGCATACCAGATACCATATTCAACACATTTGAGAAGACACACAGGGAATTGACAAAATAAATTCCTGCTAAACTGAGATATGAAAATCAGACAAGGGACTTCCATTTTGCTAATTCTTTCATTTGTTAAAATTAAATTTTAACATATTGTTCAAGTCCATTTTGCCACAGAATCACAGAATCACCAAGGTTGGAAGAGACCTCAAAGATCATCAAGTCCAACCTGTCATCACAGACCTCATGACTAGACCATGGCACCAAGTGCCACATCCAATCTCCTCTTGAACATCTCCAGGGATGGTGACTCCACCACCTCCCCAGGCAGCCCATTCCAATGGCTAACTCTCTCAGTGAAAAACTTTCTCCTCACCTCCAGCCTAAACCTCCCCTGGCACAGCTTGAGACTGTGTCCTCTTGTTCTGGTGCTGGTTGCCTGGGAGAAGAGACCAATAGCCCCCTGGCTACAACCACCCTTCAGGTAGTTGTAGAGAGCAAGAAGGTCTCCCCTGAGCCTCCTCTTCTCCAGGCTAAACAATCCCAGCTCCCTCAGCCTCTCGTTGTAGGGCTTGTGCTCAAGGCCTCTCACCAGCCTTGTTGCCCTTCTCTGGACATGTTCAAGTGCCTCAATGTCCTTCTTAAATTGAGTGGCCCAGAACTGGACACAGTACTCAAGGTGTGGCCTAAGCAGTGCTGAGTAGAGTGGCACAATGACTTCCCTGCTCTTGCTGGCCACACTATTCCTAATGCATGCCAGGATGCCATTGGCCTTCTTGGCCACCTGGGCACACTGCTGGCTCATGTTCAGCCAACTGTCAATCAGCACCCCCAGGTCCCTTTCTGTTTGGGAGCTCTCCAGCCACTCTGACCCCTGCCTGTAGCACTGCATGGGGTTGTTGTGGCCAAAGTGCAGCACCCAGCACTTGGATTTGTTGAACGCCATCATGTTGGGCTCTGCCCATCTGTCCAGTCAGTTGAGGTCCCTCTGCAGATCCCTTCTGCCCTCTAACAGATAAGTATCTGTTCCCAACTTGGTGTCATCTGCAAATTTGCTGATGACTGACTCAATCCCCTCATCCAGATCATCAGTGACATTCAGTGCAAGAGAAACAAGACCATGCCAGTTACGCTGGCACAACAGCTACCAAAAAAACCCCCAGAAATATTCAGGTGTCTCAGGATTGTCTGAACACTCTTGTTCTGCGAATTTTCTAAGTTGCCAATACTTTAATAGCACTAACTTTGCTTTGTAATTAGCATCCAAAATGACATCCAGGGATTTCAGACCTTCTTTTGAAATTTGACTTATTATCATAAGGTTAACCCTCACTTCACAGACTGTCTCCCCCAGTAGTGGCATGCTTTAATCTCAAAGGAAAGGGCTTGGAGCTTTCAAACAAGTCAGGCTGGAGTGTGATTCCACTTACATCTTCTGTATTTTTTTCTCACAATCTTTTCTCATAATCAGTTTCTTCAGCTTCCTTTTAATATATGCTTTCTATTTAATTTTGCTTTTTGTTTCTAGCACTGTAATTTAATGACCCCCCCCTTAGAAAATAATAAGCAGTTAAAAAACCCTGCACATTGTTTTAGAGATTTAAAGAAAAAAATAAAGAAAAAAGGATAAATAAAGAAATAAAAAAAAGTCTTTTAATCATTCCTGTGTTTTTTTCTCTCTGGAGGGAAAATTCCTTTTAATCACTTTTCTGAGCACAACTTAGCACAAGTAATTATACCTCAGAACAAAAGGAAGTGAATCACTTATTATGATGCTTTGATTTTAGGAAATACTAAATATAGTTAATCTAAGGACTGCTTACTACTTTATTGATACAACTATTATTGCCAAAGATAAAAGTGCTTCGTAGGGGAAGATAAACAAGGTGATGTGCCACTTGATGCAGAACAGTCTTTCTGAAATACAGAATCGCTGTCTGGAGGGATTATGGTTCAGGTATAACATGCAACCATGCTGCAAAAAAATAACACAGTTTCTGGCATGCTGCTGTAACCCTGCTTTCAGGGGGAAAAAAAGAGGGGTATTTTGTCTGCTTTTTTAATACAACATTCACTCTAGTTCACACCACATCCTAAAAGCCAGACCTTTCTAAACCTGTGTGGCTTTTGTTATGCACAACAACAAAAAAAAGATATTTCCTGGAAGAGAAGCAATCCCCTCTCCACATAGTCACCTAGTGAAGATCAGAGTAATAGCCTGCAGGCCGTTTTCTTGGGGTCAGTATGCCTGTCTCTTAGGGCTCCCCTCATATCTCTTGTTTTACCATATCTCAGTGTCCTCTTAATGTTGTATGTCTTAACTACAAACTTTGTGGCTGATGAGAAGCTGGTTTGCTCCAACATTCTTCATGAGGGTCATTCTCCAACCATGCAAGCATTTCCCTCCTACTTTTGACCCATTGTGCTGACTTTGCAAACCCCTTATTCATTAACAATCTTTATCAATTTATTTTATGATTCCCATCTACTCTCATTTCCCAAGGTATTGTACACCATACTTTGATGAAACAAAATGAAACACTAATCAGGTTAATAGTAGCATTATAACCCAGGGAATTTGATAGAACTGTAATGGCTAGAAAAGGAACATTAAATTGCAGCTGAAGAACATATTCAGGAAACACAAGGTTCTGAAAACCAGCATCTTATTGTCCAGAATTATTTGCAATTAGGAATGTGCAATACACCCTTCAAGTACTTTCCATGATGCCTACAAGCAAAGACAAAATGCATTGAAGTTTGGCTTTAGTTTAGGATGTCAGAAAGAGGAAGAAGTTTTTGTATTGAGTTCCCCAGTTTCTACTCCTTGCATGTCTGGTCATATGGGGGGAGAACTGACATTGCCAGTAGTGCTGGTGAAGAGCTAAGTATCATTAAGAACTTTTGGAATCTAAATCCATTCTTCTAAGGAAAGGTATGCACCTGGGGCAAGATGTATAAAAGATGTAGGTGTTTCAGCACTGAAATGCACAAAAATCTGCTCCCAGGCACTCACTGTCTCATGTAACAGAGCTGAACAAGGCCTTTGGGCTCCCTAAAGAGTTTCCTGGAAAGAGGAACCACAGCCCAGCAGGCAGACAGCCATACAAGTTTGTTGATGAAATCTTGAGGTGGTAGTCAAACCTCACCCCAGTCAAGTGTGTGAACGATTGGATGCTGTTCACAGCCCCACGGGGTGGAGACCCTTCCCCTGAAGCATCTTGTTCCCATAATACACAAGACTCCGATGCAGGAAATGGGAGTTCACATCTTTCCCTGGCCTAAGGAAGTGTCATCTACACATAAGAGGGCTCCTTTCCAATTTTGTTTTCTATGGGGGGGGGGAGGAAGTGGGGAAGGAAGATGTAGATCATCTGAACTGCAAAATCTAGTGCTTTGAAAAGCTTTTCCAGTTCTGTTTTGGGGTTTTGGTTTGTTGTTTGGTCTTTTTTTTCCAAGGAAAAGAAGTCAACAAAAGGGAAAAAATGCACAATTTTGGACAAAGTAAAAATCAGTTCTGATTTAAAAGAAAATTTTTCCTTCCTGTGTTTGATGAAAGGTACCAAGTGACTCTTTCTGCTCAAGGAATAACTTTACACATCACTAAAATCCCTCTGCTTCTAGGTAAAATGCTAGAGGCATATAAGAAACAACCAGCAACATCTTGCCAACACTGTTAAAAGTAATGGTGATGAGGCAACCATCACAACATCATCAATGATAAAAACAGGAGTTGTTGAGCTGATTGAGCACTGCCATGGGCAATGCTGTCTCAGGGACCACGGCAAAAAAGCCGAGTGAGGGACTTTCCCTGGGAGAAGGATGCTTTGGCACGCAAAACCTGATCCTTTCACAAGTCACCTTCTTACTGCTCACTCCCATCACTCCCAGTTATATGACAGCAAAAGGAACAATCACAGTATCACAGTATCACAGTATCACTTAGGTTGGAAAGGACCTCGGGGATCATCGAGTCCAACCTATCAACACAGACCCCATGCCTAGACCATGGCACCAAGTGCCACATCCAATTTCCCCTTGAACGCCTCCAGGGTCGATGACTCAACCACCTCCCCGGGCAACCCGTTCCAATGCCGAATGACTCGCTCGGTGAAGAACTTCCTCCTCACCTCGAGTCTGAACTTCCCCTGGCGCAGCCTGAGACTGTGTCCCCTCGTTCTGGTGCTGGCTGCCTGGGAGAAGAGGCCAACCCCCTCCTGGCTACAACCACCCTTCAGGTAGCTGTAGAGGGCAATGAGGTCACCCCTGAGCCTCCTCTTCTCCAGGCTAAACAATCCCAGCTCCCTCAGCCTCTCCTCATAGGGCTTGGGTTCAAGGCCTCTCACCAGCCTTGTTGCCCTTCTCTGGACACGCTCAAGTGTTTCGATGTCCTTCTTAAATTGAGGGGCCCAGAACTGGACACAGGACTCAAGGTGCGGCCTAACCAAAGCAGAGTACACTTCCAAATGGCAGCCTTCTGTGAACATGTCTGCAGACTGACATCTTCATTCCTGTGCACAGCATTGCTGCCCAGAGGTGGAAACACACATGGCCCTCACATACAGTCTGACTCCTTCGATGCCTGAAGTGGGGAGGAAAAAATCCTTTTCGAGGTGAGCTTTGACCCTCAGCCTATTTTGGTTGCCTTTTTGAACTGTGCTGGAAGTTTTCTTTTCCTAATATGTGATTAATTGCCTCACAAAGTCACACTGAATGTGAAATTACAACTGTGACAGGCATTTTTTTGATTTTCTGCCTTTTGTTGTTTGCTTCTGGAAAAGAAGCTCAACTTCTGTCTTCTCACCAGAAAGATAATGCTCTGTTTCACTTAAGAAGAATGTATTTTTCATAAGCAACTATTTTACATTGCAAACTCTGAGCTCTTATTCCAGACAGACCATTTTTAATAAAGTTACCTCTAAGACCTCTGCTAGCTTTTAAGTTCATGACTATTATTCCACAAATACTGTACCTGGAGAACTGCACTCAAATCTGCCACTGTTCTCACGCTGAAACAACCCTTCAGAAGTTAAAAAAAGTTACAATACATTCATAAAAGTGAACTCATTTCAGTATAACACTAAATTATAGAGAGCCTGTACTCAGTCTCAGAGGGCTGTGATCAAGACCTGTGGCTGTGCCTGGGCAGGAAATGCTTTTTCTGCCATGCAAATATTCCTGAGATTTTAGAAATGCTTCCTATTTCCACATGAAGAAAAAGAGAGTTATTTTACAGTTTTATTTTAAATGAAAGAGCAGAGAGACAGGCAGACAGCCCACAGGGCTGTGGTTAGGACTCTCACCTAGGATGAAAGAGTCTTAAAATCAGATCAACTGTGCTTGCTTTGATTTGCAAAGGGGACTGGGGCACTGGGCTCTCAGGGACACCAAGCACTCATTAGGCTGCTGACATTTTTCAGCCCTTTCAGTTGCAGATTTTCAGTTTTGTACAGACAATTAGCTGTGCACCAGAACAGGGAATTGAACCTAATTAATCTCCATGGGAGGCTGATGCCAAAACCTTCTCCTTTAGGCACCCAAACTAGTTAGGCACAACAGGTACAAGTTAGATGGGTAGGGCATGACAGAGGTGATTCGGCTCACCCAAATTCATGTCTAGACTCCTGGCAGAGCTCCTGGACAGGTCTGCTGTTTCAGGCTGTCTGGAGTGCCAATGCCAGGAGCTACCTCTGTCTGCCTGCCATGGGCAACTCTGAGGGGTGACTTCACAAGCACATCAATAACCAAGAGACACACCAAGAACCAGCCAACAGGAACAGGTACTGGCTGTGTTGTATGTCCCATAGGTGCAAGCAGCAGGTCCCTCCTCTTCCAGGAGTTCAGAAAACTGAGCTTTCCCTGGTGAGTGGGTGGCGTTTTCTGCACAGTGGCCTAGGAGCCTGCACCCTCACCCATAACTAACCTTCAGGCTAGAAACTGGCTTAAAATTGAGGTGTTTCTCTGTCCTTCATAATGAAACTGTGTAACTGTTGTGGCAAACCCCATGGGACTAGAAGCAGAACAGAAATTACCAGATTAGGGTTTGAGGTAGTCTCCTGAGAAGGGAGACCTTGTGGCCCTCTCCCTACACCTAGCATGGTTGCCGTTGTCAATGGTGGAAAGCAAAACAGAGCCCTCCTTAGTCTTTCCTTACGTGCTCCTTGTGTATGCCCTTGCTTACTGGGCCAAAGGAAGACCTCTAGATTTTTCTAGCTCCAGAAACTGCCCCTATTTAGAAGCTTTCTTAAGGTGTTCACATATTCCCGGCATCATGGTAAAATAGGCCAATCTCCTGCCTATCATATGAAATTAATTATCACACAAATTCCTTATCATAAAACCATTTCAGAGGAGGAAAACATCACATTTAGCATTTGCTTTTTGACCCTCATGTTTTTTCTCTGCTAATTTTCTCCACTAAATAATCAAAATTGAGATGCAGAAGAGGAAAAATACTAACGGAAAACTCGTACTTAGAAATACTTTACTTTGTTAATCTGGAGAGGACAGAAAAGAACTGGAAAAATTCTAGAAGTACTTCCTACATTTATTTTTTTTACTTCCTTTGACAAATTCAAAATAATTTTTCAGTGAGGAATTTTGCTTACACTCAATGTACTTATTGGGATGAGCCCTGGTGTGGAGAGCTCAGCCCCCATAGAATTCCACATTTTGAGACCCAGACAATTCAGAAGGAGCTTGCACAATCAGAGGTTAGAGTATTTCTGCTCTTTTCCTGTAGCTGCTCTGAACTCTCTCTATAAGTAGGCCTGATGACAAGCTGTCTGGGGATACACTTGCATATGAGGGCTCTTGAAGTGATAGCCTATTGATGGAAATTCAACAGTGTGTGGTTGTAGATGTCTCTCACTGCAGAAGCCAGTATTTCTTGTAGAGTTCTTTAAGACTATCTTTAGGATGAGTTACAACATACAGCTTGTAACGGTGTGTTTGCATGAATAGATTTTTTTAGATCCTCCCTTGATTCCATGGTAACCCCTGCTGCTTTTTGCAAAACCATTTTCAGTGTCTTACTTCCCATGTTTTGTTTTTAAATTTATTAGGTGCTTAAATTTGATACTCTCTTTAAGTAAAAGGAATTTATCTCAGAGATAAAGAACAGAAGACAGAAAGAAAGGACGAATCTCATGAAATTCAACAAGGCTAAGCACAAGAGCCTGCACGTGGAGTCCTGTGCTTGTTCTTGGGGCAATTCCCCTAACAAATACAAACTGGGTGGAGAACAGATTCAGAGCAGCCTTGATGAGAACTTGGGTTGTTGGTTGACAGGAAGCTAAACAAGACCCAGCAATGTATGTTTACAGCCCAGAAGGCAAATTGTACCCTGAGATGCAGAAAAAGAAGTGTGCCCAGCAGCAGGTCAAGGGAGGTAATTCTCCCTTCTACTTCCTCTCATGAGACCCCTGGAGAACCACATTCAGCTCCGAGGTCCCCAACTGACCTGAACAAGTCCCATTTGGGGTTGTTCAGCCTGAGAAGAAAAGGCTCAAGTGAATTCTTATAGCAGCCTTCCAGTGTTTGAATGGGGCCTACAGGATAGTTGGAGATTAACTTTTACAAGGCATTTAGTGATGAGACAAGGTGTAATGGGTTTAAACTTTCAGAGGATAGCTTTAAGTTAGGTATGAGGATGAAATTTTTTACTGTGAACAGATTGTCCAGAAAAGTTGTGGATGCCCTCTGCCTGGAAATATTCAAGTCAAGGCTGAACTGGGCTTTGAGCAATCTGGTCCAGTGCAAGATCTCCCCATCCATGGCAGGGTGGTTGGAGCTAGGTATCTTTAAGGTCCCTTCCAACCCCAAATATTTTAGTAGTCTATGATTCTAAGATACCCTGCACGTACTGGGGAAGAATGAGACTTCTGCCTGCTGGGGCCAGCAGGACATTTTCATGAGGACAGGTTCTAGGTAGGTCTATGCTGGTCACCGGCATCTTTGATCATCACTCCCTGCATTTTGTATCTAATTAGTCTGTGAAAGCAGCTACTGAAAGGTCTGACTTGGAGTTTTGAGTTTCAGAAGTAGTTTACACCAGTGCCAAGCATACTTAGACAAGTAGACCCAAAACAGCATGGAAAAATGAGGAACCAGTCCAGTGATGAGAACTCCAAGAACTCAATCATAATGGCAGCTGCTGAGAACTTTGCTTTCATTTAGTCTGCTTATAAAATCCATAAACATATGTTGGTATTGGACTTTCATGCTTTTCAGAAAGTCTTGGCCAAGATAATGTCTAAAGTCTTGCAGAGGTGTATAAATGAGATGGGTAGAAAACGTACAAAATACAAAAACCTCTGGAATTCCTCTCTTATGCCTCCTCACCTTTTTATCTCAGTTGCCCAAAGGCAGAAGGGCTCCTGCAAAGATGATCAAATAATGTCCCAAATGAAAGTGGGGAAAAAAATAGTTTCTTTAGGGAATCAGGTGAGCCTCAATCTTTAATTTCATTAACTGCCCTGTTATTCTTCAGGCAGTTAGAGAATAAAAAGGTCCCATTTCAAACAGTGAAAAGAAACATCCCTGAAAAGAACTCCTGGAATAGTTTAACTTAAGGTACAGCAGCTGTAGCAGCTATAAAATAATTCTTGCCACACAGAGCTAAATGTTTTCAGAGATGATCTGGTAGCTGGAGTGTCGTACCATAGTATAGTATCATAGTATCAATCAGGGTTGGAAGGGACCACAAGGATCATCTAGTTCCAACCCCCCTGCCATGGGCAGGGACACCCCACACTACATCAGGCTGGACAGAGCCTCATCCAGCCTGATCTTAAACACCTCCAGGGACGAGGCCTCGACCACCTCCCTGGACAACCCATTCCAGGGCTTCACCACTCTCATGGTGAAGAACCTCCTCCTCACATCTAGCCTGAACGTCCCCACCTCCAGCTTCATTCCATTCCCCCTAGTCCTATCACTACTTGAGAGCATGACAAGTCCTTCCCCAGACTTCCTGTAGGCCCCCTTCAGATACTGGAAGGCCACAATGAGGTCACCTCAGAGCCTTCTCTTCTGCAGACTGAACAGCCCCAACTCCTTCAGTCTGTCCTCATAGGAGAGGTGCTCCAGCCCTCTGATCATCCTTGTGGCCCTTCTCTGGACACGTTCCAGCACCTCCACATTCCTCTTGTAATAGGGGCTCCAGAACTGGACACAGTACTCCAGGTGGGGTCTCACCAGGGCTGAGTAGAGGGGGAGGATCACCTCCCTCGACCTGCTAGCCACACATCTCCTGATGCAGCCCGGGATCTGATTGGCCCTGCGGGCTGCAAGTGCACATTGAGAGCTCATGTTGAGCTTTTTGTCCACCAGCACCCCCAAGTCTCTCTCCTCAGGGCTGCTTTCCAGCCAGTCACTGCCCAGCCTGGATTTGTGCCTGGGATTGCCTCGACCCAGATGCAGGACCCTGCACTTGCTCTTCTTGAACCTCATGAGGTTGGCTTGTGCCCACCTCTCCAGCCTGTCAAGGTCCCTCTGGATGGCCTCCCTTCCCTCCAGCCTGTCTGCTGCACCACACAGCTTGCTGTCATCAGCAAACTTGCTGAGAGTGCACTCAATGCCACTGTCCATGTCACCCACAAAGATGTTGAACAAGACAGGTCCCAGGACTGATCCCTGAGGGACTCCGCTTGTCACTGGCCTCCACTGGGACATGGACCCATTGACAGCCACTCTTTGGGTGCGGCCATCAAGCCAGTTCCTTATCCATCTAGTGGTCCACCCATCAAACCCATGGGTCACCGGTTTGGAGACCAGGATGTGGTGCGGGACAGTGTTGAAGGCTTTGCTCAGGTCCAGGTAAATGACATCAGTTGCTTGCCCCTCATCTATTAATTTTGTCACCTGCTCAGAGAAGGCAACCAGGTTGGTCAGGCAGGATTTGCCCTTGGCAAAGCCATGCTGACTGTTCCCAATCACCTCTTCACTATTCTTTTGAGCGAGTAGTGACTCCAGGAGGATCTGCTCCATGATCTTTCCAGGCACAGAGGTGAGACTGACTGGCCTGGAGTTCCCTGGTTCCTCCTTCTTACCCTTTTTGAAGATGGGGGCAATGTTTCCCCTTTTCCAGTCTGTGGGGACTTCACCAGATTGCCATGACTTTTGAAATATAATAGAGAGGGCTTTAGCAACCTCATCTGCCACTTCTCTCAGTACCCATGGGTGTATCCCGTCGGGTCCCATGGACTTGAACCCTTTCAGGTTCTTCAGGTGATCACGAACCTGATCTGCACTTACAATGGGCAGTTCTTCCTCCCCATCCCTGGCATTGTCTTCCATAACATCAGGAGTGTGGCTAGAGGCCCTTGCAGTGAAGACTGAGGTAAAGAAGTTATTGAGTACCTCAGCCTTTTCCTCATCACTTGTGACCATGTCACCAGTTTCCTCTCTGAGGGGGCCCACACCTTCCCTAGTCTTCTTCTTCCCATTAATATACCTGTAAGAGTTCTTAGTGTTCCCTTTAATATCCCTGGCTAGATTCAATTCAAACTCTGCTTTGGCTTTCCTAACCAGGACTCTTGCTGCTCGGGCAGCTTCCTTATATTCCCCCTGCTCTACCTGTCCTTCTCTCCACTTCCTGTAGAGTTGCCTTTTAAGTATTAGTGTGCCCGGTAGCTCCTTGCTCATCCAGACAGGCCTCTTAGCATTCTTACCTGCTTTCCTCTTTGTTGGTACACAGAGCTCCTGGACACAGAGGAGGTGGCCCTTGAATACTGACCAGCTGTCCTGGGTCCCTCTTCCCTCCAGGGCTTTGTCCCACGACACTTTGGCTAGCAGATCCCTGAAGGGATCAAAATCTGCACGCCTAAAGTTTAGGGTCGTAAGCCTGGAATATTTCCTCCTGATTGCCCTGAGGAGATTAAATTCAACTGCTTCATGGTCACTGCAGCCAAGGCTGTCTCTGAGCCTCACATTGTTTACCAGCCCTTCCCTGTTGGTGAGAACAAGGTCCAGCATAGCACCATTTCTTGTTGGTTCCTCTACCATTTGGAGGAGGAAGTCATCACACACAAGAATGAGTCTGTTCCATGCTTCCTTTTTCTTTCTTTTCTTTTTGTCTTGTTATTAGTCCCATCACTGGCTTTTTTTGCACAGTCACTAGATGGAGGACAGACTACGCTCCTGCACAAAACTATACACACACAAAACAAGCAGTTGTTTTCATAATATCCATCACCCATTCAGATTCCATCTACTGTCAAATAGATGTTATCTTTACCCTTACTCTTCAATTACCAAGCACATCATGAGTGTGAGGCCAGTCTTACAGAACTCTCATCTTCAGAGTAGCATGGAGCTCAGATAAACAAACAACAAAACCAACCAAACAAACAAGAGTATTTACGTCCCTGGATTACTGTGGATGCTGATATGATAAAGTAGAAAGGATACTGTAGAGTGGGAAGTATAATCCTCAGTTTTAGTCCTCTTGCACCTCATTTTGGGCTCTTGCATGATTTTGAGAATAATTTTTAACTTACAGATCCTGAATTCTGATGATGTGGTTCCTGTATAATCCTGTTGTACAAATCCTTCCCTACGCTTGTCATCTGTCCTGGAACTTCACTAAGGTGGACACCACTAATCATGGTGACAGAAAAGGAAACAAGCATGTTATTCAAATATTTTGTCCATAGTCATGGACAAAAGGATCATTGACTACCAGAAACAGCTATCTTGATTCTACACAAAAGACCTCTACCACTTTTCCATTTATAACAATCATGAAAGGCGTTACATTAGTCAGAAGGTCATCATGAGCTATGTGGGAGTTCCTGGGATTTTCTGTTTTAATTATCAGCAGTGAGATACTGCAGTCACCATCACTTTATTCACCTCCATGGATCAAAGGTTCCTGGACAGGGGTCCAGGAACATGTACTTGGT
Organism: Melanerpes aurifrons; assembly: GCA_011125475.1. Lineage (NCBI taxonomy): Eukaryota > Metazoa > Chordata > Aves > Piciformes > Picidae > Melanerpes > Melanerpes aurifrons. Next base: position 160,635 of record WWNC01000061.1, on the reverse strand, counting down.
TTCCCATGGGCTCAGAAGTGCTTTGGAAACTAAAATTAAATCCATTAGAATTTTTTTTAAACAACTTCTTTGTACAAGAATTTGTGCATCTCAAAATGATCACTCATTCTCGATAAAATGTCTTTTGCTGGACATTCTTGCTGTCCTCTAAAAAAGAGAATGGCTTGCACAAAGAGGAAAGTGACCACTTCATAGTATTACTTTAAGACTAAGAAAATATGACAGGCTCTTGGGACTCACCTGAGTTCAATAATATAATAATAATAATAACCATAATAACAATAATAATAACAATAATAAAACATGTTGGAAGAGACCTTCAAGAACATCACGTCCAACCCATCAATCAATCCAACCCATCTAAACAACTAAACCATGCACCAAGCACCTCATCAAGTCTCCTCCTGAACACCTCCAATGACAGTGACTCTACCACCTCCCTGGGCAGCCCATTCCAATGGGCAATCACTCTCTCTGTATAGAACTTCTTCCTAATATCCAACCTAAACCTCCCCTGGCACAGCCTGAGACTGTGCTCTCTTGTTCTGGTACTGGGTGCCTGGCAGAAGAGACCATCATCCACCTGTCTACAACCTCCCTTCAGGTAGTTGTAGAGAGTGATAAGGTCACCCCTGAGTCTCCTCTTCTCCAGGCTAAGCAGCCCCAGCTCCCTCAGTCTCTCCTCATAGGGCTTGTGTTCCAAGCCCCTCACTAACTTCGTTGCCCTTCTCTGGACTCGTTCCAGCAAGTCAACCTCCTTCCTAAACTGAGGGGCCCAGAACTGGACACAGTACCTGAGGTGCAGCCTAACCAGTGCAGTGTAGAGGGGCAGAATGACCTCCCTGCTCCTGCTGGCCACACTGTTCTTGATGCAGGCCAGGATGCCATTGGCCTTCTTGGCTGCCTGGGCACACTGCAGGCTCACATTCAGCCTACCACTGACCAGTACCCTCAGGTCCCTCTCTACCTGGCCGCTCCCCAGCCACTGACCCCAGACTGTAGCACTGCAGATAGCTACTGTACTTCTAATTGATGTGCAAGCCTATAGAGAGATTTTTCTTCCATAGCAGTTCAAGAAGAAAGGGAACTCACCAGTCACTGAAATAGCAGCAGGGAGTCAACAAGCTCTTTGCAAATTCAGCAGGTGCCCATCACACTGCATGCATTGCCTTCTCACTTGTTTTGCCCTGCAGGAAAAGAACAGAGAATGTGTAGGCTTAGAAACATGACGTGTTCAAGACCTACCACCAAAGTCACCTACATAGACAATATTCAGAGGTAGTTTCAGGTCAGTTCCTATGCACTTTTATGAACTCTGATGCTTGTGGAGTAGCAGTGAGCACCTAGGCAAGCCAGGAACACACAGAGGAAAGCTGGTGTGAGGGGCCTGACCATGCCACCTTTACTTACTGGGAGCAACTCTATAATTCCCCAGAAAATGCTGCACATATGTAGAATGTGAAGCTGAGCTTCTGTCTTAGACCTTCATCTGATATCTCTGGAAGTATGTTCAATGACTTTGGAGCTCAAATGATTTAGAGGACTGAGTACTCATCTTCAAGTTGAGCAGGTCCTCCAAGGTCTCTCTGTAAGTGCAGAACAGATACTTTCATACCAGTGCTTCCCAGTATTAAACCTTTCAAAAGGTGACTACAAAGCACCAGTTGGCAGTGTCATCAGACTTCTCCACTGTCTCTCACAGTGTTGCTTTCATATTTGAGGTCTCTGTCTTCCTGAGCTCCTTTCAACCACAGAGTGAGCAAAGTCCACACTATGGCATATGTTCATCTCTGATATGACCCAGGAGCATTCTTTTGTAATGACACAAACATTCATATTTACTTCATGGTGTTCATCTGAAGATCAATCAAGTAGTTTAAATATCATCCCAGCAAACTATTTTACTGTTCTAAGGAAATGAAGTGTGTGCTACGCAGAGTTAAACTGACATTGCTTGAAAGGCAAAAATACCTAAGTGCAGAAAGCTGTAGAAGATGTGTAATAACAAAATAATAATAAAATAATAATAACAATTACAAGGACATGTGATGATTGTGCATGGGAGGGAAGAGCAAGGATAGAAGCAACTGACAGATTTGAAGACTGTTGGCAGACTTCTCTAGGGCGTGTTCTCCAGTACTTTATTAAATCACCCAAAAGAAAAACACTTCTTATGATTAAGTGTGTTTCTTCACTAAGAACATGTTCCCACATTCAGCAACAGCTTTTGCTCAACTTTAGCAGACTTGTCTTGCATCAGAAATGTCCCTGGGCTCTTGCATCACCCTGGCTGTGGACACAGCTGTAAAATCACACTCCTCTCTACTCAGTGTAAGGCAAGATGTTTATTTTAATAGTGCTGGCTAGGCTAATTTCATTCATAATTGAATCAGTAGTTTATTTCTAGGTCTTTTCACTGACCACCCATTCATCACTTCCAGACACAGAGTTCAAAGAGCTACTGGAAAGCACACTTGAAACAAGCTGCTCAAAACCCAGCACAAGCAGAATGAAAACCCCAAGGACCAGACTGTCAGCCATTTGAGGCAGGCATATTTTGTCATCGCAGCCTGTCAACCTCAACTAGGACCCCACAGAAGATATGCTAGGATGCTCTAGCAAAAATCTCAACTGACTGCCAGTAGCATGGTAGTACTTCCCAGTAGCAATGGAAAACGCACTGCTTCAATCAAAGAAGGCCAAACCTACAGTCAACCCATTATCCTGGTGTCCTCTTAGAGCTGTAGAGGGTGCCAAGAGTGGAGAGCTACTGTCGATGGTAGGCTGAACATGAGCCTGCAGTGTGCCCAGGCAGCCAAGAAGGCCAATGGCATCCTGGCTTGCATCAGGAACAGTGTGGCCAGCAGGAGCAGGGAGGTCATTCTGCCACTGTACACTGCACTGGTCAGGCCACACCTCGAGTACTGTGTCCAGTTTGGGGCCCCTCAGTTTAGGAAGGAGGTTGACTTGCTGGAACGAATACAGAGAAGGGCAATGAAGTTAGTGAGGGGCTTGGAACACAAGCCCTATGAGGAGAGACTGAGGGAGCTGGGGTTGCTTAGCCTGGAGAAGAGGAGACTCAGGGGTGACCTTATTGCTCTCTACAACTACCTGAAGGGAGATTGTAGACAGGCGGATGATGGTCTCTTCTCCCAGGCAGCCAGCACCAGAACAAGAGGACACACTCTCAGGCTGCCCCAGGGGAGGTTTAGACTGGATGTTAGGAAGAAGTTCTATACAGAGAGAGTGATTGCCCATTGGAATGGGCTGCCTGGGGAGGTGGTGAAGTCACCATCATTGGAGGTGTTCCGGAGGAGACTTGATGGGTTGCTTGGTGCCATGGGTTAGTTGTTTAGGTGGGTTGGATTGGTTGATGGGTTGGACGCGATGATCTTGAAGGTCTCTTCCAACTTGGTTTATGCTATTCTATTATTCTATTCTATTCTATTCAGGTCCTGTGATTTTTCAGGGTGTGGCTACATACAGTCCATCACAGTTGCACACTGATCCCATGTTCTCTTGTCTTTTTTTATTTTAGATGCCTGGTGTAGGTGACCTGCTTTCTGCAATTGTGCAGCTCCTGTCCTACAGACGTGAATTGTCATGATATGACAAACCTCCCCAGAGCCACATGAATGGTGGTGCACAGAGGCATTTTCCAGCTCTGTCCTACAGTACTTCTCTTCACACATGCTGAGAGAGGTCTGCAGAAGATTTAAAGCTATAGAGGTTTAGAGCAATGTTTTAGATCAGTGATGTATCTCAAGGGTACTTTGCAGCAATGAGTTGCCATGCACAGTAGTACAAAGAGCAGCCAGCTTCATTTTTCAAATAACTACATTGTTCAGGTAGCACAAGCAAAAAGAGGCTATGATTTAGGGCCAAGAATGAAGGCACTAGGCATTAGTCTCTCAAAGCCCCAGCCCCCAGCAGGCAGTGAGTTTGACACAAACCCAGGCCCTCTAAGTAAAATTTTCTTGTGGATTTCTACCTTTCATCCCTCCACAGCCTGTAACTTTTTAGACTTTCCCTTCCAAGCAGAATGGTTTACTCTCCTGCGTCTCCTGCTTCAGTCCTTCCCAATCAGACCTAGGAGCTGCACTCATGCGAAGAAAACCACTTTTTTTTTTTCCCAGCCAGTTATGTTCCTCCTCCTCTTGCAACTACAGGCGTCCAACTACAAAGAGTTTTGGAAGTTTCCAAAGTGATTAAGATGATCAATATTCAAACTGCAGAATCTAAATCTCAGTGAAGGACACTAAGTTTATCCCCAATTTTACTGCAAATTGATACCCCTGTTAACTGACCAAACAACTGAAGGAGAATTTGGATTACCACAGCAGTTCAAATTATGACAAAAAGAGAAATACAAGTTTTTACAACAAATTTTCCACAGTGACCAGGACCTTGCTTTCTTTTTCAGTTCCACATCTTGAGAATATTTTGATCAACTTTCCAGTCTCTTCTCCATCCACTCCTCCACTTCCATTCAGGTAAAAGTTTCATGGAGCCAGGCTCTATTTGATCTGTTAGAAATTCATCCAGCATCCATCACTAAAGCCAAATGGAATGCAATTTGAAAAAGGCAAACATAAATCAGGCAATAAATTTGTGATTTTCATGTGAACCACATTGGAACAGGTGACTGCTACTGCTTTAGCCAAATCATCCATTCACCTGACCAACAAAGTCTGAGGTCTTTTCCTCTGAAGAGCTATACTGGGGCAAAAAAATCTGATATTCTTGCTCCCAGAAGAGGATCCTGAGCTAGGCAATATTTATTTTCATTGAAAAAGTAATTATTTCATAGTGGCTTCTCAAATGGAAAAAAAAAAAAGTCTCTTAAATACAAGCAGAAGGTTGGGTATGCTTTCTACTTTGGTAACATACTGATCAAGATAAGAAATAATTAATTATACTACTTCTCTGAAATGTTATACAAGTGACGAAAATGTGTCTATCTGAAAACACAGAAGACTGTGTCTTAGAACAAATCCAGATGTACCGAATGCCTGCTTTTAAAAGCAGTGACTTGTGAAAGAGAGCTGCAGTAATTAGTTACAGAAGCTTAAAGTGTTAAATAAACATAAAGTAGCACTGGCTCTGGCTGAATCTGTGCAAACTGACCTCCAGAGTTGAGAAGTGACCATCAGACTTTAGAAGAACCTAGTATGTGGAAGTGGAAGACCCGCTTGGAAGAGCCTGAGGAGTGCTGAGCAATGCGATTTCCAGAGGGCTCATGGGAGACCTTGGGCCTGTTCTCAAAAAGTGCCAACATCTTTGGTGTCTTGTTGTGTGAAACGTACAAATATGAAAATTTTGGGCCAATAATCTATGGAAGGGAACAGTCCTGCACAAGATAATGACCCACGGCTGTGTGGGAACAGGCAGTAGTGGTGATTAGGAGCAGCCACCCAAGCCCTGTGCACAGTGATCTGACTCCCATCTTGTATAGGTGGGTTTGCTTGCAAGAGCCATGAAATGCTCATTTTTCTAATAAGCCATTTTGAAATGGTTGTGTGGTCTGTGGTCAAGTCACACCTCATTTGTGGAGTCTCACAGCCATTGCTGCATTCAGCCTCTCAGACTTCTAAAATGTCAATTACCCCATTCCCTCTCCACTCTTGGACTTCATCCCATTGGTGCTCTTCTCCCCTTCTCATTGATGTTCTTCTACCTTCTTCTTTCTAGGTATCTGGGCACATCCACATCCATGGGTACTACTACTAACATGCACCCAAGCTGGTACTAACTAAACTCTTTTTTCTCTTGGATAAAAGGTGAACCTAATCCCTGAACTAAATGGCAACAAATCTATAGGAACCTGAAGTGCAGTCCAGACATAAGACTCAAGGCTCAGGCTATGACTATTGCTAAATGTTTTGCACAAGATGTGTATTTTCTCACATCAGAATCAGACACACACTAATGAGTTCAGTGAAACAAATGGCATTGCCATTACTGCCTGTGCATTGCACAGTAATTGTCAGACAAAGGATGGCCACAAAGTACAGACTCGCATAAAATTAGATTAAAAGCTTTAACTCTTAGTGCATCATATACAGTTTCCATGGATCTGTAATGACCCAGAGAAAGAACTTGCAGTGGAAGGTGAAGAGGCTATCTCTGAGTTTGCAGCAAGTGGTTCACTGCTGTTAAGGCTGCAAACACCAGCTATAGACACCTGACATGCTCTGAGCACACATCATCTCTGAACACTGATTTATGTTTGAAAGCTTATGAAGGATTTATCTTCAGAGACAGCTCAAGGAGCACAAGGTGAAAGGGGAATGAATAAAGCAAGAAAGCCATACATTTCTCTTTCAGCATAAAAAGCTGGATGCTGAGTAACACTAGGGGTTGTGTAGAGCATATCAGGATGAACATTGTGATCTATGTCAAAAAGCTTTCCTAAACTCCTCATTAGCATTCCTTGGTCATGCCGGAACAAAGGGAGTGGAAGGGGGCAATCATTCATAAATTATGAAAGAATGTCCGTTTTTAAGTCATCAGGTGTTGTAAGTCACTTTCCCCTTCAGTCACCTAACAAGCACAGAGAGAAGTTACGATATGGAAAGAGAGATGCCCATTCTCCTGCCCTCCCTTTAACTAAACTCACTGAACAATCTACCTGGAGCTAATTCTGCTTTCTGATGGCATAAAAGGGATCAAACAGTGTATTTTTTAAATATCCATTGTAGCTGCTGGCAACAGAGAGGGACTGAAAGAAGTAATTTTATTACTTTTTTTTTCATTCTGAAGAACACAAACAAACAGGCAGAAATGACTGGATAAAAATCTAGGCTACATAATGCTGCCTTAATTATATTTCCTATTTAGGCTTCATCTCCTAATTATAAGTTCTTACTAACTCACTCTTGCCCCAGATTGCTTCCCCTGTGCTTCACCAAGGTATTTAAAAGGCATCCTGAAAACAGACATTTGTAAATTTTAGTGTGAAAACACAGAGAATTGTCACTGACCATAGTTCTCCCTTCAAGGAGTGTTGTCTACTAGTAGAAAGGAAGCACACAGGAAAGCAGCCAGGATGTTGTACCTACAGAAAATGTAAATGTGTGATCTTTAAAAATGTCTTTCCTCCTCTACAGAAAAGAGACAATAAAGAAGAAGAAAAAAAACCCCAAAATGGGCAGAGCACAACTGATGTCCATGCATGGGTGATGCAAGAGCTTCAAACTTCAATAGAAATTGTGTGAATGCTAAATAACCCAGCACATTTCCTGGATATGGCCCATTACTTAGGTTAAACAGGAGCACAGAGATTCATTTACACATAATAATAATTCTGGTAGAACATAGCAAACAATGAAGTAAAATTAAATTTACCTGAGACAGGATAGGAGTAGAAAAACAGAGTGCTTATGTTGGAGCCACGCCTAAGCCCCAAATGTGTTCTGCCTTCAACCCAGATTCAAACATACTGGAAGTCAGTTGACCTCTGAAAAATTCTGGCTAGGTAGTTTTCAAATCCCAGTGCTGTTGAAGACAACCATTTACCAGCTTCCTGGGAGCAAAATGTAATACTGCAAAAGCCTGCTGCAAACTATATCAGCACACACTCTCAGGACGAGCTGGATACAGTTTCTTCAGCTCTTCTACGCATTTGTTTTTAAAATTACCTTTTTGATTTATTAGAACTGATGAACTAGAGCTCAGAAATCCAGAACATATTACCACTCTCTTGAACCAAGTTGAAAACCACAGATTAACAAATTTAAGTTAATAAAAGAATAAAATCACAAATAGATGCCCTTTTCTCTTGCCCATGGTCTCATTTTGCAGCAGCATTATCACATCTTCAGGGAACAAATGGGTCCATATAATGGCAATTAACGTCATGGTCTCATTGCAGACATGACCTCACCCTCAGGACTTGGAACCTGCTCCCCCTCCCCCCAGACTGGGCTGGCGTTCCTAAGGAATTTTAATGATGGGGTGTGAGGGTCAGGCCATGCTTGCTACCTCTTTTGCAAAATAGAAACTTGATTTGGGGGGGTCTTTTGAGGCTGATTGCCATCTGAGGTCCCCTTAGTGTCTCCAAGGAACAGTTTGTGTGCAACCAGTAGTCAAACACACCCAGTGCCTAGTTACTGTAAGTGCTCCAGCAGAAATATTACCAAAATTTCTATGAACACTTGTTAATGTCATTAGAGGGAAGCCTCTGGTTAGGGCTAATGCTTTCACTCCTCATGGATCTGGAACACCCTTTACCTGTCGGATCCTAAATAACAGTTAAGGCTGTCTTGTGAACATCTTTTACTGATCTGTAGTTGCATAACTGTGTTATGTGCTGGGGATCCCCACTTTACCCAGAATTCCAGTGAAGCATTCAGCAGCAACCAGGGAGCAGGATGAAATGGATATGTATATACCTGGCAGTGACCTGTGAAGCTACACACTTCTCAAGCCTGTACCTTCCAGGAGCTACCCAGTATTGTGGGAAGGCTGGGCTGTTGTAATGCACAACCATTCTCAACTCAGAGCTGTTTTTCCACTACTCTGCAAACTCCAGGTCCCACTTGGCTCCAAATATAAGTATCCCCAGGACCTAGTTTTACTGGTAAAGTCTTCATTTTGTCAGTCTCTGGCATAAGAGTCCATTAACCTCAGTGAATTACCTTGTAGTCCCCATCCATCAAGGTGTCTGGCTACCTGACAATATTGAGAGTTATTTCTTGGGTCTGTCACTACATATCAGCTCAACAGCTAAATCATTTATTTGATACAATTAATCCATTATATCCCAACTGTAGTGTCTGTCCTGTCAGCCTGAAAAGGTGGTCAGGAAAGTTCCCAGGAACACCTGAGACAGTAGCAATGGGACAGTCAAAACACACCTGTGTTTGGCATGTCAGAGGCATCCAGAAAGGCACAAATTCCCTCCACTCCCACGCTGATGTTGGAGCACACCTTCATTTGAGGGCAACAAATTCCAATAGGAGGCAGAAAGGCCAGGAAACACTCAAGGGACAGCATGCAGCATGAACAGTTTCTACTGCCTAAGTGAACCTGGGAAGATATGCGGTGAGAAAGCTTTCAGGGTGAAGATAAGAATGTTAGATCCCACAATGAACATCAATACCCAGAAGTGCCATTCCTCTCTGCTTGTGAAACATCTGGGATCTCTCAGATCTATACCATCACTTTGGCTGTATGATCCCCAGTTACAGACAGCACTGACTCAAATGAGTCAGTCATAGCTGGCCTCCTGTCTGCTACCTCCTGTTGCACCTATTTCCATCCAGCACTGCAGAGCAAGGCTAGCTGATGCCTTTCTTACCTTACTCTCATCTAATTCTTAAATCTGGTTTATCTGCCATGAAAGAACCTGAAATAATGCAATATCTATCAGTCCAGCATGTGCTAGCAAGAAGCAGGCTGTAGACCAAGCCTGGCAGCGCTGTGACACAAGAAATCATTCAGCACAGACAATATACACAGAGTGATTTACACAGAAGGACAGGCAGTTTCTTGCTCCATATGTTTGAATATTTACTAGGCTTGCTTCAATTACAAGGCTTAGTGTCACGAACTTCAGATATCCCATGCTAAGTATTTTTCTAAGGTCATGGGCAGTAATTGAAAGTTGACTTTGATACTTATATTAAGAATTACTTCTAATAGGGAACTGCTCTGAAATCAGCCCAGCATGATGCCTCTCAGACATGGTAATAATGAATATGAGTGACTCTTAACAGTCTACTCAATGGAAACAAAACATAATTTGGCTGATCATTTGCTTTTGTTCAACTTTTTTGAGGGGAATGGGAGGGGAGACAAGTCCTGTGACTAGAGCCCTGAACAGGCCATCTCCATTTTGAATCTGCTGAGATGAAATATCTCCTTTCAACAACAAAGGCTGAACTCTGATCAAAGCCCCAACCAGCAGCACACCCTGCAGTGGTATCCACCAGATCCTAAATTCTGCGAATGCCTGAGGGGATGTGAGATTCCCATCAGTCAAGTAATATGAGGACAGCAGAAAGCACTGTAATTTTCAGTTCACCCAACAAACCCTGCAGCCTCTTGGCTTGCAGTAACCTGGAATGCATCCTGCAAACAATTAGCAAGATGGCTTTCCAAGCTGATCAACACCACACAGCCCTCCTTTGATATTGTTTTATTCTTCCTCCCCTCCCTCCCAAGAGCTTTTTCAGGAACTCCACACACATGCTTCTGGGAGTACAATTATAGGACAGCATGTACAGCAGAAATTCATTCAGCATGTTTCTGAGATCTCTCATTGTTATGCAAGGGCCTCTGTGCCTGTTCTGCCTGCATCCAGTATGCATGCAGTTATATGAAATGCTTGGACAAGAAATTACCCACTGTGTATGAATAAAGGTTTGTTTTGTCAAGCAAATGTATATGTGAAAAGATGTACAGTCCTGTGTTGTAATTGTCTAAAATACTATTGTGGCATGCCAGTAAGTTACAACATGGCAGAGCGCAGGGATATCCTGTCTTTAAGTAATTACTTGTCTTCTGAATAGATCTTCCTAGAAGCTCCTCTCCATCTGTACTGCAGCCATTTGTCTAGGACTAAAAATGTTGTTAACAGACTGAATGAAAATAAATATTTTCTATGCTTAAAACTCAGCACAGCTTATACTACTTTTAAAAGCCCTGTCTCAGTTGTACCTTTTTGCAGGGTGAAAAGGGGGGCTGCGCCAGCCACTTACAGGCAGAGTTTAGCAGTAAGTGTCAACCCCACTCTCACCTGACTTGTTTTGCCTTTACACTTCCTCCTGCACCCAGCAAGAACAAGTCTCTTGCTACCCAAGCCTTCTGCTTTACCTGCAGGATCACACTATGGCCAGCAACCTACCAAGCATTGCTACTGAGAAACTGCTTCCCAAGCAGTCAAGTCCCTCAGAGATAAAGTGTCTGAAAATGACAGGTTTACCTTTTCCATCCTCTCTCAGTCAGGAATGGAGGCTTCTGCTTCCAAGCTGTTTTGGTTATGGTTGCTCCATGGGAAAGGCAAGTATCAACTAGGGCTGTCTCCTACACTGATAAAACATCTCAGCAGCTCCTGCTTTCCAGCTGGTGAGGGTGATGGTGCAAAGAACAACACAGTACGAGGACTCTGGGCTGGTGAGGTGAATTGGCTGTTTACTATCCCCCATGGAAAATGGCTTCAAATATAGATTGAAATATGGCTAATCTATGTGATGTTTGTTGATCTGCTCCTCTATGTCTCCATTCCAAGGTGGAATCAGGAAGCTAGGAGTCTTGCAAGTCAGTGTATGTGTGCAGATTTTGGAAACTGGTAACTGTTAATGTAAATGTTTCCAAGTCAAAATTTTCTTTCATACTTTAGGAAGATGAAACCACCCACACTAAGTCTGCAGTTTTGTTCCGTATCTTTGGTCTATATATTGAGGATTTCCATTTCTAAGTTTAGGAGTCCAACTATTTTTAAAAAGCAGCTTTAATTTGTGGGAGAGGTGCATGTCTATGCATTTCTTACCATCACTTCTTGAAGAGAGAGCAATAGAATAAAATGTGTACCTCGTGTTTGTCCACTTGTACTGCAAGATGATTTGCCAAGCAATTATAGTATAGATTCAATCATTTAAATATTTATTATTCATCAATGAGACTTGACTGCTCTGTTAAATACCACCGAAATCTGTAACGTATAAACACGTAGGTGCTTTATCAAGCAGGGATGTAGTTACTTGTGACTTAGTATAGGTGATCCTGCTCTGGCAGGGGGGTTGGAGTAGATGATCTTTCAAGGTCCCTTCCAGCCCCTAACATTCTGTGTTTCTGTGACACCTGCAGAGCCATGCTGCAGTGCAGAGGAGAGTGTGTGGTGACACAGATTTGCTCTTTTATTGCCTCTGATCCTATGTGTATCTGTAGGTCTATGAATTCCCCTTGTGCGTACTGACAGCTGCCTGATAAATGCACGGTCACTGCAAAAAGTGATAAACCTTGCTGCAACAGTTTACAGATAGCATCAGTGTTCAGTCTAAGGCAAACATTAAATCATGGAAATCATCACTCATGCAGAGATCTGAGATTATTTGGCTTCAGAATCTAAGAAGGACTGTGACTTTGCATTGCATTACAGGAAATCATCATTCAGCTTCCCACACAAATGCAATAGTGAACAAGATGCAGATTTAGCAAAGTACCTGTGGGAATATGGGGACAGAAAGAAAACTGTTTGTGGCATTTAAAATTTATTTTTTATTATTATTTTGTATATTTTCTCCACAAAAAGCTCTGTCCTATAGCTCTTCTAGAGGTGTTTTTGCTGTTCAATAAACACAATCTCAGATTGTGGAGACACACATCAAACAGCTTATTTGTGAGCTCTGACTGGATAATAGTAATTCTCAGGTTTGCATTTCCTGTGCCAGATTCGTGATTATGAGCTCAGAAAATCACTTTCTGTGTGTGACTTGTAATCATTGCTTAAAAGGCAGTAAAAATTCTGCAGTTAACTCATTCTGCCAGATAATCTTATAGAGGGAATATAAGTGGCTGTAATTCAGTCAAGGCTAATCCAAAGCATATTTACAGAATCCTCGCTACATTTCTTCTAAACTATCAGCCCCATCTGGCTATGTTTTGTTGTTTTTCAATACAAACCTGCCAATAATAGCATGAAGTGATGAGATTAGATACCTTGTTATCTAGGAAAAGCCCAGATAGCACCCTAACCGTCTATGTTATGAGGAAAAAGGGTTTTTCACAGTGAGGGTGATGGAACACTGGAACAGGCTTCCCAGGGGAGTTGTGGAGTCTCCTTCTCCGGAGATATTCAAGACCCACCTAGATGCATTCCTGTGTGATCTGGTATAGGTGATCCTGCTTTGGCAGGGGTTTGGACTAGTTGAATTTTCAAGGTCCCTTCCAGCATTCTGAATCCCAGAATCCCTGAATCCCTTCTGTGATTCTGTGATTCTGTGATGTTCTCTTACAGTTTGCTTGATTGTTGATTAATAGCATAAATTGCAGTCCCAGGCAGAAATCCTAGCCACATCTGACCTTAAAGAATTTCTGTCTTTGATTCAAGAAAAGATAGAATTTCAATTCCATTGATTCATGTGGATTCATATTGCCTTTATTGTCTTGAAAAATAGAAGTTTCATATCATAACTACTGGTGTAAATCACAAAAGAGAAATGTTTTTTGTGTATGCTAGTCAGCGGTTGCAGTAGAAAAAAGCTTTCCTCATCCTGAAGTCTGCCTGGTCATTGCAATTAATAATGTGTATTCATCAAGAGAAGCAGCATGGGGGGGTCTACTCTTCTCCCATCCTTTATGCACTCTTCCCCTGTGCTCTCACAGGGAATGGGAGCAGTAGAGCTTCATGGTGAATCCTTCTTTCAGGCTGACTATTGAGGGGCAAGGGGAGAAGTGAAAGAGCAATTTACCCAGATGAAGGTCTGGAACCTGGAAACAGGATCCTGATAGAGCAGAAAAGCTATGGCTCCTACACAGAAACTTAGCAACTGAGACAGGCAGTCTGCTTTCAAGTTGCAATAAAATTTGTAATGCTCATTTTTTCCCTAGGAGCTGTATTTCTTCAGTTAGTGATCTATTATCACCTGGTGTTCTACAAGGACTGGTTAGTACTGTATGTACATATGTGAGTAAGCTTTAAATCTGTAAAGGCTGTTCCAGAATATGTAATTAATCAACTGTCCTTTCAACAGAGGTCACAAAGCTCATTGCACAAAGCTCTTGGTTTGCTAAGTGAAACCAGAGGGCTGTTCTTTTCCTCCAGCAAGCATTCCCCATTTAAGTGCTCACAGTCTGCCCAGCAAAAGAACATTTTTCTTTTTTTCCTTTCTTTTCTTGGTATGTGGCAACCAAAAATCTTATAAAGTTTTTCCTGAGAGCTAGAGAATGTACAGCATCTCTCCAAAGTAATAAAATCTGCTTGGTCCTTGACTAAAAACAGCTCAGAAAAATGCATCCAATTTTCTAAAGCAATCAAACACAATCCCTGGAGGCTGCATACAGACCTCAGCTTAGACAGCAACTTAGTTCCTCAGAGTAAAGCACTGCTTGACATATGAGGATGAAAGAAAAGAAGGCCAAACCCTGAAGGATGGCTGGGTGGCTGGATTGGGAGACCTCTTTTTTTTCTTTTCAGAAGTATTCATGTAAGCCAGATTCCATGTCTTCTTATACTGATGAAGTTTGCTCCAGGTACATAGAGTTTTGCTGCCCCTGCTGTGGGTTTCATTTTTTCCAGTTTGCACTAGAAAGCAAGAAACTAGGCTGTTACCATTGAGTTCTCTGGAATCCAGTACCAAGCATTAGACCTGGACAGGAAGAACTTTGATAAAATTCTGGTCTTCAGTAGCATAGGAGATAAAACTAGCTTTTTATGTGAGCAGTGACATGGGCAGCCTGCCAAACCAGTGCCCCACCAGAAGTATTTGCAGGGTTTCCTTATCTCCATATGTAGATCAGAGGTCCAACAGGACAGCTTCAGCAGTTTTCTGTAGGCTCAGATGTATTTCATTCAATGCAATGAATAATCATGACATCTCACTGCCTGTATTAGTAGAGAGATATTTTCAATTTATTGGGCAGTTTGCTAGTCAAGTTAATATCCTTTGTATTAATGGAGACATCTTACTTTAACCACATGGTAGACTCCTGCAAGGTCATTTGAAACAGCAGTCAGTTTTGCCATATATCAAGTATGGCTCTCTTCCTCCAAGAAGAAAACAACCATAAGGTTAGATGTCAGCTCCATGTCTGGGCATGCATAGTGGGGAGCTTAGCCTCTGCTTAAATCTCATGATAGGCAGGGGATAAGGTCCTCCTGATTATATCCTTGACGTCTGCCTTGGCTCTGTAGATAAGATTTGATGTGAGTAATACAGGTGAGCTTCAAAGTTTGTAATCTGCTGGAAAATGGTTTCTGCCTTGCAGACCTTTTCATACAGTCACAGACCAAGTGAGCAGTGGAAGTTATAATAAAAGACCAAAGTCTTTTGCTCTGAAGAACTATTCTCTACTCTTCTTTTGTGGCTTCACATCAAGTACTCCAGCTCTTAACTCTCACTGTACCCTTCCCACAGTGACTAAGCTAACACTTCATTAAACTTTGTAACCATTAAAACAGGAGACTAAAGTCCTATTCCAGCTGGACAATGGCATCACGTCAGATCAAATTTGACGCACTTCTGACTACTCCAGAAAGTCTGTTACTTATTTCTCTTCCTTCCTAGGAGCAGAGGCTAAACAACAACTGATTAAATTTCTGCAACTTACATAACCAGGACTAGAATAAAAATATTTATCCAGCTATTTGTACCACTCAGAGCTAGTCTGAAAGTTGTGTGAGAACACACAGCTGTAGCAGGTGTCAGCAACTGCAATCCAGGCTGGGAATTGAACACAGAGGACCATGGATCAAGTGGGTGAATTGCATGAAGTCTGTGTTTAATCCCTTCTTTATACCCACCTCTTTAAAAGATTTTTTTCTGTTACACACCAGAGGCAATTTTCCAGGAGAGTATTAAGAGCTTGGCTGTTTCAATGTCACTGCCTTGAAGGTGTCACCCACCAGAGCTGAGGCTGCTCCAGCCTGTCAGAAGTCCTGCAAGAATGGGTCCAATTGCAGCAAACGACAATGCCCTTGCTTGAAAGATCTCTTAACTGCCTCCTCACAGAAGGGGGTATATTTCAGCAGTTTCTCCTGTGAGCTGAGGAGCACCGAGGAAAAGGGGAAGCCCTGAGTTACAAATTGCAATAATGTGGCTAAAGGTATCTGACTCCAGGTCAAATCGCAGTGTGGCCAGACACAGGTCTCTTTCATGGTGCCAGGTGTTCTCTTCAGCAGGCCAAAGGACTGAGCATCAAGTGAGAGGGTTATGATGGTAGACTAAGTAACTAAGTACATAGACTAAGTAACTGTGGGAAATGTTCTAGTGACAGCAGATAGCAGCCCTCCTCCTGCCAAGCCCTGCCAGAGTGGTTCTCCATGGCAGCACACTCAAACTCACACGCTCCTGCCCTGCATTTTGTTATAGGGGTTAGCTGTTCTCTACCCTGTCACAGTCCCCATGCTCACATGACTCTCATGCGAGTTTTTATCCCTGTTTTCCCTGCACCCCTGCCCTGTCTTCTGAAACATGAAAACTGTGTCTGTAAAATAGTCAGATCCACTGTTCCAAGTGCCTGTAGGATAAAAGAAAAGATTGGGTAACTGCAGGTCTGATCATGTTCTCCACTAATCATAAACAAAGCAAAATGCCCTATGTACAGTTTAATGTGTGTGAGTAACTCAGTGTTCCTGAGAGGTCAGGGAAGAAATAGCCCTTTTGCAAAGGGTCATTTGTTTTTCCTTATTTCAGATACTTCAGGACTTGTTTTCTGTTCTCTTTCTGAAATGAGCACTGAAAAATCTTGATGATGTGAAATTCACTAGAGAAAATGCCACTGACATACAATATACTCAGAGCTCTGCTGCTTCACTATTAGGGAATTAACTCCAAACAATCAGCACAAAAGTTGCTACTCAAAAACAATGCAAACGCATTAATATAAAAATCATAATCTAAATAAAACATAGATTGTAATTTTTTAAAGATGCCTTCGGTTATTTGTCTTTTGTCATTTGTATGGTTTGGTTTGGTTTGGTGTTTGTTTGAAACTTCTGAGTTTGCTCATGTCATTTATGAAGGTGATGTGGAATGGAATGGAATGGAATGGAATGGAATGGAATGGAATAGAATAGAATAGAATAGAATAGAATAGAATAGAATAGAATAGAATAGAATAGAATAGAATAGAATAGAATAGAATAGGTTGGAAGAGGCCTTCAAGATCATAGTGTCCAACCCATCATCCAACACCACCTAATCAACTAAACCATGCAACCAAGCACCCTAAACACCTCCATTTTCAAAAGATAGGACAGAAATGCTAAGCTGGGAAAGACAGAGAGCAAGTCTTTTATTAAGGAGAAGTTAGGGGAAATTCAGCTCTTAGGTGATCAAAGAGCTTAAGTTACCCTTCTGCAATATCCAGAAAAGCACAATTTGTTTGGTTAAACTAAGGCTCCCAGTACATTGTCTGCAGAAATTTGGACTTCAAGCAAAACACCAAACACATGGGACTGACAATAGAAACAAATGATAAAACTGAAACTTGAACCGCTGCCTTATAACACAGCCTAGAACTATGTTTAGACTTCCTTCCCTCATCTTCAGAATCAACTTGCCTGTAAGCCTCTGGACCTTCACAGTCAGATTCAGGGGCCCATGAATTTATTGCTAGGTTCTGCTTTTTTCTAAATGTGTGACAACATGCAAATGAAAGAGAAAAAAAATTATATTTTCTTAACAACTCAAAAAATACTTGATACTTTTAATGTTGGCTGGCTGCCATGGAAAGCAGGCATGTATAGAAAGCAAACATTAAATAGGAACCTGCCTGGTCATTAGTGTGGGATGGAAAGATCCTGTGCATGCAGCAGCATGGTGGTTTTCGCACTTCAGATCTCAGATCTGATCAAGTGGGCTGGTACATTGCATCCAGCTGCTTCCTTCTGGTAGCTAAATTTTAGATAAAAGTGTCAAGGGTAAATGATTCATTGTTTCCAACCCATAAGGTCAGAATGGAGGTTCAAATAGCATGAGATGTTGGCATTGGTGGTAAAATAGCATGTCGTGCTTCCCCGTTTCTCTTACACTCATCCCATGTATCACATCCTCCTTGGCAATGTCAACCTAACTGAGGCTGTGTTGTCACCAAACTGCTAGAATGAAATGGATTAAATGTCTTTTTTAGAGTGCTATTGGATGGGAAGTATGAGCAACATTGGCATCAATAAACCTGCAAATGTACTGGAAGATCTGACTCCATGGTGTTTTTCCTTGACTATACAGGAAGCTTAGGGCAGCTCCACCAGGTGTGCAAATTAGACATGTTTAAAGGAGGTATGTTTAGGTGTGTAAGAAGCTTTGAGAATACACCCCTCAAAAACTGACCTAATAAGAGAGAATCATTGCCTGATACTAGATTAAAAGTGTATAACACCAAGCAAGATAAAAGAATAAAAGTTGGAAAGAGAAAGAAGCAACCTAGAGTCTATCAAGGAGCAGCCTTATCCCCAAAATATACCTGTATAGTATGATTCATAGAATAACACAGATTTGAAGGGATATCTGCAGATTTCTCAGCCAGGTACCTATTCTAAGCAAGGTAAATCTTGAAGACAGGCGAATGTTGGTCTCTTCTCCCAGGTAGCCAGTACCAGAACAAGAGGACACACTCTCAGGCTGCCCCAGGGGAGGTTTAGGTTGGATGTTAGGAAGAAGTTCTATACAGAGAGAGTGATTGCCCATTGGAATGGGCTGCCCAGGGAGGTGGTGGAGTCGCTGTCATTGGAGGTGTTCAGGAGGAGACATGATGGGGTGCTTGGTGCCATGGTTTAGTTGTTTTGGTGAGTTGGATTGGTTGATGGGTTGGACACGATGATCTTGAAAGTCTCTTCCAACCTGGTCTGGTCTATTCTATTCTATTCTATTCTATTCTATTCTATTCTATTCTATTCTATCCGGTGCTTTGTCCACTCGAAGTTTGAGTGTTTCCAACTGCTCTGGGCAATCTGTGTCAGTGTATGACCACTCTCAAGGAGGAAAAAAATAATCCCTTACAGCTTCTGTTTCATCTTTTGTCTGTTATCTCTCAGCATTTTACTGGACACCTCTGAGAAGAGGGACTATTATCTTCTCTATCTCCTCCCACTGACAGTTAAAGAAAGTTGTAGGATCCCCACTATCTTTCTCTTTTTTAAACCTCAATGAATCCACTTCCTTCAGCCTCTCTGAGCATATGTTTATGCCCCAGCCCTGTAGTCAAGCCCAGGGGTCCAGCCTCCTGACAGTCTTGGCAGCTGTTATTGGACTCACTATTGTTCATCAAAGCCTTTGTAGAAGGGGAAGCCTAGAACAGGACATTGTACTCCAGATGCAGTTCCACAAGTGCTGAATAAAGAAGACCAGTTTCACAGGGTACTTCAGGTAGGAAAGGACTTGAGGAGATCATCTAGTTCAACCACCTGCTCAAATCTGGGTCAACAACCACCTCCCTTTACCATCTGCTGAGATCTTTCTAATACACCCCAGGTTGCAGCTAGCTGTCTTCAATGTAAGGATACACTGTTGACTCATGCTTCTCTCACCCATCCTAAGACGTCTATAATGCAGATCTCTCTTTCTGAACCAGGCACCAAAGACAGCCTTGAAAATAATGACAGAAATAGGTGTCTGACCCATTTCAGACATCTGCTTTAGCAGGAGGTGAATCACACTCCTGTTTCCCTCCATTGATCATAAAGGGATGCCAGGGTGATTAGCTCTGATATAAACATCCATACTGGTGGTATTTACTTTCAGCCAGATCCTGCCTCTTGAGTGTTTCCACATCCCTAGATTTTGATGGAAGATGTTTTACCTTTGCATGTGTGTATGTGTAAGTGTGCACTCACAGATTACCTTTGAATGTGAAGAGAATACTGCAAGGATACAGCTACACAAAAATGCACTGAACTGGAAGTACTTGAAAGAGATGATTCACATTTCAGTGGCAGATATTCTAACAAATATAAAGCCTAGTGCTTTTTGAAGGTTAGTTTGCTTTAAATACATGCCCAAGATTTTAATCCTCTAGGTAGCAAAAAGATCCTCTCTTTTTCTTTTTCTTTTTTTGTCTTTTATTTTAGTAATATTACTTAGATTTTCTAAGGGGAAATATGAAATTATACTTTAAAGCAATCATGACTACCAAATTCTGCATTCTGCCCACATTGAGATCATCCCTAATTCTGCTTTTTTCTCAGTGAGAGCTGCAAAAAGGAGCCTGTAGTCAGCAAATCCTCCTGATTTTAGCTCCTGACGGAAAGGTTAACAAAAGTTCAATTCCTTTATAATAGACCATCAGGTCAGGAGGTCTTTAATTGTTTGTCCTGTAGACTAGTATGATCATCCCCTTTCCATGAACATAATGGTTAAAAATTGCACTAAACCTCCTGCTTTTCAACCACAGCTCTCCTTTTGACCTCTTTGTAACCCTGAGTATTAAGGCCTATTATCCAATTTGAATCATAGATGAGTGTTATACTTTTTAGATGCATGTTTAGTAACTTACCACTTTCTTCTGACTGAAGACAGACACACTGTCTATGCAGGAAAATCCAAGCAGATAAGAGAAAAAACATCACATCTCATTCCCAGAAGCCAGCTTAGACAAGCAGTGTGCAGATTCTTTTAATGAGTATGTTTTGAAATATTGAGAAACCATTGATCTTAATCTTAAGAGCTGGCTTTAGCCTCCTTTCATGTACTTTACAACAATTTCCTCAGAAGTCCACCGCAAGTCTTTGCAGTCATGACAATGCCACAGCTGAGCAGCAGCCTGCACACAGAAGGAACCAGGATAAGTATCTCTGAGCAGCTAACTGGGTAAATACAAAATAGAGAAGACAGAACTCTTCCAAAATAATTTTGAATTATGAGATTTAATAGCCCCTGCAATGAAAATTGTGATATCCAGCTGCTTGGCTCAAAGGACACCACCTATAGTATTGCCTTTGGACTACTGTGTTAGCAGAGGATAGTCTAAAGATCTAATTCAGCATGGGAAGGTTTTCAAATCACCTGGTTGGGTCTTAGTATAGTATTGCCTAAATTACCTTCAGTGGTAAAGTTTTCTGCAGAAATATCTATCAGAGAGGTTTCTAGATGAAATCGGCGGGGGGCCTTGGAGCAACTGCCTTCACAATGGGAAGGAAACACAAGCAAAGAGTCTGGCCCATTTCTCTAGGTTTCAAAAGTGAAAACTGGTGTCATCCAGTTGGTTCCATCTCTTTACGCTTTCCTGGATTCTGATGTTCCTCAAGTTCAGAAGCTGGCAGTCAGTTCTTCTCATAGCTTTCTGATTCTCTGCTAATTTAACTTTTGGAGTTGTGTGCAACTACAGCCACACTGCAATTTATTCCAGGTCTGAGAGGATAAAGCTTCACATTCATGAAGAGAAGTCTGGGGCTCAGAAAGACTGAGATTTGTTCCATCGTCAGTGCAATCCTTGCACTGTCAGAGAGGGAAGAAGCATTACAGATAAGGAACGAATGGAGTTGAGGCAGTACTATTTTCTGACTGAACACATTCACTTCTACTGCTTTTTTAGCTCTCTTCATGTCTCCTTCCTCACACTTTATGGCATTTACTACAGAACTGTATATATTCCTCAAGCAGTCAGCTACCATACTGTTCACTGCAACAACTCCTCACATCTCATATCAGGTTTATATCTTTGTTTGCACAAGCCACTGTTTTATGTGAGGGGTAGAAACATGCAGCTCATAGCTTACTAGTTTTGTGGTGCAGGCAAATCTGGTTTTTATTTTTAAGATAGCTAACAGTGAATTCATGTTCAGGACACACATGGCATAATTACTAGCAGTAATTCTGGATTTATTAGCAGTAATTCTATCTGAAGTACATGACCACCAGTTTCATAGATGTGAATTACAACTTCCAGACTTCCAGAGGGTCTTTCAAAGGATGTATAGACCTTGAGCATAGGTTACACTTAAGCTGTACATGGACCATATACTCCAGAAACTTGGCCAGCACATCAGATGATGCTTACCTTGTTATCTGACTGCTGGAGTGTCACAAATACTATACCAGAAAAAAATAAAAAATATTTTGAAGCAAAAATATTGTCACTGAGGGTAGAGCACAGCACAGCCTTAGGTGTTTTAAGTTTGTCTCCTATTTTGAACAGAGTCAGTAGGATGCAGATGCAGCAGACATTCAGCGCAACAGAAATATTTACTGCTTGAGATGTTAGGGATTTAATAATAAATGTGGACTGAGGATTCAAATTTATAGTCTGCTCTTATGGGAGCTTCTGAGCACTCAGAAGCTTTGAAACAAGCCACCAGTTTCTGTGAGAGGTATTATATGAGTACCTCTGGGCCAGTCAAATTCCTGGGCTGTGACTGAAATGGTTCAGGCCAGGAAGTGCCTGGACAGGCATCCTCTCAGAGAGCAAGGACTTCTCCTCAAGCAACCTAGCCTCGACCCACCATGGAATTTGCTGGTGTCAAGCCTGCTCTGGGGCTTCTTGTCACTCCCCTCTACCCACACACTGCCCCTTGCAGTTTAGTTAGTCACTAAACATGGCCTACAGCCACTTTCAATCCACACCCACTCCATACAGTTTGCAAAAAAACCCAAAAAAACAGTCACCCTGTACATTACTTGTTTCTTTGTCTGCTTTTACCTCTTTTCATGACAGTTGTAGAAAATATTGCATGTTTGCACAGCAGGCAGAGGGAAGATGGAAGTTTAACACAAGGGTCGTGTAAGCATTTTATCACATCAAAACACCTATGCACATCTCACTGTTGATATAGTACTGAAAATTGGGTATTACTTTGGGGCCATTTCAGCAGGAAAGGCTGCAATGTTATGATCAGATGATGCACCACTACCTCAGATGACCTTGCAGTCCTCTAGAAATGCCTGCTGTTAGTGCATGCTATCTTCCCTAATGTCTGATAAGGTGTAGATTTTTAAATCTCTGTTACCTCATCTAACTCTACCAAGGGAGCATATTCTAGAATTACTTAAGCAGTTTATTTCAGTAATAGCATATATGTGTTTTCATAAACAGTTTTGTTAAAACAATATGTAGGTATTTCCATTTAATACATTTTTAATGTCATTTGTTGAAATGAATAAAGTATCTTGTCAAGTCTCCTAAGATCCTGATTTGTGTTTATTTGCAAATCACTGATAAAAACTGTATGAAAAAAAATATGCCTCAGCATAGAGAGTAAAACAAAGCACACAGATGTGCAGCCCAGGGGCACACCATCCTCTGGCCTAGAGCAAAACCAAGAATAGATCCTGCGTGCGCAGCCCAGGAGCACCTCCACAGCCAGAGAGATTTGTCAAA
The DNA here is from genome assembly GCA_011125475.1 of Melanerpes aurifrons. Lineage (NCBI taxonomy): Eukaryota > Metazoa > Chordata > Aves > Piciformes > Picidae > Melanerpes > Melanerpes aurifrons. Next base: position 137,658 of record WWNC01000061.1, on the reverse strand, counting down.
AGACAATTTGCTCTTCTTTAGCACAGTGCAGCCTAGTCAGAAATGAATCTGAGGGTCTTCAGTCATAGCAGGGATGCTAAGAAACAGTTCCATAAGAATTAATTAGAAGCAAAGAACAGTAGAGAAAAACCTAGAGAAGCAAATGTAGCAGATAAAATGAGTAAGTAAAAAGCAGCAGCAAGAAACAGTTCCTCACATGACCCCAAGCTTTTCTGCCACCAGCTGTATAGAACTGCCTGATCATTTGCACAATCTTACCCATTCTTGTTTGCCTGGAAGTTTATTCCCTGCCTACATATTGCAGCATCATATCTAAATACTTCTCATCTGCTTTTTCTAAAAATACTGACTACAGTACCCACAAACAGTCTGTTCTTTGAAGGCTCCCTTATGTTAGGCTGAAGCATCTTTTTCCCTGTGCAGGAATAAGTACAACATAGAATGAGGTAAAAGGGATAACCCCGCAGAGAAAGTGAAAACTTAAACTTAACCCTAACCCCTAACTGTAACCCTAGCCATAACCATAGCCCATAACCCTAAGGCCTTAACTGCAACGCTAAACCCTAGCCCTAAAGCCCTAACCCTAAACTTAAAGCTAACATGCTTAATGAAGTTTGTCATCAGGAACTGCAACTGTATCTGACCTTTCCAAGTATGAGCTCTGCGTTGCTACACATTGTTGCATGCTTATGTCATCAAGCCAGAGCTCATAAATAACATTAGATAGATTCATTTCTGATCAATACACTAAATTTAATGCCAGAAATTGCTATCTGAACATTTGCTTTAGCCTCTGGAATATCCCAGACTTTCCCACTTAGGGACACTCACATAAGGATCATAAGGTTGTGCTTGACAAAGTGTATCTTCCAGAAAGACTTTAGTGTTGCAGAAGTCAGGAAGAGTAATCTGCTGTGGCCATTGACAGTCAGTATCAATGTTTTTTCACTATCTCTGAGGAAAAAAACCAAGGTTCTCTCTGGCTAGAATTTCTCTGACATCAGCAGTACAGCACTTGGTTCTTGTTCTGTCTTTTACTACTAGACCATTTAGCTTATACATATGGAGTATTTTTTCCTTCATTAGGTTTACAATACTGACCTAAATCTTTTTTCTTTGTAAAGCAGAGATTTAACTCTAAAATCTTCTACTGTGTCAGGTTTTTTACATACGATTTTTGAATCATTTCTGTAGCTTGGGTGATTCCTCTGCACATTCTCAAGGTTTTCAGCGTCAGTTTTGAAATATGGAGAGTAGGTCTGTTCCAAATTCCTCTGTACCAGTCTCACAATCACTAGGGGAAAAAAAAGAAGGATTGTGAGGTACTTAAACTTACCAATGGAGATTCCATTATATTGTCAGATATATCCAAATGCTTCCCAGAGATGCATCACAAAGCAATTTATTTTGCATCAGCATTGCTCTCCCTACCAAAACAATTCAGAATCTTGTGCAGCAGCTCTGTCCCCATTAGTATTTGCTATGTCACTAACCTACCTATATGTTTCAGTGTTTCTTATCTGCATACTTCAGGAACAGTGATTTTACTTTTGATTCTGCCTGCGTGCCGCGGCAGTTTCAAAGCCCGCGGCAGCTCGGGGGCAGTTCCATTTCAGCCCGGCTTCTCGCTCGGACGAGCGCGCCGCCACACTTTTTTAAAAAAACCATTCTCCAGTAGGTTCCGTGGGCAGGGCTGGCCATGGTGGTAACTCGCCGCAATAACTCCTTTAAAAAGTCAGTCTCGACCCAGACTGAGGGCGAATATAAGCAGATAGGTAGGTGTAATAAGCAAGAGGTAGGTGTCCAGGCATCTAGCTGCAGACAGTGCTGGAACCTGGCACTTGAGATACAGGGTAGAGGGGACGGCTCCTGCTTTAGGTGTGAGCAGATTGACTGTCTGCTTAGCCTGGTGGCTGGACTGAAGGATAAGGTTGCTAGATTTAGAGATGTATGCAATTGCAGAAGGGTGACGAACCTGAGTAACCAGGCTCTGCAGGCCCCCCCAGCAGAGGCCAGTCATCCAAAAAGAAGAGGGCAATGGATGCAGGTTCCTATCAAAAGATGCAAGGTTAAACCTCCTTGCCCCCCCTCACCCCCCCCACTGCCCTTGGAAAACAAGTACGGGCCATTGGAGGTTGAGGCTGAGGTGATTCTGATATCGGAGGGCATGCCATCTAGGGTTTTCCCTGTGGCAAAACAGCCTAAGGTGAAACGACCTAAGGTGAAACAGCCTAAGCTTAAACAGCCTTCCCCCGGCATCAGGACTTCCTCCCTTAAAAAAAAGAGGAGGGTAATTGTTATTGGCGATTCCCTCCTGAGGGGAACAGAGGGCCCCATATGTCGGCCAGACCCTACTCACAGGGAGGTTTGTTCCCTTCCAGGAGCCATGGTTGGAGATGTTACCACAAGACTGCCTGGTATGGTGCAGCCCTCTGACTATTATCCCTTGATAGTTATGCAGTTAGGGAGTGATGATGTTGCAACCAGAACTCCCAGGGCTATCAAAGATGATTTCAGGGCCCTGGGAGATCTGGTTGAGGGATCAGGGGCACAAATAATTTTTTCATCTATACCCTTAGTTGCAGGTGGGAATACCATAAGGAACAGGTCAGCAGCTGAAGTCAAGAAGTGGCTTAGAGGCTGGTGCAGGGAAAAGAATTTTGGGTTTTTTGATCTTGAAAAACTTTCTGCTGCACCAGGCCAGCTGGCAACAGATGGAACACATCTGTCCCAGAGGAGGGGTAAGATCAGAGTGTACGAGAATGGCCTATCCCTCAAAGGGAAAAAGATTCTGGGGAGGGAATTGGCAGGTCTCATAGGGCTTTAAACTAGTTTCGAAGGGGGAAGGGGTTGAAACCAGTCCTCCCAGGCTGGGGTCTGGGGGTGATAAGCCAGAGCAAGAGGTGAAACCAGCAGCCCAGCTGAAGTGCATGCACACTAATGCACGAAGCATGGGCAACAAACAAGAGGAGCTGGAAGCCTTGCTGCGGCAGGAAAGTTATGATGTAGTTGCCATCACAGAGACGTGGTGGGATGACTCACATGACTGGAGTGCTGCAATTGATGGCTACAGGCTCTTCAGGAGAGACAGGCAAGGAAGAAGGGGTGGAGAGGTGGCCCTGTACGTCAGGGAGGCACTAGTTGCCATTGAGATGGAGATTAGGGACGATCGAGTTGAGTGCCTGTGGGTAAGAATTAGAGGGAAGGCCAACAGGGCTGACATCCTGGTTGGAGTCTGTTATAGACCACCCAACCAGGAGGAGGATGTTGATGAGTCATTCTATAGGCAGCTTAAGGCTGTCTCAAGATCGTCTGACCTTGTTCTCATGGGCGACTTCAACTTGCCTGATATCTGCTGGGATCTTAACATAGCAGAGAAGTGGCAATCTAGGAGGTTCTTAGAATGCATGGAGGACAGCTTCTTATCCCAGGTGCTGCGAGAGCCTACCAGGGGCAAGGCTATGCTTGACCTCCTCTTCACCAATAGGGAAGGGTTGGTGGGTGATGTGGTGGTCGGAGGGTGCTTAGGGGCCAGTGACCACGAGATAATTGAATTCTCATTATTTGGTCAAGCTAAGAGGGGTAGCAAGAAGACCTCCACTCTGGATTTCCGGAGGGCGGACTTCAGGCTACTCAAGGAACTAATTCAGAGGGTTCCTTGGGATAAAGCCCTTAAAAACAAAGGGGTCCAGGAGAGCTGGTCCTACTTTAAGGAAGAACTGTTGAAGGCTCAGGGACAGGCTGTGCCAATGTGCCGGAAGATGAGCCGCCAAAGGCAGACGGCCAGCCTGGATGGTTAAAGAACTTTTAATGGAACTAAGGGGAAAAAAAGAGGGTGTATCACCTTTGGAAGAGAGGGAGGCAACCCGTGAAAAATTTAAGGATGTTGCTAGGTCTTGCAGGAAGAAAATTAGGGAGGCAAAAGCGCAGTTGGAGCTTAGTCTGGCCTCTGCTGTGAAGGACAACAAAAAGTCCTTCTATAAATACATTAATAGCAAGAGGAAGGGCAGAGACAATGTCCACTCCTTGGTGGACACGGAGGGGAACATTGTGATAAGGGATGAGGAAAAGGCAGAGATACTTAACACCTTCTTTGCCTCAATTTTTACTAGTAGGACAGAATGTCTTCCAGACAGCTGGCCTCCAGAGCTGGCAGAAGTAGCCAGGGAGCAGCATAGTTTTCCACTGTTCCAAAATGGGGTAGTTGGTGACCTGCTTAGCCGCCTGGATCCCCACAAGTCCATGGGACCAGATGGGATCCATCCTAGGGTTCTGAGGGAGCTGTCAGAGGAGCTGGCCAAGCCCCTCTCCATCATTTTTCAGCAGTCCTGGCTCACTGGTGAGGTCCCAGAGGACTGGAAGCTGGCCAACGTGGTGCCCATCCATAAGAAGGGCCGGTTGGATGAGCCAGGGAATTACAGGCCTGTCAGCCTGACCTCAGTGCCAGGCAAGATCATGGAACAGGTCATCCTGAGTGCAATCACACAGCACTTAGAGGATGGCCAAGAGATCAGGCTCAGCCAGCATGGATTTAGGAAGGGCAGGTCCTGCCTGACCAACCTGATCTCCTTCTATGAGCAGGTGACCCGCCTGGTGGATGTGGGGAGGCCTGTGGATGTAGTTTACCTGGACCTCAGCAAGGCCTTTGACACCGTCCCCCATAGCAAACTCCTGGCCAAGCTGTCAGCCCATGGCTTGGACAGCAGCACTCTGAGCTGGGTTAGGAACTGGCTGGATGGCCGAACCCAGAGAGTGGTGGTGAATGGTGCCACATCCGGCTGGCGGCCAGTCAGTAGTGGAGTGCCCCAGGGATCAGTGCTGGGCCCCATCCTCTTTAACATCTTTGTTGATGATCTGGATGAGGGCATTGAGTCTATCATCAGTAAATTTGCTGATGACACCAAGCTGGGGGCAGGAGTTGATCTGCTAGAGGGTGGAGAGGCTTTGCAGAGAGACCTCGACAGGCTGGACAGATGGGCAGAGTCCAACGGCATGAGATTTAATGCATCCAAGTGCCGGGTTCTGCACATTGGCCACAACAAGCCCAGGCAGTGCTACAGGCTGGGGTCAGAGTGGCTGGAGAGCAGCCAGGCAGAGAGGGACCTGGGAGTGCTGGTTGATAGTAGGCTGAACATGAGCCTGCAGTGTGCCCAGGCAGCCAAGAGGGCCAATGGCATTCTGGCCTGCATTAAGAACAGTGTGGCCAGCAGGAGCAGGGAGGTCATTCTGCCCCTCTACACTGCACTGGTTAGGCCACACCTCGAGTCCTGTGTCCAGTTTGGGGCCCCTCAGTTTAGGAAGGATGTTGACTTGCTGGAACGAGTCCAGAGAAGGGCAACGAAGTTAGTGAGGGGCTTGGAACACAAGCCCTATGAGGAGAGACTGAGGGAGCTGGGGTTGCTTAGCCTGGAGAGGAGGAGACTCAGGGGTGACCTCATTACTCTCTACAACTACCTGAAAGGGGGTTGTAAACAGGCAGAGGTTGGTCTCTTCTCCCAGGCAGCCAGCACCAGAACAAGAGGACACAGTCTCAGGCTGCACCAGGGGAAGTTCAGGCTGGAGGTCAGGAGGAAGTTTTACACGGAGAGAGTGATTGCCCATTGGAATGGGCTGCCTGGGGAGGTGGTGGAGTTGCCGTCACTGGAGGTGTTCAGGAGGAGACTTGACAGGGTGCTTGGTTACATGGGTTAGTTGATTGGGTGGTGTTGGGTGATAGGTTGGACGTGATGATCTTGAAGGTCTCTTCCAACCTGGTCTATTCTATTCTATTCTATTCTATTCTATTCTATTCTATTCTATTCTATTCTATTCTATTCTATTCTATTCTATTCACATTAGTTGCAGAAGTGTAGAGGCATAATGACTTATGCCAGTCAGTAGGTGGTGGATAGAATGGATGCTTACTATGGAAAACAGAGGAAAATATATTTTGTGTTGCACATGTAACAGAAGGAGGTGAGCTAATGCTGCACAAATAAGCATGTTCCTGGTGGATTTTCCCTGAAAAGATCAGTGAAACACTGTTTCACAGCTCTACTTCCTTTAATCTGATTTGCTGTCCATCAGACTCTCCTCATGCAGAATCCACTTAAGGAGACTGAAGTGTTGTAAGAAGAGTGACACCACCATGTCGACTTCGTTCTCTGTTACTCAGCAGTTTCCAGTATGCCCCATTATGATTCTTTGTTCCTCATACAAAGGTCAGTCATTTCTGAGCAGTGTTGACAGGACTGAATTATAGCAAGGCATATCTCTAGATTTGCACAGCTATTCTAAAGATTAAATGTGGTTTAGACAGATGGCAGGCCTTTCAAACTGACTCTGTCTCGGAGGAACAACACTAGCACAACTCCAGGCTCCCTTTCCATGGTATGAGAGGGCATATGTCCCACTCTACATATACAAGTATCATGAAATATCTATCTTGGAAGGCTAATCTAAAGTCAAGTCTCTTTCCCATGTTTCTGAAATACATTTCTGAAGTTATTCCTCTGTTCCCACAATACCAAACCAGAAGTGTACCTATAGTCATTTATCTTTCTGTAAAAAATCTAATGTCCTCATGCACATTTCTTTATGAATCAAATGTAGTAGTTTGTTTGTTTGTTTTTTTGCCAAAAAGAAAAAGGAAAAAGAAAAAAGAAAAATGTATGTCCTTCTCCATATTCTCCTTCCTTAAAATTCATAAATCCTGCCTGATTTCTCTCTCATAGCCAGTACATCACTTGGACATTTAATTAATAACTTTTTGAATTAACTGCTGGGTTAATCCAGTTTTCACACTTAGTATTCAGTGGCGCCAGGAGGATCTCTATGTTCCTTCTTAGCTATCTCATAAAATAATTGTTTGTGGAGTTGAGTTGCAGGGCTTAAGAAACTGCTAATGAAGCACAAAGAATTCAGCTTAGATCACTGCTTCAGAAGAGATCAAATTAGGATTGTATCTGATCATTCTTGTTACCTGAAAATTACTACATTTGGAAGGGATCAGGAAATTGTTTTAATCTGTGTGGCTTCCTGTTTGAAGCCTGCTCTTTCCTAAGTTCTTTAGCTCTTCATTGCCAAAAATGCTACCTGTCCTCATTCATAACTGTATTCTTCCTGGTTTGAAAATGAAACACCAGGAAATGGTCACAGTCACTATCCTCACAGGCACATGTTAGAAGCAGATGGAGGACCATGGGCTGGCACTTGCCCACTTGTCTTCCCTGTTGGAAGGATCACTGGATATGCTCATGTTGCACAGTGAAGCATACTGCAAAGATTCTCTGGCCTCCCATGGCCTTAATTTCTTATACTCCCCCAGTGTGACACAGCATGAAGGTTTCACCATGGGCACCCACAGTACTTACGCAACATTCTTCCCCAGTGCCAGGCATAGCCAGAAGGAGTCTCCCAGCAATTCTATATGTTTATATATTACAAAAAAAATCTCCCCATACCTTCATTCAGCAAGTCACCCACAATCTGTCTACAGGACCTCAGCAGTCTGTCTATGATTTGAGTCGTTCTCATTCTGTCACCTTAAAGACACCTTAAACCTGTCTTATTATCTTAAGCTTTCCTGTCAAAGACCAGGCCTGAGGCCTGTCTGCATTGTAAAGAGCAATACTGAGCAAGACTTCTTTTTTTTTTTTTCTTCTTTCCTTTGTTTTTCAGAGAACCTTGAATTTCTCATTACATCAGCTAGTCCCAAGATGTTTTTCTCATGGTTTAGTGCATGTTTTGGAATATATTGTTTTTGTTACAAGACATATTCATTTTGTTACAGGGTTTTTTTTAACTTTGTCCTTTGTTTCCTAATCAATGGAGTTCAAGTATGTAAACTAATTATAGATAAGAAAGATAGTTTATGGTACAAATTATTTATCAGGAACTAAAGGCAGGTGAGAAGAACACCAAGGACACGAAGGGTGTACTTGGTGCCATAACAGGTAATTTGAGGAGGGAGTTTGGGAGACCCCAGATCACTTGCACCAGTGCAGACACACAACTATTTTGCTAAACTGTGCCCCATGAGTGTGTAATAGGTAAGAGGAATAATTGTATTTGATAGGCATGACTTTGTAAATGCTTGTGTATAAACAGCCACAAGGCACAAGGGCTGTGGAGCCATCCCCTACAAAGCCCAGCACTGATGTTGTGTTGTGCAGGTACACTCTATTAGTCCTAAACCCAAAAGATGCAAAATGAAAGTGACAGTAGCTGGAACTGTAGCACAGCACATCCACCTCTGTATGCATCCTTTGCCGCTGTCTTAGCTGGCCTTCATGTGAGCTCCTGATTTGTATCGTTTGTCCCAGGCTTCCATTTCCAAAATAAGCAGTTAATCTCACTAAGACTAACACATGCAGTGACTCTTGGGTTTCCTGAGCTGATAAACAGCCTCAGTGCTCCTCCCAGCCCTGGCGTTTCCTGGCAGGCTGGCAGACCACAGTCAGTGATATCAGCACAATGGTCCCATTCCACAGGGAAAACGTTGTAGAGGTCACTCATGCAGAACGATGCTACTGTCCAGAAGCTGTGCCTGCATTTTCACCTCAGCCTGGCAAATCCTTCAGGAACCCTGCCAAAAGCCTTCCAAAACAACCGCTTGTTCATTTGCCTGGAAAGCAGCTCTCAGAAGAGTGGACTGAGGGTTGGCAAAGACACCGTTTTTGCTCAAGGATCAGTTTCATTTCAGGCAAAGTATTCATTCAAGTCAGGCCTGAAGGCAAACTATGGGAGAAATATCCTATTTCAAAGACTGACCTGAGGGAACAGACAGCTGCACTGCTGGTGGGCAGAGCACTAGCACAGATAAGGACTATGTTGCCAGCATTTAAGCTGCCAACACCTCTGGGTCTTTGGCATTAGAACCAGCTCCACCAAGGAGGGCAAACAACTTGTGTCAATCACCAGTGCTTGTGTATACATGTTCAGCAAAAGGATCTCTTACCATGTGAAAGAAAGGCAGAATACGTAATTCTGAGTCTGCTGGCAAGCTGAAGATAGCAAACTAATCCAATCCTGGCCATTGCTTAAAGACAGATTTCCCCATATGCTTAGAACAGCACAGCATTCACATGTGGCAAGAATTAGTTAAAATTCTTGTCTGTGATCCATCAGCAGTGCCCAACAAAATATCTAGAGCACGTGAAATGGGACATAGAAGTAGGACTAAGGATCTGAGAGTTCCATAAGGGAAAACAAACATGGTCTTTTGTCAGAGGAGTTGAACCAGGAAATGGGAGAATCATGCCAGGGTATGGGTGTTACACCACTTGCCAGCTGACTGATTAAAGTAAGTCTGCTCTACAGCTAAATCATCCTCAACAAAAGAAAAAAAAATAAAAATAAGAAAAGGAGAGAGAGAGAAGTGTACCCTGTCCCTATCTCTGCCTTCTCAGTACTGTCTATTTAAGTCTATGAAAGTATTGTAGAGAAGCTTTCTTGCAAGGTGTTCATACACTACACAAGTAGCTGAGGTGGATTTCCTCTCACCAAATGTATCCACTTTATCCACCCACGAATCTATTTGTGAAATGTTAAGGATTGTCCAGCTCATCTTAAAGGAGTCACCTAAACTGGGTCACAAGAATTGTTCCCCTTTCTCTCTACTGGCAAAGGAGGAAACCCAGGGTGGTATCTCAAATCAGGCAAAAAGAATCACATTAATTTTCTACCTTTCCAATTCCCAGAGTGTAAAAGTAGCAAAGGGTCTCATTTCACAGAGAGCTGAATAGTCATGAGGAGTAAGTTGCAACCCAGTAAATAAATACTCAGTGAGAATGAAAACCTTGCCACCTGTGGTGGGTTGGAAGGGTAAGGCCAAGAAGCCTCTTCCCTCCCCCCTGTAAAGTAAAGGGAAAAGAAAATTGAAGGGAAAGGAAAAAAAAAATCACAAGCTGAATTAGCAAAGCAATGGAGCTTTATATTTACAAAGCAATGCAGGATACGCAGGGGAATATTTACAAATTTACAATATTTACAATATATACAAAGATATACAATAAAGTAACACAGAAATGAGGGTTCCCCCCTCTGCTGAGGGTTCCCCACCTCCGCTCTCCCCTCTCTCCCCCTTTCCCCAGAGTGGGATAGAAAGAGGAAGAAAAGAGAGAAAAAAAAATGTTAGAAGCAGTTTGTGTTAATTGGAAGGGAGTTAATACCGGCCTTTATCAAGTCTTCAAGGCCGAAGCCTTGGCAGAAAGCCCAGCATAGAGAGAGCTGCTGCACGAAGAAGAGGCGGAAGCAAGACTGAAGATAAAGTTCCCGGAGTGCCCAGGACAGTCCTCCTGCACTCTCAGTTCAGAAGGTGCTTCCTCCCACTTCACCAATGAAATTAGTTTAGATTATTCTTTCCATTTACCAACTTCCGTCCACCATATTCCCTTTTTTAAGGGGGCAACGTCAACCGGTCACACCACCAATTATGATTTAGCAAAACAATTAGCCTTCATGGCAAGGCAACACGAATGCTGCATCTCCTCTCTGGATAAAGGAAAGAGAAAAAGGAAAGGAGGAGCCATCCCCTGCAAGACCCAAAGAGTCCATGCCAAGTGAGATGGACAAGATGAGTTTCAGCCTTTGACCACCCTGTGGCATGAATAAAAGAAGTTCTAAACAAGCTCTGCCATGCTGAACTGAGAGATTTCATGTCACATTATGGCAAATATAAAAGATTCTCCTGCAGCTCTGAAAACTTGGCTGTGATTGCTTATAAAAGATGTGACTTTTCTCACAAAATCCTTCCCTACCTCCCAGATATGTCACTGAACCAGAAAAGCACAGCTTGCTTCTAGAAGAATGACATGACTGCAAAACAAACAGTTCCCACTAAAGCAATCCACAAATATCCTTGGGTTGGCACAGGAGAAACATGATGCCAAATGGGGACAGGATGATGATGGACAAGATGAATGGCATCGTCATGGTCTGGCACCACCATGGTTCATTAAAAGGCACTAGAGAGGGATGGAACAAAAACAAAACACTTTCCCAGTGATTTAATCTCACTGTTGAATGAATAAGGGCATCTTTCAGATTCTCAGGCTTTTAACTATCTCAAAAATACCAGAAGAGCAAGATGACAATGGTGAAAGAGGGCTGATCAATGGATATTAGAAACAAGCAAGGAATCTCTCAGGAATGCAAAAAAGAGACTTGCAAAGTCTAAATCACCACAGTACAACCTGGGCCAGACCTCATAAACAAAAAGGGACAAAAGAGAAAGAAAAGGTGTGTAGTAACATCAACCCATGACAGGATGGTATAGGTAAAGCCTGAAAGCAGAAATAATACTTTGACATATCTTAGCCAGGATGCCATCATTTGCTGTGTGTACAAGGCAAGGCAAATGGGAATAAGCACACAAGGCTGGAAAGGACAGCATCTGAAGGGAAAAGAAATCAAGGAGTCTGATGCACTTGAACGAGGGTCTAAACAACCACTACCCCAAATATTACAGGTATTCATACCATATGAGAAGCTAGGTCTAGTAGCAAGTTTGTCTGAATAAATATGTCAAGGAAGTATGGCTTATAGAATGTCATCCAGAGCTTGGCTTTCTGGGCCTAGGAAACCAGAGGCTAAAAAGGTCTGTTAACTTCTTTCTATAAATACAACAGGGAGGAAAGGGGAAGCAAACAGGAGAGGAAAGGATCCATTTAACCTAAAGAACCACATTGGCAGAAGAACAAATAGGTACACAGTGTCCACAAATATATTTAGGCTGGAAATTAGAAGGCTGTTTGCCTCTGAAGTGATCAGGATCTCTTCCAAAGGCAAAAAGTACCTTTACTTAGAAAACAGACCTTCAAATTGAGTTCTTTCAGAAGCTTGTAATAGAAATTTCTGTGATATCAGGGAATTGACTAGTAAACTGAAAAGTCTCCTGTTTCTAAAAACAGCTGTCTAGACCAATAGTTGTAAGAAGGTAGTTTAAAAATATTTGTTTTGCATCATTAACTAGAAATCATTCAGCAATTATGCAAAACCCCATGGGTCCCTTCATTGCCTTCAGAGAAATCAAGCCTTGTTAGGGAAACTTCAACTCACCTATAGCCACTCCAACTTCCTGAGAGCAAAGGAAATGGAGAAGAGCTGACATGAAACCCAGCAAACATGTTTATTTCTTCCCCAAGACCATATGGAACAAGAGAAAAAAGATGTGGCCCTCATGTGCTCTACTGTGGAGCAGCAAAGCTGTTCTGAGACTGCCATACACACCTTGGTTCTTCCAAAAGCAGTGCCTGCACAGTTACTTCCAGTGCAGTTTGTGGTGCTTCAGGTTTACACTGCACCTTGTTCTGCAATAACTTTGATGCATTCAGAAGTTTCCTAGAGCTGGTCAGTGCATCTGCTAGTCATATGCCCCTGACTATTGTCTGAATATTGGTGCTGCATTGAGGTATACAGAACAAAAGCAGAGAGGGACACAACACATGCAAATCTCTGAAGCTGCAAATGACTTTGAAACAAAACCACTAGTGGTTAATTTGCCAGCTGACAGCAGTCCTTGCATTTCCTGAGGAGCCCAAATTCTTCCCCAAGGCAGTAGCTTTGCAGCAGGATATAGATGAATATTTGACACAAGCACTAGTTTTGGCATTAAAAGTAGTTAATAGCTTTTAGAAAAACAGTCCACCAAGTTTACTCCCTGCTACTTTCCAGCCATTTTCTTCCACCCATTTTCACTGCATCATTTGCTGGGACTTTTTATTATGATAGAACATTTCATGTGGCTCATTCTGTGTTGAGGTATTTTGGTACACTGTTCAAGACACAGCACTTTGCATTGGAAATAAATGCTGTGGTCTACTTTTCTGGATCTTTCTTGAACTGTGGCAGATGACTGGCCAGGGCCAAGTTGACCTGCACTTTCTTAGAGCATTCATATTTCTTAGATGTGTACAGAACAAGATGTGGTGGCATGTGGCTTGTACCTCCAGCCATAGATAGATATATCCTCTTCTTTAGTAGAAATTCAGAAATCTGTTTTCTTTAAATGGGGATTCCCCTTGTTCTAAACATCAAGCAGTACCAACCATGTGATCCAGGAGATCTATAAAACAAAACATAACAGTTTGGAATCACAGCTCGCTGGCCCTTAGGTATCCTAGACTGCATTTCATCAGAACCTTCCTCATTTGAATCCATTTAACCTGCCTGGATTTAAAGCCTTATGTATGGTCTCTTAGATCCCTTTCAAAAGCAGAAAGCTTTATGTTCCTATGCAGAGCACCCCTGACTTTAATCTAGTTACCACAAATCTGTATTTTTTATTACCATCAAATTGAGATAGAGAACAATTTCATAGTCATATCAGCATTTGAAAGAGCCTGAAGATCCTGAGCAGAAAGGATGAATTCTCATTCCAAATAAGAATTCTCACTTTTGTAAATTTTAACAGACTTTATTGAATCAGATGCTCTAAATCTGTCCTATTTTATACTAGAAATAGCTGTTTCTTTTTCTGTCATTTCCTGATTTATTATTACTGTCTATTTGCCTTTAGCACACCAGCCCAAAGGCTATTTGTGGTGGGAAACATGTACAAGACTCTCTTCCACATACAAACTGAGTATTTTGGAGTATTCATAGTATCATAGTATCATAGTATCAGTTAGGGTTGGAAGGGACCACAAGGATCATCTAGTTCCAACCCCCCTGCCATGGGCAGGGACACCCCACACTAGATCAGGCTGGACAGAGCCTCATCCAGCCTGCTGTTACACACCTCCGGGGATGAGGCCCCAACCACCTCCCTGGACAACCCATTCCAGGGCTTCACCACTCTCATGGTGAAGAACCTCCTCCTCACATCTAGCCTGAACGTCCCCATCTCCAGCTTCATTCCATTCTCCCTAGTCCTATCACTACCTGAGAGCGTGACAAGTCCTTCCCCAGACTTCCTGTAGGCCCCCTTCAGATACTGGAAGGCCACAATGAGGTCACCTCGGAGCCTTCTCTTCTGCAGACTGAACAGCCCCAACTCCTTCAGTCTGTCCTCATAGGAGAGGTGCTCCAGCCCTCTGATCATCCTTGTGGCCCTTCTCTGGACACATTCCAGCACCTCCACATCCCTCTTGTAATAGGGGCTCCAGAACTGGACACAGTACTCCAGGTGGGGTCTCACCAGGGCTGAGTAGAGGGGGAGGATCACCTCCCTCGACCTGCTAGCCACACTTCTCCTGATGCAGCCCAGGATCTGATTGGCCTTGCGGGCTGCAAGTGCACATTGAGAGCTCATGTTGAGCTTTTTGTCCACCAGCACCCCCAAGTCTCTCTCCTCAGGGCTGCTTTCCAGCCAGTCACTGCCCAGCCTGGATTTGTGCCTGGGATTGCCTCGACCCAGATGCAGGACCCTGCACTTGCTCTTATTGAACCTCATGAGGTTGGCTTGTGCCCACCTCTCCAGCCTGTCAAGGTCCCTCTGGATGGGCTCTCTTCCCTCCAGCGTGTCTGCTGCACCACACAGCTTGCTGTCATCAGCAAACTTGCTGAGGGTGCACTCAATGCCACTGTCCATGTCACCCACAAAGATGTTGAATAAGACAGGTCCCAGAACTGATCCCTGAGGGACTCCGCTTGTCACTGGCCTCCACTGGGACATGGACCCATTGACAGCCACTCTTTGGGTGCAGCCATCAAGCCAGTTCCTTATCCATCTAGTGGTCCACCCATCAAACCCATGTGTCACCAGTTTGGAGACCAGGATGTGGTGTGGGACAGTGTCGAAGGCTTTGCTCAGGTCCAGGTAAATGACATCAGTTGCTCACCCCTCATCTATTAATTTTGTCACCTGCTCATAGAAGGCCACCAGGCTGGTCAGGCAGGATTTGCCCTTGGCAAAGCCATGCTGACTGTTCCCAATCACCTCTTCACTATTCTTTTGAGCGAGTAGTGACTCCAGGAGGATCTGCTCCATGGTCTTTGCAGGCACAGAGGTGAGACTGACTGGTCTGTAGTTCCCTGGTTCCTCTTTCTTACCCTTTTTGAAGATGGGGGCAATGTTTCCCCTTTTCCAGTCCGTGGGGACTTCACCAGATTGCCATGACTTTTGAAATATAACAGGGAGGGTTTTAGCAACCTCCTCTGCCAGTTCTCTCAGTACCCGTGGGTGTATTCCGTCGTGTCCCATGGACTTGAACCCTTTCAGGTTCTTCAGATGATCACAAACCTGATCTGCACTTACAATGGGCAGTTCTTCCTCCCCGTCCCTGGCTTTGACTTCCATAACATCAGGAGTGTGGCTAGAGGCCCTTGCAGTGAAGACTGAGGTAAAGAAGTTGTTAAGTACCTCAGCCTTTTCCTCATCACTTGTGACCATGTCACCAGTTTCCTCTCTGAGGGGGCCCACACCTTCCCTAGTCTTCTTCTTCCCATTAATATACCCGTAGAAGTTCTTAGTGTTCCCTTTAATCTCCCTGGCTAGATTCAATTCAAACTCTGCTTTGGCTTTCCTAACCAGGACTCTTGCTGCTTGGGCCGCTTCCTTATATTCCCCCTGTTCTACCTGTCCTTCTCTCCACTTCCTGTAGAGTTTCCTTTTAAGTAATAGTGTGTCCAGTAGCTCCTTGCCCATCCAGGCAGGCCTCTTAGCATTCTTACCTGCTTTCCTCTTTGTTGGTATACAGAGCTCCTGGACACAGAGGAGGTGGTCCTTGAATACTGACCAGCTGTCCTGGGTCCCTCTTCCCTCCAGGGCTTTGTCCCACGACACTTTGGCTAGCAGATCCCTGAAGCCATCAAAATCTGCACACCTAAAGTCTAGGGTCGTAAGCTTGGAATACTTCCTCCTGATTGCCCTGAGGAGATTAAATTCAACTGCTTCATGGTCACTGCAGCCAAGGCCATCTATGAGCCTCACATTGTTTACCAGCCCTTCCCTGTTGGTGAGAACAAGGTCCAGCATAGCACCATTTCTTGTTGGTTCCTCTACCATTTGGAGGAGGAAGTTGTCTTCTATGCAGTCCAGGAACATCCTGGATTGCTGGTGCCTTGCTGTGTTGTCCCTCCAGCAGATGTCCGGGTGGTTGAGATCACCCATGAGGACCAGGGCTTGTGACCTGGAAGCTGCTTCTATTTGCCTATGGAGGGCCTCATCTGCTTGGATCTGCTGGTCAGGTGGCCTGTAGGAGACCCCCACAGTAATATCTCCTTCCCCTGTCCTGCCTTTAATTTTAACCCATACGCTCTCAACTAGCTCATCATCCCTCCCCAGTTGGAGCTCCACTGATTCTAACTGGCTATTGACATAGAGGGCAACACTTCCTCCTCTCCTTCCCTGCCTATCCTTCCTAAAGAGTTTATACCCATCTATCCCTACATTCCAGTCATGGGATTCATCCCACCAATTTTCAGTAACAGCCACTATGTCGTGGCATCCCAGCAGCACAGTGGCCCTTAACTCATCCTGTTTGTTGCCCAAGCTGCGCACATTCGCATAGAAGCACTTCAGCTGGGCTGGCCCTGTCCTTCTCTTGTGCCAATTCCCCTCGGTTTCCACAGAATGTCCTGGTGGATCATTCGTGGCTTGCCTCAGGGCAGCAAGTTGGGAGCCCTTACCAGCTCTCCTTCTCTCTACTGCTGGTGAGCTGCCCCTCTGTCACCGGCCAGCAGGATACTATTAACCCCTTCCCCCTTCAAATCTAGTTTAAAGCCCTATCAATGAGCCCTGCCAATTCCTTCCCCAGGATTCTTTTCCCCCTCTGGGACAAGTGTGTCCCATAAGTTGTTTTCAGCTCTGGTGCCTTGAAAACCAATCCATGATTGTGGAACCCAAAGCCCTGTCGATGGCACCAGCCCCTGAGCCATGAATTGATCTGTCGGCCCTTCCTCAGTGTGTCCTCATCCATTGCTGACGTTAGAGGGATGGCTGAGAACACGACTTGAGCCCCTGATCCCTTTAGCATTTGCCCTAAGGTTCTGACTTCTTTTTTAATAGATTGTGAGCCTCTCATTGTTACATTGTCACTGCCCACCTGAAAGACCAGCAGTGGGTAGTAGTCTGAAGGACTCACGAGGTTGGGAATTCTATCTACAACGTCTTTAACTTGGGCACCAGGGAGGCAGCAGACCTCTCTATGAAATGGTGTATTGTTTAGAAGTATTGTTTAGAAGTGTTATGCAGCAGATTTTTGCCCTTTCATGTCGTATCATAAACACCTCTGTGTTCAAAGACTGTGAGAATTTACTGTAACACTCAATTCACTACTAGAAGATGCTCAAAACAGAGCAGGTGAGCCTGCTATAAAAGTCAACCTACAACAGAATCAGCAGTATAACTGTACTTCAGAAATCATTACCTGTTTCTGTTTCAGAAGAAGGTCACAGAAAAGTTACTTGCTCAGATTTGAAGTAACTTTTAAGTCATTGTGCCTGCTTTCACATGACAGAAATTAATAAAAACACAAGCCAATCTCTGATGTTTTGTACAGTAAGATGGTTTCCTTAAAGCCAGGGTAAAATTATATTGTGCAAACCATAATGCTGAAGACCCTTGCCCCTGGCTCAGTGACCCATCACATTACATAATACATAAACAAAGCAAAAACACCACCATCCTGCAGCTCACCATTCACTTCAAGACATCCACTCACACCTCTTCTGTGTTATCCTGCATCCCCTCAGGAAATTTTACTGTGGCACTGTACCAAGAAAAGAGCCATGGGATCAGACTTGGCTGCAATATGAGATGGGCAGCACAAGGGATTCAACTGAGGCACTGTCCAGAATGCACACTGGATTACACGAGATGAGCAGGGCTGCTATCTTTCATAGTAAAAAACATCACCTACCTATTATTTTTCTTCCAGAGTCTTTTTAAAGACCCTTTTTTACCCTCTTAACTTCAAAGGGTTAAATTTGAAGTTTTCTATTATATAAAAAGGGCAATACTGAGTTATTCCTCAGGCAAAGTGGGAGAAAGTCAAAACCAAAATTATCTTTGCAGCAAAAGAAAGGTGAGTAGATTATTGTGTACCTGTACAAGTGTAGACCCCTTGACATAAACAGAAGGACTAGATATGATTAATCCCATGTCAGCATTACTTATCCTTAATCTCATTCACAGGGAGTTGCACTGCTGTGACTACATCATATCTGAGCAACATCCTGAGCAGACAGAGCTAGTACCAGACAGAATTAGTGCTGGACAGCCTAGAGGAATCAGGAGTGCAAAGCTGCAGTGATCTGCACTGGATGTGTGCAAGCCCTACGAGGAGAGACTGAGGGAGCTGGGGTTGCTTAGCTTGGAGAGGAGGAGACTCAGGGGTGACCTTATTGCTCTCTACAACTACCTGAAGGGAAGTTGTAGACAGGCGGATGTTGGTCTCTTCTCCCAGGCAGCCAGTACCAGAACAAGAGGACACAGTCTCAGGCTGTGCCAGGGGAGGTTTAGGTGGGATGTTAGGAAGAAGTTCTATACAGAGAGAGTGACTGCCTATTGGAATGGGCTGCCTGGGGAGGTGGTGGAGTCACCATCATTGGAGGTGTTCAGGAGGAGATTTGATGGGGTGCTTGTTGCCATGGTTTAATTGTTTAGGTGGTTTGGATTGGTTGATGGGTTGGACGCGATGATCTTGAAGGTCTCTTCCAACCTGGGTGGTGGTGGTGGTTATTATTATTATTATTATTATTACCCTCTGCTCTGCTAAAAGCAAAGCTTGTGTGTGGCCTTACCTAGACCCCATACATGATGGTGTGGGAAGGAGGTATGTGCCATGTAGGAGCTGTCCTGGTGATTCAAAGTGAGATTTCTTGCCTGTACTTCTGTGAAGGAAGAGTATTTTGTTGTGGGATAGGTAAGTGAAAAAAAGAAGGGGAATCTCTAAACGAAGGAGATTGCTGTACCATGTATACCAATGTTGGTTTTATAATGCAAGTAACCATTTGAAACAAGTCCAGAACTCTTAGTAATACTGGCATATTTCTATGGTAAATAGTTGCTTCCAGCAGTATTATACTGTTGTGGCATAGTCAAAGCATTACACAGAATAGTATTTCTTCAATATCTGTCCTAATAACACCCAAAAGCTTGTTGTCTTTCAGGGTAAGGGCTTACTAATACCTGCAACACACTCCTGAAGAGAGTTAAAAAGACTGAAACAAATCCACTTCAAAAGGCAGCAGATATAATTTGCCTTTTTGCTGGAGTTGCATCCAACTGTGCTGCACATCAGTGCGAGTTATCTCTGTCCTGCATTGCCCTGTTCCATACAATAGCAAAAGGCTCAGACCAAAACCTTTCAACCAAGCTGAGGGATCAGCTTCTGCAAAGCAGTTATTTCTAGCCATAGCCTTGCTCTCAGTGAACTCTTTCCATAAGAAAGGTTTGTCTGTGTGAAAAGGTATAAAGAAACAGGTCTTTAAACAATCTGTCTGAAACAACCTGGGAATGTTCCTCCATGCTGTGAGCAACTCAGCACTCAACCATCTGAAGTAGCTGCTCTGACAAGATTTAAAGTCCACATAATTAAGTCTTTCACATAAAAATCTAAAGCACAGCCTTCCAGTTTTAAATGGTTCTTGCATATATTCATCCTGCTGCCTGGGTATTGTGTTGCTCTGCCTTGTGTCTGTGGAGGCTGTGTCATTATCCACCCACAACAGTAGCAGAGAATTTTCTTGGGTTTGAACCTAACTTTTGTTTTAGTTCATTTTCCGACATCTAGCTCCCACTCCTGCCCTTGGCAACAACTCCCAGAGAGAATGAGTCATTTCACAGTGTTGTGAAGATGGAATGAGCAGCTTGCTCTGGTTCCAGCACCTTCCTAAAACTTAGTTTTGTGCAGTCTCAGGGCATATGCAGGTGCAGCCCATGGAGCACTGCAGCCACCAGATATTCCCTATCTCTGACTGGGGAGCCCAAAGTAAACAGACTTTGCAGAAGTCTCTTTTCCCAATTACACACAAAGACAGACTGCATTCACTCTTCCCTACTCTCTCCCATCTAATGTGTGCCTGCAAACAGAAAGGCATAAGCCTGTGGGGATGGGCAGCAGGCAAAGCGGCCACTGATGGCTGCAGGAGCTGTTGAAGCTTTCTGCTTTGGCTCCATCCCTCTCCCTTACCCGGGCTTACTCAGGTGGTTTCGTCCTCTACCTGTCATAGAGGTCTCCTTACTACCATATCCACACTGCTTTCCTGGCAGCATCTCAATCAAAGAGATGTTGTAAGACACAAGTACCTGGGAAGGTGGCAGTGGTGCTGTTGACCGCATCCAAGCCCCTGGAATGGTGAGAGGATAGTGGGAAGGTCTCTGAATGGAAGCTGCCAGCTAGGAATTTGCTGTGGACAGAGAAGGCAGAGAGCTGGGAGCTGATACCTCCATAAACAGAAATGAAATGTTTTTAGAGTCTTTTTGAAGACTGGAGAAAGATAGTGATGAGGTCTAAACACAATTTGTAGTTCAAGGGAGAACTCAGGTTCAAAGCAGATGTTTGGACAACTTCAGTGGCAGATGATCACAACTCTCATCCCTAACACAGAAGTTGTTCATGTGTTCGTATGAGCTTTAGTGTGCTTCAAAGAGAAGTGAGAATTTAAAGGTTCTAAATACAGAAGAAAACAAGGATTATTCACAGAAAAGTGACATAAGGATAACCTAATTGTCTTATCATGCCTGCAAGATTATCTGTCTAGTGATGGATAACTTAGAATTTTAATCAGTAAATTAAAATATTTAGATTTAGTGTCTGGTCTTCAGTCTGAACCCTGTCTTTGGAAATGAAGGCTGGCTGCCTCACACAACAGGGCTCTCCTGTTGTGTCTCCTGTCATTACTGTGCATGTTCCTGGCTAGACATACCGCGAGTGAAACCTATCTTGTGTGAACATGGTGGCTGTGTTTGTAGTTTTAGCCAGGCAGGCAAACAACACTGAAATGTATCTGACCACTTTTAAACTTCAAAAAGCATCTAAGGTTAAGCTGTGATGCTGGGATATAGATATACATCTTAAAATAGCAGCAATTGAAAGGAGAGAGCAAAGAAGCTTCCTGTGGTTGGTATTTTTGTTTGTTTGTTTGTTTGCTGTTGGGTTTTGGGTTTTTTTTTCCCCCAGACTGGATTTCCTGTCCAAGTACATCCAGCACTAGGAGAAAGTCATAATTGTGTAGACCAGAACTAAGAAAGTCAGATATGATCCCTGATGAGGAATGAACAAGTCAGTGCTGTGGGTATGACTGAACTCCTTTTATAACCTCAGCCTTGAACTGAACTCCCTCCAAGCACTCTGTGGCGCAAATGATGTTGGTCATTGAGCCCTCTGACACACAGGCATTTCCTCACAGACACTTCCCCAAGCATCTTCTGAGCAACCTGAATCTGCCCATACTTTAAAGTTATACATAATGAAGTAGGAGAGACTGGAAAAAAAAAACAACACACAGTGAAATTAGACACATGTTGAAATTACCATGTCAAACTCTAACATGAGATAGATACTGAAGTTCATTATAGAAGTTTCTTTTTTCCTTTTTTCTTTTTTTTTTAAATCCACCTACTTGCTTATTTTCTTGCCAAACCCACATTTCAGATAGTCATTGTCCAGTGAAGCATTATGCAACTTTTTCGTTAAAGTAGGTAGAGAATGTAGTCCTAAATTCTACCTGGGAGCTGGGATTGTTTAGCCTGGAGAAGAGGAGGCTCAGGGGTGACCTCATTGCCCTCTACAACTACCTGAAAGGTGGTTGTAGCCAGGAAGGGGTTGGTCTCTTCTCCCAGGCAACCAGCACCAGAACAAGGAGACACAGTCTCAAGCTGCACCAGGGGAAGTTTAGGTTTGAGGTGAGGAGAAAGTTCCTCACCAAGAGAGTCATTTCTCATTGGAATGGGCTGCCCAGGGAGGTGGTGGAGTCACCGTCCCTGGAGGTGTTCAAGAGGGGATTGGACGTGGCACTTGGTGCCATAGCCTAGTCATGAGATTTGTGGTGACAGGTTGGACTCAATGATCTTTGAGGTCTCTTCCAACCTCAATGATAACTGTGATACTGTGATGCCTGAGAGGCTCCTTAAGAAACACATCTACTCAGAGTCTCCTGAAAGCTCACCTGGGGTGCTGGTGACGCAATTTGGTGGCAACAGCCTAATCTCCAAACCAAGCAGCACACCATGTGACTGGCCATAACTTTTCTTAGGAAGGTAGATACCCTCCTTCATCACTGCACCAAGCAGCCTCCATCCTCAGAACAAGCACTTGGCAAAGCTCTCATCATGTGCTACCTGTGCTTACAGACAGGGCTCAAGTAAGCACAAATAAATCAGAGTAAATTCAGCAGTTCACAGAGCTGCAGAAGGCATCTGTTGACCCATTTGAGTGGCATAATGACTGCAAGCAATAGCAGAAAAGTGTTCTGGCTGGGAGAAGATTGCTTCAACAGATGGCAGAGTATCCATGGACTAGGACAGCCAGGAGTCCTCTAAAGCCTGGAGGAACCCGAGTCCACCATGGCAGCAGGCAAAACCATCCATTACAGGTGTACCTACAACCAGTATTGAACTCAGTGGCTGTGAATCTCCCCAAAGATGGATATTCAGGGCTGAATGCATGAATGTAGATGTTGCCTTGAAAATTAAGCCATTCCCCCTTATTAGGAGAGATGTGAGCTTTGTTATACGTGACAGCACTGTCTTGTCATGGGGGTACCTGCTTCTCATTTTTAGGTCTAAGAGACTCAACTCTGTCCTATTCCCTCAAATGAGTGTTCCTTAAAGGCTCATGGAGAGGTGAGCCCAGAGGCATGGATGGTTTCACCTACAGCCAAGAAATGCCAAGACTAACAGTGAGGCTGACAGATCAGCAGGTAATAGAAGCATTGAAAATCAGCTCTGTGGGTTTTCAGGAGGAGTCATGAAGAAAAGGACATGTTTTAGGATTGCTGCCAGAGAGGGAAAGGCTGCTTTCATGCCACCTTAATGTTGAAGGAGCCTGACCAGGTTTCATCATTGTTTTCAACACAGCACAAAGTCTGCTGCCTTGGTGAGAGATGGTTATTCAGTCACTGAACTACAAATGCTAGAGGAAGGTCATTTAGCACTTGAGCACAGGCACATAAATCATCAGTCATGTCAAAGAGTCTGAAGAGTTTTAAAAGCCACCTTGACTCCTCACACAGCCTCTCTTGTGCACTGGCACAGGCACCACCAGCCTTTGATAAGGGAAGCAAAGGAAGCAATGACTGGCCCAATGCAAAAGCTAGTTTTTGGCTACCAGCTTCAGCTGCACCTCACAACACAGCTTCCTCCTTCAGCCTGTGCAAATGGACAAAAGATAAAAACAACATATTATCCCAATTTTAATGATTAATTGCTTCAAGCCATACTTTGGGGGAATCAAAAAGTCTGAAGGTAAAGTGCATGGAAAATGCAAAGTGTACCACTGGGACAAGGTCTCCAGCACATGTGTCTTTGTGAGTGTCCATTGTTGGCTCATTTGACACTTAGGTGTCAAGGCTACTCATGCCTGGTCTTCTGCATAACAGAAAATGAGGATGGTCTGGCAAAATGAAGGTCAATCCTGAGTAGTAAACATCCCTGTCACTTAAAGGTTTTATAGATGGGAGTGAGAATGGAGATACAATGTTACATTTTCCTTTATGCAACACAGAACTTATCAATTTTGCCTGCTGGGAAAAGAAGCTCTGCTAAGAAGGACCATTTATTGCAAGGGTGAGCTGCACTGACCAGGACTGTCCCTGTGTTGGACAGCCTTGAAACAAAGAACCAAGCCAGCACCAAGAGGGGATTGTTCTACACCTACACAATCACCAAGGCACACTGCTGAAAGTTGGGAATTTCCAAAAAGTTTTCTGTTTGAAATAAGGTTTGAAATAAGGGATTTGTGAGATGGAGGAAAGGTGATGTTACATGAGCAAAAGGTAAAGTATAAATCACTGTTCATTGTACAACTGCCTCCTGGGCATGCCCTCTCTGACTAGAAAAATCAGCCCTTATGGGGCTTTGATTGGCCAGTAGTTGAGAAGAAAATAACATAGAGGCACAGTAGGATGGTGCTGCCTTACAGCAGCCCAGGGCTATTGCAGGAGATGAGGGGGTTGTGGATCAAATCAAATCATGTTCCTTCTTACTGAAGGTAACAAACCCTATGCCAAACAATGGAGAGGAAAACACCCAGATGGCCAACTCTTGGGCTTCCTGAGGAAATCTTGCCTCTCTTTTCCCCCCACAATTAAACTTATCTACTTTTTAGTTTAGATATCATTCCTGTAAATATTTCAGAGGACTGAAGAGGAGAGGAGATTAAAATAAAATTAATCCCTCAGGCTGAGAAGGCAGCCTTAAATTCACTCACAACCATGGCTGTGTGACCACAACTTTCTTGGCACAGCCACTTCTGTCTTGAGGAAGATCCTCTAGAGAGTAGGAAAAGAAGTTCTCTCATCAGTGTACAGCTTTGGTCTCTCCAGCCACACCCTGGTGAGAGCTGCAGAGGCTGAGCTGTGTTGGATAGTCACAAAGCAGAGATGTCACTGATGCACAAGCCCCTGCAGAACAAGGAGGCTCTATCTTCTGTGCTCAGGCTGCAGTCACAGTTGGTCTGGGCTGGCCATCAGGCTCTGTGACCATAGTGTTGAATGCTCACCACAATATTTGCAGCCAGACACCACAGTCTTGTTTCCATGACTTTCCTGTTTAATATCTAAATATCTCAGCTGAAGAGAGGTTTTTCTTCCTGTCTGGCTGCTATGTACATTAGCAAAGGAAAGCTTAACTAGGCCTTTACAGATCTTCATTTTTCTGTTACACTTGCCATATCACAAATTTCATCACTAAAGTGAAAACCAAGGCATTTCTTGTGGCGTTGAAGCTGCAAATTGGAATGTCAAGTAAAATGAAGACTTATAGGGTTGTAATTCCCCAGGAGAAAAGAGGGGCTGTTTCCATAAAACACTTCTGTCAGCCCCTTGGAAATCTTTCCAGCAGGTTCAGCCTCTGAAGGAGGAATTTACAAGCCAGCAATTATTAAAATCCAGGATTGTGAAAACAAGTAGCTGCCCTTGCCTTAAGGGCTACTTTGTTCCAAGTTGGTAATAGTACAGCTGATGGCAGTACGTATTCAATACCTAATTTCATCCACTGTCACAAATGCAGATAGGACTCCATGACAATTCTGGATATTCACTCTGATTGCAAGTTATAGATCTGTCACTTTGCATTACCACCTAAAACCTCTCAGATTCCATTCCAACAAACATTTGAGGTTGTGGCAGTTTAGGCTGGGTGCCTCCTGCTGCTGCTGCCACATAAGATACATCTTCAGTGCCCCAAGGGTCCAGCCCAGTGGGTGGACACAGGAAGCTGTGTATTTCATTCCCATAATGTCCTTCTCCCTGTAAATCTATCAGCAAGGTCTCACACTTCCTCTTTCTTCTCTTACTGCTCCTGTGGGAGATGCTCCCTATCTGGTAATGGAAGGGGAGTCATCTCAAGGCCTTTTGGGCCTAATGCCAGGATGAGAAGGGGGAAGGGCAATCTCAGATCTGGCCAGCTGAGATTAGCCTAACAGTGGAGGGGAAGGAAGAAAGAGCCCTGGGGGTTTTGGGTGTACCCTCGGGTGGAGAGAAGGTAAGTGCTGGGAGGCTTCTGGGTATGCTTTGAGATCTCTTTTGTCACTGTGCTTGTAGATCTCTGTAAAACATTCACTGCTTTTCCATTTAAACTTTCAATCACTTCTGCAATGCACTTGTCTGAGTCTCATTTTTTCTGCCCTAGTGAGAGGCGAGAGAGGATTTGCCTCAACCTGAGACAGAGGTCTAGCACAGATCTAGTTAAATGCACAAAATTTGAGTGAAATCCAAAAGGAATGACCAGATTTTGCCTTCCTTGCACTCAGGTCAGGTTTCAGCACTAAATAGAGGGGGCAGAATCTGGCTCTGAGGTCCCAAGGATATTCTGAGTTGAGGCAGAAGAGACTGCTCCTGCTCTGCCCACTGCCAGTTTCCTTCTCATGCAACTCCAGTCATGCAGTATTCCCCAAATAGAAGTTCATACCTTTTCACCTTCAGAGCTGGCCTATTTCTGCTCTCTGGTACTCAGAAATAAGTCTCCCTCCCAGGAAGGAGTCATGCTATAAATATCTCCATGCAAGTTTCCTGAGTCCTAATGTTTCTTACAGAATTGTGTGGCTTCTTGTCCAGGAGTGACAAGCCTGGCTGGGTTTTGCAGTGCCCTTAATGTCTTTGTGCTGGTACAGCTGCAGAGAAGAAACAGAGACGCATGCAGTAGCATTGCTGTAGTCGTGGTGGTCTAGACACCAGCAAGACAACGTTAGGAAAATCTCTTCTGGCATTAATATATTAGCTCATTATAGAATTGTTTTGGATGGAAAAGACTTTTAAGATCAAGTCCAACCATTCAGGGGCAGGGCTTGACTGTGAAAAGTGCATAAACTCGGGAGTGTTTTCAATGGTGTTTTACACTGGGCACTCCCCAAAATAAAACATCCATTTTCTTAGGTACTGGTTGAATTGAGGAAAACAGTTAAGAATTGTGCAAGGGAATAGGAGGCCTGAAGGGATGAAGCCCAAGGCAATCAGCAGCAAGCCCAGGAGCAGAGCAGAGGGTTCTGGACACCATGTAGCAGCACATCAGTAGGCCAAGTTTTTCCTGATGGGAAGAAACATATTTTAAAAGTTAAGCAATTGTAAATGGCAGAGGATTAAATACTTTATGATGCCTACCACACAAGTTTAGTTGTTGTTTCAACAAAACTTCAGCCTGGCAGTTTGCAGTGGAGCATCTCTGCAAACCCTGGCACAGCTGATTTTTGCCTGTCTGTCCCTGCCATGCAAAGGAGGGGAACCCTACAGCATCAGGGGGCAGGGAAGTGAAGAAGAGCCTGGGATGATGTTCTGATGGCAGAGTTCTGAGCATTTTCTGCTCCCCAGCTAAATCCTTTTGACTATCTTGGGCTGGACCTCAGGGGAGGGAGGCAGCTCACTATGATGGCTTTTCTCTGCCCCAGCAGCTGCTGCTCCAGATGTCTGTGCCTGAAGGCTGCCATTGCTAGCAACCTCTGATCCCCATCAAGAGCCAGGAGCTGAACAACAGCTGTCACTGCACCCATTAAACTCTCAGGACACAAAACCAAGGGGTGCAGAAGGAATTGAAAGTGGAGGAGGAAATGCTTTCTGCATCAGTCTTTGGTATCATTACAGGCTTGAGGAGTGA
The DNA here is from genome assembly GCA_011125475.1 of Melanerpes aurifrons. Taxonomy (NCBI): domain Eukaryota; kingdom Metazoa; phylum Chordata; class Aves; order Piciformes; family Picidae; genus Melanerpes; species Melanerpes aurifrons. The sequence goes on along the minus strand of WWNC01000061.1, from coordinate 110,483 downwards.
CAGAATTGAGAACAGTCCTGTAGAAAATGACTTGGGGTACTGAGGGATGAGAAGCTGGACATGAGCCAAAAATGTGCACTTGCAGCCCATAAGGCAAACTATATGCTGGGCTGCACCAAAAGAAGCCTGGTCAGCAGATTGAGAGAGGTGATTCTGCCACTCTGTTCTGCTCTGGTGAGACCTTATCTGGATTACTGTGTCCAGCTGTGGGACCCCCAACACAAGAGAGAGAGGAAGAGGGCAACAAAGATGATCAGTGGGCTGGAGCACTGACAGCCCAGAGCAACCTGCTATGGCAGAGCCCATGACTCAGTGATGGCCCCAGAGAGCCCAAAACCAGCTGCTCGATTACATGGACTGTGTAGTAACCCATTCCCAAGAAATACAAGCTCTATGACTAAAAAAATATTCTGTCAGACTGTTAAATATTAAACTTCCAGATGGGATTACTACAGAGAGAGATGGTTCTGTATGTGTTGTGTGCAGTAAGAAATACCAAGGGCAAGATTTAAAGAGCCTGAAAGGAGGAAAAGAAGCCAAGACAACAGTGCATGTAAGTGTAAGATGGACGACACCTATTCACCTGATGAACGTGGTGGTATCCCTTTAGTCTCACATTTTCAGGGTTCTGTAAACAGCAGGCACTTGCTCATCAAAATGAGAAGAAACACTGAGAGTGGAAAAAAATGTCTTTTGTGAGTCAGCTATAAATGAACATGAGGAGAGGGAGGAGAGTCAGATGTCTCTGGGACCTCCTTAGCCTCATTTACGATGGAGAAAACACGAAGAGGGAGAGATGAGAGTTTCCTCTGCTGTTCAAAATATGACATGAGTGGAAGGCAAGAACAATGCAGTTAATTTCTGTGCAAAGATGCAGATAAAGTTGACATTCCTTATCCAGTTATTAGGCAGTTTGGGAATTTGTCAGGTGTGCCACATGTTTGATATGAAAGAAGGGGATTCCCCAAAACCTCTCTGCAGTGCCTGGCTGATAATCCTCTCCAACCAGGGAGGAACACTCTCTGGGAGGGCATGGGCATTTTTCTCTGCTTAAAAAAAAAAGAAAAAAATACACCAAAACCAAACACACAAACAACAATTAAAAATCATAGTTATAATGATAAAATCATACAAACTGCTTCTAGAGACAGCTGAACTGTTGAGCAAGCTTGAAAAGCAAGGAGAGTCCTGCACACGCTTAATCCATGAACTCACCTAGAAAGCACCCCTTCATTAGGCTAGTGACTACAACCTGAGGGGGGAAAGAACATACACCTCAGGCTTGACAGTGCAGTTTTGTAAGAGGAACTTGTTGATCTCACAATGTGAAGCTGAGATACTCAGGGTGTAGGAGGAATAAATGTTCTGCAGTCACAGTCTAGTTCCATGAGCCCTAATCAGTAATAGGTGGTTGCAGGCTTGCACCACTATTTTTCCTTCCTCATTTAAAACAGAAAGACAAAGCTGTGTTCCATTACTGACAGCTATGGAAAATAAGTTGGTTTGGCCACAAAAACAGGCCAAGCATGAGAATTGGCAGTGACTCAGCTCCCTCTCACTTTCCCCTCTTCTGCTTTGGCCTCATTGATGGTAAGAAGTATTTTCACTTAGGTGGTGGCAAAGAAGGGGACTCAGGAGCATAGTGACAACCTCAGGTACAAATGATGCCATTCAGAGGAGCCCCTAGAACTGCACTCACTGCTGCTGCATCCTCATCTGCACATGTCCCTGTATATGGCAGGAAGACAATCTGCAGCTCCCTGTGCTTCAGCTGCCTCAATTGTCCCTCAAAACCATGTCTGAGTTTAGTTGCCTTCACTGATATCAGAGGAGTGTGCTATATTTGTATCTGTACTGTGCACACATGACAAAGGCTTCATCAAATGATGGTAAGATTGTTCCACCTGAAGAAAAAAAGAAAGGCTGGAGGTGATACAATTAATGGTCCTTGCCTGCTTATCTTACACTGGGAAATGTTGCTCACATGCTGCTGCATCAGAGGGATGAGGGATGAGGCATCTCTCCTAGAGATGCTCAAGAGGAAAAACAAGGAGAAAGTCAAGCTGAATATTTCCCACCTGTGAAAGTGGAAGCATACATCAGACTCCAGTTCTTCCAAAAGCATTTAGGAAAGCACCAAAACTCAGATGCTTTCCAGAACAAAGAATATTTACCTTCTTTCTCAAAGCATCAGATTCCTACCTTTTTTCTAAAAGCATCAGATTTCTATACAAAGAGTGACATAAGGGACAATAGTCAGAGAGGAACGACTGAGAAGTGCACAAGACAGATATGAATCACTGTGACAAGCACAGCCTTATTGAGCACAGACTTAAATGCTTCCCACTTAAAAACTGATTTGACCCAACAGCTCCTCCCTGTATAGACAGAAAATACATATATTCAGCAATTTAGTAACATGGTCTTCTTATGCCTGGAAAAAGATTCTTTAACCTTGGCATATTAAAAAATGGGCAGCTATTAGTAACAAATAGGCTGGCAATCAGATTCAAGTGCAAGGAGATGATGCTCAGAACAGCTTTCTGATGGCAGAAATAGAGGTCAGGGGAGAAAGAAAAAAAATGAAATCTGACTGACTTCCAAAGAGATTTTGATATTACAGGAAAATCACAGGGGATTAGCATTCCTGGAGTGGAGAGAGCATAGATACCTCAGTTGGGATCTAGCCAGGGTCTGCAGACAGGAATATAGCTTTCAGGTGCAGCACTGGCTGTGAGTGCCCATGCAAAGGGGCAGTGCCTGGGACACCAGGGTCATCTGTAGCTAGATGGGAATGGGCTCCCAAGCTGGCATGTGTCCACTGGTATGGTGGGTGGGCTGGGCTGTCTGCTGAATGGCTGATATCTTGTGTGGTTCTGTCCTGCTGAGGGGCAGCACAAGAGCAGGAGACACAGCTCAAATATGTGGATCCATGTCCAGATACAGGTGACAGCTGGGATACTGTCAGCCCTGAATGCTGCATGGGAGAATGTGAGGAAAACAGCACTACATGAGATTTCACTGGGAGCTCAGCTGCCATTCAGAAGATAAAATCATCGTGCAGCACATCTCAGTTTGCCAGCAACCTAAGCTGTATTTATGCATTGGCAATAAGGAGTCACCCAGGCTCTGCTTACACCAGAAATCAGCATGCTGCTTGTGGCTGAGAGGGGCCTGAGCAGCTCAGTGGGTTCCGGACTGCTGGCAGGGCACTATCAGCTGCCTGGGCTGTGGAAGAGGCTCTGGCCACAGGTATGGACCTTCCTGCTTCACCTCTCCTGCAAACACCTGGAAACTTCTCCTGGAAGTCATGTCTGCCTAATGTGAGAGTCTTCTACAAGGGCATGACTGGATGGATAGATGAGGGGAGGGCAGTGTACACTGTCTAGCTTGACTTCACTGAGGCTTTCGAAAACATCTCCTGCAGGAAGTAACAGGTGAAAGTTGAGGTTGACTCTCTTCTAACTTTGTGAGTGACAACTAACACTTGATGTACAGAACTAGCATAGTTTAGGTTGGAAGGTACCTCAGGAGGTCACCTGGTCCAAGGATGGGCTACCATTGACATTAATTCAGGTGAAGCACTGGCATAAATTACTTCTAAATTCACAGACAGCTTCTGGTTGATTAGGCCTCTCCTTGGTGGAAAACACACCCAGCAAATGCAAAGAAAGAAAACAACAGCCCTGGCCCTCACCATGGTCTGAGCATTGCCATTCAGTGCTCTGCTCCCCAGAGACACAATCTCAGTGAAATAGTTTCAGAGCTTCAAAGGAAATATCATTCAAAAAGGCAGGACTTATACTTTCCAGGATCTACAGCACTTAGCCAAGGGACTCTACTTGCTAGAATCAGTCCCAGGGCACTGTGGTAGCCCAGACAGCACAGCTGAGTGCTGGCATGACACCTTTCACACGGGGAGATTTTTGCTGAAAACATCTAACAGCTTCTTGAGAGCTTCTGTTTTTTGTCAGTTGGTTTGTGGTTTGTTTTGCTTTGTAGGGCTATTATTTTCACAACACTGTTTTCAAGAACAGGAGTTGTCTAATCAGGCTTGTTTAAAACAAAACAAACAAAAAAGGCTGAAGAATTTTATGAGAGGTATCAGGAAATGCTGCAGAACAGTTCTGAGAGTCACAAATTATGGAAAATTTAAATCCTGTTGATATTATGGATGAGACTCCATTAAATTCTTCACTGTGAGGATGTTGAGACATTGGAACAGGTTGCCCAGAAAAGCTGTGGATGCCAGTCCCTGGAAATGTTCAAGGCCATGTTAAGTGGGGCTATGAGTAAACTCTTCTACTGGAAGGTGTCCCTGTCCACAGCAGTGGGGGGTGGAAGTAGATTATTTGTAAGTTTCCTTCCAACCCAAAATATTCTATGATTCAATGAAAACAGATATTTCAGCAGGGCTTTGCAGACCTACCTTTTGTCCAAAAAAATAACCAGTTGCTACAAGAATAGCCACCTGGGAATTCCTAATAAACAATTTCTTTTGATTTTAAACATCTGTATCTTCAATAATAAAAGCAGCTGATGTGGCCCTCCATCAGTCCTGGGCTTTAGTTGAATAAGGACTGGCTGCAGCCTGAAACCTATCTTGTCTTGCCCTGCTTCTTTGCATACCAGTAATTCAAGCCCTCTGTGTCCTGTGTCCTGGCTGATTTTCCCCTGAAACTTGATGCTTTTGCAAGGGATCAAAGGAGCAAAAGGAGAAACAAGAAACTTTTGCAGTGAAATTTCAGCCACTGCGGTTTAAGCTGTGTCTCCAATCTTATGTGTCACTACCAGCCAGCTGACTGCTGCTGCCTGCAGAGGAGCATACTAGTATTTCTATTCTCATGTCCTCAGCCTGTTGGCACAGTTTGCTGTACTGACACTTGTTATCCCTTGATCAGAGATTAGGTTTGTGCCTAGTGCACAGGAACCAATGAGTACATAGAGCTGAGATCCACCTTCTAACCTTTAATGCACTTCTATGCACAAAGACGTGCCAGACTGTAGTTTGCAAAGCTAGCACATCTCTTCAGAGGAGTCATAGGGCTTTATGCAGTTTACAACAAAGAAAAGTTGCCCAATACTTGTTCCATGGCCACCATTTGCTTACAAAAATAATGCTCTTCTGCACATTCTCCGATTAGTGACTGGATTATTATGCAGAGGTGGTCACACATATGCATGGAGGTTCTCCTTCCAGGGGTGGGATTTTCACCATGCTAATTAGTTTTAGTTTACTTTAGGCTATGGTCAGGAGATCTCACTCCTCCCTTTCCTATGCCCCTGGTCAGGAGGTGATTAATCTAATTGGTATTAGCCCATCCCTGCGTTATCGTGAAGCATTACTTTGAGCACCACAATTTCCATAGTAACTCCTATTTGAAGGAGGCTAACCTGCAAAAAGGCAGCTTTGATTCTAATTGCATGAGGAGTTTTACCAGTGCAAAAACATAGAATCACAGAATCATGTAAGTTGGAAAAGACATTTTAAGATCATCAAGTCCAACCATTAACCTAGCACTTTCAAGTCCATCACTAAAGCATGTCCCTAAATGCCACATCTACACATCTTTTAAACACCTTCTGAGATGGTGATTCAACCACTTCTGTGGGCAGCCTGTTTCAGTGCTTGACAAGCCTTTTTGGTGAAGAAATTTTTTCTAGTCTAAACCTTCCCTGGGTGCACAGTTGTGCTGATAATGGGAATATTATGCTGCTAAACTGACTTTCCGAGATAAACTAATAATAACCCCAGAGTTTAACGAAGAGTTTGTGAGTTTAGTATCACCAGCAGAGTGAATAAATACATTATTCATACTTCATCTGCTCTGTGGTAAAGGGGAACTCTGCCTCCCTACAAGGTGCTTGTGCACCAGCCCCCTGAGCCCTGCATGACTGTGCCCTCCAAGAAGGGATAGGGGTTGGCACCAAATGCACCCACCACCAGCTGCCCAAAGGCAAAAGCATGTCAGCAACCCCAGCCTCCCATAGCACTTGCACAGCCTCCAGTACAGTGCAGGTAGCAGTCAGCTAGGAGACGAGCAAGGGAAGAAACTTTCAATGGGTATTTCTTCAGGGATATGAAAAGAAATGGGGGTACTAATGTTGGAAGAGGTTGTTTTCGGATAACTTAGGAAAACTGTAGGGAAGATTTGCCTTTGCCCCTCAGATAACCTAAAGTTCAAGGAACTCCTTTAAATAACTGCAGACACCAGTTTCTCATGATCAGACGGAAGAAATAATGTCCAGCTAATTCTTTTTTCCTAGTATGTGGCATGTAAAATATCAGAAGTTTGCATTTCAAACACATGGTTATGCTAAGTGGCTGAAACTGATGTCATAATCCATAGTAGTCCTTCTATAGATATGTTGGTTTACACATGCAAGTGAAGCATCCTGTCCTCCTTAGCTGCTTCCCTGGCACAAAGAATTGAGAAAATTCTTAGATGAAGAATGTGCAGAGGAAGAATGGCTTTTTATTAAACCCAGGTGTACAACTGTGTGATGGGTTAACGCGCTCAAACCACCGCAAACTGGAAAGTCAGAGAAGCCTTCAGGCACCAAAACCCTCCTTCCAGACTGAAATATTCCCAGATAAGTACAGGCTGAGAACAGTTGCTCTGAATTTCACACAACAGTGTTAAATCAGTGAGCCCACCCACAAGGAGAGGCCACCAGGGTGTGGGAGCGGAGGTGGGCTGTTAGCGAGGAGTCCAGGCATTAGACACACCTTTGCTAAATTCCTATCTGCAAGGTAATCATCACAATTTGCTTCTCTTTTTAGCATTTTATTAGTATATGTGTGTCTTTGTCATTCCAGTGCCTCATTCTGTTTAATGCTTAGGCATGTTTTGAGTGAAACACAGCAATTGTCATCACTGCCAAGTGTTCTATTACCGTCACGAGGGGCTGAGCTCATTTCTGTCCCCAGCTGAAGGACACCTTCTTTTGGAACATTTTTACAGAGAGAAAACAAGGGAGCAGTGACATGCATTTTCATACCCATCACCCCACCGTGGGAAGGCAGGTTGATACCACACTATTTTGACACAAGTTCTCTCCCATTTGGTTTCCTTGATCCTCTATCTAGATGCTGGTGGCTCCCACCTGTCTGCCTGAGAAAATGAAAATTAATTATAAGTACTTTTAGAGTAGTCTGAAATTTGGAGTTTCATGGTGCTTATGAAGACATGGTTGGTTTAAGCATGTAACACAGATTAATTTCTCCTCAGAAAAAAAAAAAAGCAAAGAGTAGAGAAAATCCCCATCTTTTCATCCCTGATGTTGAGTTACTCTTGCACACTATACCCTGCCTGATCAACCTGATCTCCTTCTATAGCAAGATGACCTGACTATTGGATGAGGGAAAGGCTGTGGATATTGTCTGCCTAGACTTTTGAAAAGCCTTTGACACTGTTTCCCACAGAATTCTCATGGACAAAGTGCCTGCTTGTGGCTTGGATGAGCACACACTCTGCTGGGTGAAGCATTGGCTGGGCCCAAAGAGTGGTGTCAGTGGAGTTAAATCCAACTGGTCACCGGTCACAAGCAGTGTTCCTCAGGGCTCAGTGTTGGGTCCACTTCTATTCAACATCTTTATTGATGACCTTGATGAAGACATAGCATGTGTCATCAGTAAGTTTGCAGATGACACCAAGTTAGGTGGAGTGATCTGCACAAGGGATGGACTTGGATAGAATGGATCAATGGGCCAACGTTAACAGGATGAGCTTCAACAAGGCCAAATGCCAGGTCCTGCACTTGGGTCACAACAACCCAAAGCAATGCTACAAGCTTGGGGAAGTGTGGCTGGAAAGCTGTCTGGCAGAAAGGGACCTGGGGGCTCTAATCAACAAGCAGCTGAATATGAGCAAGCAATGTGCCCAGGGGGCCAAGAAAGCCAATGGCATCCTGGCTTGTATCAGAAATGCTGTGTCCAGCAGGAGTAGGGAGGTGATTGTCCCTTGTACTTCAATCTGGTGAGGCAGAATATTGTGTTCAGTTTTGGGCACCTCAATATAGGAGAGATGTGGAGGTGCTGGAGCAAGTACAGAGGAGGGCAACAAAGCTGTGAAGGGCCTGGAGAATCTTGTGAAGATTGACCAAAGGAGCTGGGGCTGTTTAGTTTGAAAAAGACGAGGCTGAGGGGAGACCCTTTTGCTGTCTACAACTGCCTGAAAGAACATTGTATAGTGGCTGGTGCTGGTCTCTTCTCCCAGGTAATTAGTGATACCACAAGAGAGAATGGCCTCAAGCAGTGACTGGGTAGGTTTAGACTGTACATTAGGAAAAAAATTTTCACAGGAAGAGTGGTCAGGCATTGGAATGGGCTGCCCAGGGAGGTGGTTGATTCACCAACCCTGGATGTGTTTAAAGGTCATTTGGATATGGTGCCTGGGGATAGGGTTTAGGGTGAACCTTGTAGAGCAGGGTTATCGGTTGGACTTGGTGATCCTGAGGGTCTTTTCCAACCTGAACGTTTCTGTGATTCTGTGATTCAATATTTTCTGGGCTGAAAATGCAAGATGTCTATTTACTTCTATAAGAATCTTGAATGCAGAAGTTTGATTTTTGCACAGACAGTGGTGACTGCATCTAGCTATGCACAAACCTTATAAACACCCCTGGTCTGAAACTCATTCAGCTGGCTCCAGAAAAGGTCAGACTGCCAGTCATCAAACCCCAGAGAGCCCTGCAAAGCAGGACCCAATTCTGCAGTCCTGGCTTGTTCCTCTGTAGTCAGAGGAAGGAGCCCCACAGAGCAAGGTCTGTGGAGCACAGGGTCAAATCTCATTGCATAAAAAAACCCAATGAACAAAAGCTTAGGAGCAGGAGAAAAAGCTCTTCCAGGGCTATCTCCTGCCAGTGCCTCCTTCCCCATCTCCTGGGAGCCCAAAGCTGACACCATCCTCCCCTTCTGTGGAGTCAGAAGGGGACATTATCATGCAAATGAGCCCACCAGGAAATCCAGTTTGTTTCCAAATTCCTATATCCAGTCCTGCCACATTAAGCTTAGAATGCAGAAGAGGATGAATGGCCTAAAAGCAACAGAATTATGCATTTAGTGCAAAATCCCACTCACTGGTCCCCTTTACTTGGGAGCAAGATTTAGCACACACACAAAACCCACACACAGACTAGCAGGCTAGGGGGAAAATGTAGAGACACATTTAGTACATGCTGTAGACACTCATTTAATATTCCTCCTGCTATGCATCTCCAGTTCAGTGTATGTACAGCATCAGTGCCTCCAGTTTTAAACTCCACTCTTACAGCACCCCCTTTTAGTGTGAATTTGATATTTCAACCATGTAAGAGAAGCAGATATGCCCTTAGTTATTATTATACCAAATGGTACATCCTACTGACTTATGGGTGGGTAATACACTGCTGATACATATAGACATCTCTTACCAGTAACCACAAAGCTTCTCACTTCATGAACCCCCTTGACAAAACAGAGAGAGGTGTGTCCTTCAGCACAGAGCATGCAGTTTGGGTGCCAGGCCACCAAATTTCATCCCTCTGGCTGCTGCTTACCACAGGCTGTGGCTTAGCACTCTCACTGGAAGCAAACTCCTGACTCTCAACATGAACTTGGAAAAAATCAAGGGGGAGTAGGAGAAAAGGAGGAAGAGTAACTCATTCCCTTCCTCTAGTGGCATTGAAAAAATGGTTACTCATTGCACCAGGCTACCCAAATCAATTTGGTGCAGAGAAAAATGAGTTATGGCTTTGATTGCATCATGTGACCCTGATGGGTGGACTCCCACACAGTGATCTCACTCTGTAAGCTTACTCAGAGCTTCACAAGTAGCAGAAAAAGGTCACACTGAGTTAAAACTGAAATGTATGTTCTTGAAGTTTTCCCCCCTAGGGCCAGATGCTCTAGCCCTGACTTGGGCAAGGATCCAATTGGAAATAAAGAATGTAATTACCTTGTAAGCACCTTAGTGGAAAATATTAGTATAGTTAATTATGCAGGGATGCAATGCTAACCCATTTCCAAGTGTTTAACATACAGATATTAATGCTTTCTCCTTCAGGGTTTGGAGAAGATCAGCTATTGCTGTAGAATTTATGCTTTTTGCAGCTATTGCAATCAGTTCAAACATAAGGGTTCCAATGCTGATTTTACCATCTCTGGCTGATACTGCACACAACAGAGGTTTTGAGAGCCTTTGTAAGATTGAGATCTTTGGCCATGTCCCTTTAAACATCCAAACCCGATTTTTATTTTTGTTAAGGATGTTTTAGGACCAAAAAGTGATTTCAGGGTTCTCAAGCTGAAGATAAGGAACTCAGCATTGGGGTATCAGGAGAATTGAAATCCTTGGAGTTGGATACCCAAAACCTGGGACATAGGGGTCTTTTAAGAACTCCTGGGTAAATTATCTAAGTGAAAATGCCATTACATTTAATTAAGGATCATTTGAAACAGCACAGTAAACACATGGACTGAGCCTGTACTTTAGCCTTTGAATCTTCAAAATGCAAAGCCAGGTGCTTCCACACTATTTATGATTGGCTTTCCAGTTTTCAAATAAGGAGCTTGCTTGCTCTATATTAGTCTGTCAAATAATCCCCACTGCTTTCACTCCTCAGCTGGCAGAGCCCTCTGTGCACAAATGAGCAAAAGCCACTCAATATTTTTTGACTGCCCTGGTATTTGCTAACATCTCTGAACAATCCAGTGCACCCTGGCAGATTTTCATAGTCTAGAAAAACAAAAGTGTCAACTTCTTTCTCACATCTCTGCAAAAGGTGTTGAGAGGGTTTATAAAAATATAAAACTGTCCTGAGATTTCCCTTATAGGCACCTAAGGGAGGTGTTTTGTTTTTTTTTTTTGGGGGGGAGGGGAAGGTGAGGAAGACATCAGCACTTTGGGAATATGCCTTCTTGTTCAGTGAAAATCATGTAATGCATATTCATAGAATCATGTTTTGGGTTGGAAGGGACCTTTAAAGATCATCTAGTCCAACACCCCTGCAACGAACATCTTTAATAAGGTCAGGTTGCTCAGAGCCCCACCCAATCTGACGCTGAATGGTTCCTGGTATAGGGCTTCTACTACTTCTCTGTGGAGCCTGTGCCAGTGTTTCACAGCCCTCACTGTACAAAATTTCTTCCTTATATATCTCATGTTAAACTCCCCCTTTTTATTAGTTTAAAACTATCACCCCTTGACCTGTCACAGCAGGCCCTATTAAAAAGTTTGTCCTTCTCTTTCCTGCAGGCTCCCTTCACGTACTGAAAGGCCACTATAAGGTCTTGCTGGGGCCTTCTCATCTCCAGGCTGAAAAACCCCACTCCTTTCAGCCTTTCTTCATGGGAGAGATGTTCCACACATTTTTCACCACACCACCTCTTCTGCCAGGAGCTGTGGCTGCAGGCAGTACCCCCCAGGCCTCCTGCTGCTGCCTGCACTTGCCCCAGCAGTGGAGTGGCAGCAGGGATCACACCTCAAAGCTCAGACACTGAGGGCTGCAGCAGGTATGACACCCTCCTGTGGATCCCTGACACAGAAAGACCTAGACTTTGTACATTGCTTTGGGAATTAATGAGGCCAGCAATTAGAAAGTCTAGCTGGGCAGCTTAGGAGACTGCTGTAGCACAAGCATACCATCCTGCTTTTGATTTAAGAGCCAGCAAAGCCTGTTCACATGCTCTGCTGTAGCAAGCAAAGGGGAGGTCAGTAATAAAAACTGCTTTTATTGAAATATGTTCTTTGAAAAATAACCCTATCACCCTTGCTGCTTTTTTCTGTCTGTTTTCTTGTTATACGAGTCCAAATCTCACCCCAGACACCAACAGGCAGCAAGGGCATGAGGTTGAAGGAGCACCAGGAACCTGAGCCCAAACTCACCCTGCACAAGGCACAGAGCCTTCTTGTGCTCTGCAGCAACAAGGATGGATTACTCAACCACCTTGAATTTTGAGTACATTTCCCTATGCCACTTGTAGAGAAGATTTAAGGCAGGAGACCCCTAGCAAAGGAAAATTGTCTGAAAGCTGCCAGACGCATTTTGGCCAGTGGGGAAAATACAAACAGAAGCATTTGCAGGCAGGGAGCAAACTCTGGTCTACTTCAACAGCATCCAGGTTTATTTTTGCAAACCAAGGACAGCCCCCATAAATCAAAACACTGCTCTCAAGTGTCAGCATAGAATCTTTTAATACTTTACATAGAAAACCTGCATACACAGTCCATAATCTTATGTAAACATCATATACATCTCAGGTTTTGCCATGTCAGTTTATTAAAAACAAAAAACAGTCTCAGTACCACTGTTGAGGGAAGAGGGAGAAAAGTAAACATAATGGATACATTTGTTCTCTGAACCAGAGAAACACAAGATTCTTTTCACCTGGGTTGGCCCCCCTGTGAAAGTAAGTTTTAAATAAACCTAGTTTCTTTAAACTGCCCTTTAGTACTGAAGTCTGATGTAATCACTGCATAAGGAACAACGCGTTCACTCATTTTTTCCACGGCAAAACAATACAGTGGTTTTATTTTGTCTTGTGTTGAAATCAGTTTAAAACAAGACCCAGATGAGGTTATTGAGTAAAAATGTTTCCAATGCTACGGTGTTGTACGCAGATGGCAAGTGCATTGAGTATTTAAAAACAAACCCCCAAAAAATCCACCAAGTTGTGCAAAGTAATTTCTTCTGAAAAAAAACTTTTAAATAAAGCCAAATCAACATACTTGCAGAAAACAACACTAAAGGAAGGAGCAGGCACCAAGATCATAATATGGCATATCATCCCCTTCCCCCTTGCCCATCCTGCCTCATCCATCAGCAAGAAGGACAGAGCAGTTCAGCTTTACTTTCCAGCCTGTTGGCTTCTGCAGCTGGAGGCAGTTCAAGGCTTGCATTATCAGCAGGCATGTCACTCAGGTCAAGTTCCTTTGCACAACACAAGTCTCAGATGGGCGCCCGCTCCCCACGTCACTTGAAATAAGCACCCCCTGTACCACCCCAGTTTGCACAAGACAGGAAAGGTAAGATATATACAGGCTTCACTTAGGACGACCCTCTTCTCCTAGTCTCAGTCTTCAGGGCACTGACTTCCACAGCAAGTCAGGCTCAGGCCGAAACATCTGCAGGAGAGGCAAGGATGCTGCAGGCAGCCCAGGAGATGCAGCTCCTTCCCCAGCCTGCCTGAAGGGGAGGCACATGCAGGCAGGGGGCAGAAGTCCCTTCGAGCATCTCAGCTCCACAACTCTCCTCTTGCAAAAGAGAGGAAGATGTCTGGAAGCTGGGTGCAGCAGGTGGTAGGCAAAGAGGAAGGGCTGGGTGCAATATTTGGTCAGTCCAGTCTCAGCAGCTTTTTGTCACTGACAATCTACAATTAACTCACAGGGGTCAGTGGTAGGAGAAGGCTTCTCCCCACTTTATTCCTAAGACTCAGGGCATGCAATCCCCCCCTCCCTCTATCCCCATGGCTGAGCCAGAACAACCCTTTTCAGCCAAAGCTAAGGGAGCGTGCACCCTCCCGTAGCCCCCACCCCGATTCATCACCAGCCTCCAGCTGAGGGGACAGGCTGATGCCATGTGCGTTCATAACCCAGCTCCTCTCCACCTGCCAACAGGTGACCCAGGCGCTGTGCCCAGCACCACGCTCCAGCCACATCCTATAGGACCTTGCAGCAGTTGATGCAGCCATTCTGGGTGCCGTAGCGCTTCTGCAAGGCTGCCCGGGTGGCAGTCTCAAAGACCTCCCGGACACCCTCCTTGGTCTTGGCTGAGCACTCCAGGTAGTCGTAGGCCTGGATGCGAATGGCCATGGCGCGGCCATCCTCAGTGCGCACTGGCTCCTGCTTCATGCGGGCCAGCTCGTTGCGCACGTGCTCATCATTACGCAGGTCTTTCTTGTTGGCCACCAGGATGATGGGGACGTTGGGACAGAAGTGCTTGACTTCAGGCACCCATTTCTCTGGGATGTTCTCCAGTGAGTCCGGGCTGTCCACAGAGAAGCACATGAGAATCACGTCGGTGTCTGGGTAGGAAAGGGGGCGTAGGCGGTCATAGTCCTCCTGGCCAGCTGTGTCCCACAGGGCCAGCTCTACCTGCTTGCCATCCACCTCGATGTCAGCCACGTAGTTCTCGAAGACAGTAGGCACGTAGACTTCGGGGAACTCATCCTTACTGAAGACGATAAGGAGGCAAGTCTTGCCACAGGCACCGTCCCCCACCACCACCAACTTCTTGCGGATGGCTGCCATGGCCAGGCTCGCCAAGCTGGCCTTTCCGTGCAGCAGGACGATGGCAGCGCCCTCTTCCCCGCGGCTGCTGCCTCCCCCTTCTTCTCGCTTCTCACAGGGCACCGTGGCGAGCCGGGCCCGCGCAGAGAGGCGGGCGGGCGCGCGCTTCTCTCTCTTCGCACTGGCACCACGCTCTCGACCCCTGCCTCAGGGGAACGCCACGGCTTCAGGGCAGCGCCGCCGGTGACACCGAGCTCGGTTCTTCAGGGGCAAACGCTGCTGCCACTGCTCGCCACTCCGCACCAGACTGCCGCCACTCCGCGTTGCCACTGCCGCAAGCTGCCGGCCGGCGCCGCTATTTAAAGGCGCTCGCGACTTTCTTAATATAGCCGGCCAATGGCAAGGCAAGGAGTGAGGTCATCCCTGGCGGAGAGCGTCGTGATTGGAGGGAGGCAGCGAACGGGAGGCGGGACGAGAGGAGAATGGGGGACGAGTGGGGCGCGAGCGGTGGTCGGCTTGCGGCGGGGCTGGGCTGGGCTGGGCTGGGCTGGGCTGTGCTGGGGCGGGTGGGGATGACCGGGCGTGACCGCGCTGGACTGGACTGGAGCAGGGGGGCTGGTGGTTATGGGGAGGCTAAAGCCGGGCTGGGAGCAGCAGGGCGGGTGGTTGTCGGGCGGAAGGGGAGAGCATACTGGGCCGTGAGGCGAACGAGACCGGGCTGTAAGGCGAGCACCGCAAGAGTCTCACGACGCACGGCCGGCAGCGGTGCCGCACCTCCGGAGAAGCCCGAAGCCGGTCCTCCGCCCGCGCTGTGCTGTTGGTGCGCCACCTCCTGGCCCCGGGGTGGCGGTTTTGCGGCAGGGCAGCCCCGCCGCCCAGGATGGCCGGTCTTCAGAGGCTGAGCGAGCTCAGGAAAAACAGGGGAAAGCGGTGCGTCTCAGAAGCGGTCTTTAAAGCCCAAAGAAAGTAGAGCTTTCACATATTGGTGGATAAACGCAGGACACGACCACTTCCCTTCCTTAAAGGAAAAAAAAAATCATGTTTGAGCCTCTCTCTTTCAAGCTCTTGGCCAAAAAGCAGTGGAGGAACTAGAAGTAGCAGACTTGAACTGAAACGTCCTTTTGGTCTCAATCTGCACATCCATCAGGAGCCACAGCAATGAAAAAATTAACGTGGAAAATAAATGAGGGCAAGACTGGAGTTTCAGATTGCTTGGGGGATAGGGTGTAAGTACCTTAATATAAACAGACGGCTCACGCTGGGTGCATTAATAAAGCCATACGTTGTGAAGGCTCACACTGTGAAACTGCTGGTAGCAATTCACTGTGTCGCTATCACTCTTCAGCTAGGTGTTGTCTCAAGCTTTTTTGTTGCAAGCACTTTGACCTAAACGGTGTCCTGTGGGTTGGACAGGGCTGGATCTAAAGTATCCTCTTTTTTGCTAACCAGCACTTGCATTAATGAATAGAACAAAAACAAGTGACTTGGGACAAGATGGTTGTTATTTAAAATTGTACTGAAAAATATCCACTTGAAGACTAAATGCATCACTGAGTCCCTTGATCTGCCTGACAAGATACTTGCAGCAGAGTGCTACAGAAGTGTGGGTCAATAGGTCAAATCATTCACTTACGGTTCACTTAATCCTAAACAGTGAAATATAATTAATCTTCTGTGAGACTTCTGTAATTCCCATTCCTCCTTGTGGAAAGACCATGTCCCTGGATGGTGATGACTGGATTTGTACCTTGGTCTTACATGGTTTATACAGTATATATTTACAGGATGTGTTACAGCATAATACATTCAAACTGATTTCGGGGTGGGGGAATGTAGTCATAGTCATCAATATTCTACAGTCCCCGTGGCCTTTTGACAGGCTAAGTTTCTAATTTGCCTTGTCTCCTTACAGTTGTTGTCTCTACTCAGTTTTAAATTCTTCATGAAATGAAGAAAAGTTGCCCATGTGCAAGTGTTCCCTGTGCTGGCATGTCCTTCAGGCAACGGAGCATTGGCTGCTGGTAGCTATTTTCTCTATAAATGTAATCACAAGCATGCAGAGCCGTTCTGATAGGCAGATAGAGCTAATTTGCTGCATAATGTAAGTCTTCTAAATGCATTTGCTGTTGTAAACCTCGCGAAGCTCCTCAGCGGAATTAAACCGATGGTGTATTTTTCACTGGGGCTCAGTGCCCCCTTGTGGCGAGCGGGCCGACATGGTGCCCGCCTGGCCGACGTGGGTGCCCGCCTTCCTTACGGCTCCCACGCTGGAAAACTGCACCTCAGGAGTGGCAGCAGGAAGAGCTGCGAGTGCTTGACAGATCGTGAGAAGTGCTGCTTAAGCATGCTTTTGAATCCCTTTTTATTTGGCTTTTGGGTGGCACAAAGAATCGTGCTTGGATGTTTCATTTTGTCCTTTCACACGCAAAACAAACAGAAAAAAGAATCACCCGAATGAGAAGCTATGCTGATCATCTCATCTGTGCTGTGCCATGAAAGGTAGGGAAATATGCAGATTACTCATTTCAAAGCACAAAATTCTGTTGTTCAGAGTGCTGCTAGTAGTTGTCTGTGGTTCTCAGTGCAGAGGAAGCAAACCAAGCATTCAGCATCCAAACTAACACTTTCAGACTTCAAAGCAGGGTGGTCCCATCCAAGCAGTCTACGGGTCCCTACTTCTAAACTATGCTAAGGAAATATTCTAAAAGATTTGGCTGACCCAAGTCAAACCCACAGCAGACACTCTTCATGTAACTAGAACAGCACAGACATAGTTTGAGTACCCAGTCAGGTTCTAAGCCATAGCTCCCTAATTTTCTGGTGAAGTCTTACATTTGTGGTCTCCCACAAAATTACACTGAAGACAGAGGCCCTGATGTTTCATATCTCATCTTGGAAGAAAAACTGCAGCAAAATGTGTGTAATTCCTTGGACTGGGCTTTCAAATACTTTGTTTTTTTTGTTGTGAGTGGGTTTTTTGCTTGTTTTTGCTAGTGTTGTTTTTTTTTTTCCAGAGGCTTTGTATCAGGAGACCCAGCCTTGAGACTCACTCAGGCTGAAACTGCACTCATTTCACTGTCCTAGGGTACACTCCAGCAATGGTCTCTATACGGGACATCTGAGTCACTGTGGTTATCTGACATTTATTCTCAAATGTGTGAAACTTGGGACTTGATCATGGCCTGGGGGTCATACTTAGTGTAAAATTGCCACACACCACCTTCCTCCTGCAGTGGATTTAGCCCATAAATATCAGTGCACTGTGTGGTACCTGCCCTGAGTTGTGTGAGTGCAAGTGAGGAGGCCATTAATTTGTATTGTCTTTTTCAGTTATATATTATTACTTCTCTGGAGCATTCTTTCTTCAGTCCATACATGAAAGCAAGAACTGAGCCAGTTTCAGGAACAGTGGAAATCCAGAGTAGAGTTGTGCATAAGAATCCTTTTCTTCCTGCTTGGATCAATGCATCAGGAATGGTGGGAGTCTGAGCACCTTGGCAGTGCTGCCAGTGCAGCAGAAACAGACATGGCCATGGCACTGTAAATGAGCACAGTGAAAGTGCTTCCTTCTTGGGGTGGTGTCTGAGAGCAGAGGCAGAAAACTTGAAAACAAAACAATGAAAAGAGTCTTGGCAATGGGTCAGCTTTTCCCTCTCCTTAGGGAATTTTGTACAGGAACAGTTCTGTATTGAAGCACGGTCATGGTCTGGATGACACTGGGGAGTGTAGCCAGCTCACATGCTTTAGGCCTGAAGCTGAAATTTCTGTTGTAACTTTTATGTTTTCTGGTCAAATCTGCATGAGAAGCCAAACTACACTCCTTTAAGTAAGCTGAAACTTCACCCTCAGTAATCCCTAAATGTGTGTGCTGTAAGAGTATTTGTTCTGCTGTACCACATAAAGATGTATGATCAATGAAAAAAGTATGAAGTAGAAAAGAAGGCACCGCTTCTTTGCTTTCATTGTTTGTGCTGGTGGTTTTGAGATTAAAACTTGGCCTTTTGTTTTTCACTTGATTTAATCTAATTTGCATTTTTTGTTCCTGAGAAGACAGTTCTGGTCAATTACTAGAGATTGTTTCCAGATTATATTCCCCCCTCCCTGGCCCTGTGCTTTTTGCTAAACAGATTTTCTAAAGGGCATGTCTGTAACTCAGATAATTTGTGCTCAAGCATAAATCTGTACCAAAAGCATGAAGGCTCAGTAGGGAAGGTAATCTTTCTTCTTTTTGTCAATAAGTAGGCAAGTAAGTACATCGCCTGCTGTGGCATAATGTGCTGAGGGAGCCATATGTGCCAGTAACAGCATACTGAGTCCTGCATGCTAACTTGTACTATAACACTAGAAACAAGCATCCTGCAGCCCCCATGCAGGCAAAGCTTCTCAGTGAAGTAAGGAAAGCAAGAGCTAGCTAATTTTGAGCAGCTTAGAGGCTAGTGTGAAAAATCTCTGAGTAGATGTGGGAGGACAGACAGAGATGGTAAGTATCTGTCTCTCTAATCTGCTAAGATTCTCTGGCATATATAGGAACCAGACCACTTGCTGTGTGTCACAGCAAGTCTGTTGCCTTGCAGTGTCTCTGAAGAAAATTGGAATTTAACTCTCAGATCCCCTTGTGATCATGGTCTCAGCAGAGAAGCCAGACTAAGCTACCTAGAAACCAGAATGGCAAGGCACAAAAAGGCAAGGTGAAAAAGACCTCTGTATTTTCATATAGAGTTTTAGGCTAAGTATAGCACAAGTGAAAGCACGTTGTGCCAAACAAGAATTGCCTTCACGATCCTAAAGAGGTGTGTAGAACCCAGTGGCATTGTTCCTCCAGGTAACAAGCAGGGCATGTCAGAAGCCAATGACTTTAGCTTTCTCATGTTTCTGTGGCAAGACTATCAGACTCGTACTTGAAATATGGTCTGGCATAGTAGAATTAGACCAACACAAAACACTAAAGTGGCCTCAGACCTCCAGCTGACTTCAAATTAAGAAAAAAGTACCTCATCCTTAGGCTAAAATTTTTGTGCCTAAACCCCCTTATCTCAGTTGAAGAACTCTTCTGTAGCTGTATGAAATAAATGGGCTGACCACATAATTCTGCTAATCAGAGATTAAGTATCTGCATCACCAATAGTGCCTTTGGAAACAGCTCTCTCTACCAAAAAACCAACTTAATCCACCTTCAGCTCCTTTTGTATTCAACTTTTAGTGGCTGCGGACACCTTTCAGTGTCTCTCTACACAGAAAACTGAGACAGAGAATGTAAAAGTTGCTTGTCCAATGCCGGTAAGTTAGTAGCTGGAAATTTAGTTTTCCTCTCTGGAGTTCAAGATAGTATTTTTAATACTGAACAGTTCTTCCTCTTTAGATTGTCCACTTGATAGACTTCATTTCACTGCTTGATGATGAGCAAACACTAGAAAAGGTTGCCCAGAGAGACTGTAGAGTCTCCATCCTTGGAGATATTAAAAATCCAACTGGACACAGTGCTGAGCAGCCTGCTGTAGCTGATGCTGCTCTGAGCAGGGCAGGGTGAACTAGATGATCCCTTAACACTTCATCCATTCTTCAATTCTGCAATTCTTTTCACTACAAAGCTTCAGCAGATCTGGAAGGGGGTGTTTGACAGTGTGTCTGGCACTGCCAGATTTTATAAGTGAAATTTTCTTGTTGGGTTTCATCACATGGAAAGGCAAGTATATGTCTTTGTTGCTCTTGTGTGAGTGTTATAAGGGCTACATTTATGTAGGAAGAAAAATCCCTTTAATCTGCAAAGTGACACACTTAAAAAGTTGGATTTGTTTCCTTGTCCACCTCCAAACAGTATGAGCACACCTCCAAACAGTATGAGCACAGTTCCAGGTTTGAGCCAGGTGCTGGTCTTGAGAAAGGGAAGTGACCAAGCTAGTTTTTCACTGAGTCTTTATGGTCCAGGGAAGTACAGACAAACTAGGACAGGAACCTAAACCAGCACCACTGGGAAAAACACAAAAATGTGTTGTTCAGTGAATCTAATCCCAGCTTCCTGCTAGCAAGGCTTAGTGGCAAGCAGTTGTGCTGACAAGGTTTCTTAGTATACATTCCCTTCCATACACTTCCTTGAAGGATGTCCTTAGGGAAGGGTGTCTCCACACATGTATCCAATATTCTGCTGTGCTAATAGCTGTGGGGTTTTGACTAGCAGAACAGGTCTGACTTTCTTCAGGACTCGTTTGTAGAGCTGGCCTGGGCTTGGTTCTATAAATCCATCAGGAATGCAAAGGGTAGTGTAGTGTACAATGAAGGTAGTGCTATCTCCACCTCTTCTTCAGGCACAGATAAATAAACTGGGGTAAAACAACCTGGTTCTGGGGTAGGATAATCCAGTTCTTGGTAGCATTACTACCTTGAAAGTAGAGAATTTGAAAGACCAGACTTCAGTTTCTAAACCTCTGTCCTTATGGCCTGAATATATCTTAAATCTTTCTGTCTTTCCTTAGCACTTGCAGGCAGAAGACGTGAAATAAATGGAATGCCAACAACCACACTCTCAGTTTTGCAAGTCATTAGCAATCTGGAAGGAGACATGCTGTCAACCTAAGCAAAAGATCTCAGAGAATCACAGGGATGGACCAAAATGGAAAGACTTTGGGTGCATTCCTTCCTTCTGTAAAGCACTGGCTGCTGGCAGCCCAGGGAACTGAATTATGGACTAACATTAAAGACACAAGTCTAGAAGTGGGTAAATGTTTTGTGACTGCAAGATTCAAAGGCACGTTCTGTAATCCAGTAAATGCAGAGAGAAACATTTTAAGGTAAATCCCTTCTGATCCTAAAGTAAAGGTATGGAGCTAACTGAGTATAACTTTCATGAACTAGAACATGGAAATCTATTATTTTCTTTTGCTGACTTCCTCAGTGCTGATTTCATCACTGTGGCAACTTGGTTACAGTCTCCCAGGGAGAAATAAGAGAATAAACACAAATTTCTAAACTGATTATGCTGCCTTGAGTTGTGCGCTTAGCAAACATTACATTCCCCAAAGCACCTTTCTTCCAGGAATCTCTGAGCACTTTTCAGCATGAATTACCAGCCCACATCTTGGTGATAAGTAGATGTTATTTCCTTTTTGAAAACGGAGAAATCTAAACTGTTGCCTAAAGTAACCATGAACCATCTACTTCTTGCAGCTTTCTTTTTCTTGACTTATTTTCCATGCCCTTTCTTCTTTTGTCTTCTGAATCATTCTTAACCTCAATTTCCTCTCCTCTGTCTAGAATAGTCATAGTATCATAGTATCATTCAGGGTTGGAAGGGACCTCAAGGATCATCCAGTTCCAACCCCCCTGCCATAGGCAGGGACACCCCACACTAGATCAGCCTGGCCAGAGCCTCATCCAGCCTGGGCTTAAACACCTCCAGGGACGGGGCCTCGACCACCTCCCTGGGCAACCCATTCCAGGGTTTCACCACTCTCATGGTGAAGAGCCTCCTCCTCACATCCAGCCTGAATCTCCCCACCTCCAGCTTCATTCCATTCTCCCTAGTCCTATCACTACCTGAGATCCTGAGAAGTCCTTCCCCAGCCTTCCTGTAGGCCCCCTTCAGATACTGGAAGGCCACAATTAGGTCACCTCGGAGCCTTCTCTTCTGCAGACTGAACAGCCCCAACTCCTTCAGTCTGTCCTCATAGGAGAGGTGCTCCAGCCCTCTGATCATCCTCGTGGCCCTTCTCTGGACACATTCCAGCACCTCCACATCCCTCTTGTAATAGGGGCTCCAGAACTGGACACAGTACTCCAGGTGGGGTCTCACCAGGGCTGAGTAGAGGGGGAGGATCACCTCCCTCGACCTGCTGGCCACACTTCTCCTGATGCAGCCCAGGATCTGATTGGCCTTGCAGGCTGCAAGTGCACACTGAGAGCTCATGTTCAGCTTCTTATCCACCAGCACCCCCAAGCCCCCTCACTGCAACCTGATATTGTACCCAAACTTTGAAATTCTTCTCCCCATGAAGCTTGGACGTCAGTGTTTGCTGTGCCCAAGTGCTTTCCTCATTCAGGTAACAACCTTTATTTGTGCCTTTCTGCACTGAGCTGTATTTCTGTGGATAGGTTTAAATTGTTATTTCCATTTTATATGGGGGGAGGGATGGGGGGAGAGTTGGATTAGACTGCAGATAAATTAAAGAACACAGGTGTCTCAGGTGCCTCTGATATGGGGAACAGAGAGAGAGAATTTTGCAAAGATGCTAAGCACTTGCTGCTCCCACCATTTGGAACATTCAGACCACTTTGGCAAATCTGATCTTACACTGCCTGATGCTTAGTAAGTCACTGGTCAGCATATTGGCTG
Organism: Melanerpes aurifrons; assembly: GCA_011125475.1. Lineage (NCBI taxonomy): Eukaryota > Metazoa > Chordata > Aves > Piciformes > Picidae > Melanerpes > Melanerpes aurifrons. The sequence continues at coordinate 87,947 of WWNC01000061.1, read as the reverse complement.
TACCCTGTATTCAAGATAAATAAACAAGTATTTTTCTGCAGAAGGGTGCTTCATTCAAGATAAAGGTAACTGGTTTTGCTCCCAGTACTCACTGTATGTATATCTAAATTAAACTGTTAGTGCACTGATCTTAGTTTCTGTTTCTTAACATTAACCTTTTAATTGTTCTTGTGTGAAATAGAAAGTTGGTGATCTGTTTCCACCATATGCTCCTCTGAAAATGGAAAAAAGAAATCCATGGGACATTTTTCATCATCCTTTTGCTAAAACTGTATACTTCCCCCTCACACCACTTCTGTCAAAAACCCCAAATGGTTTTCTTTCTCTCAGAGCAGTTTTTCAGCAGTTTACAAAGTGGTTGTTCAAGAAATCTATTGAAGAGTTGTTCATACTTTAGGTCACCTGGCTTCCGTGAGAAATATGCAGACTGGATAGTTACTTTTTTGTTATTTTAGCATTGGCCTGTGATTCAGAAAGAAGGGAATATAGCCCAGTCATCAGGATATTAGCCTGAGACTTATGTATCTGGGATTTCTTATGTATTCCACCACAAGCTATTGTCTGTACGGCCGTATAGAAGAGGTTGCATGTGTGGACTGCAAAGCAGTTAGAACAAAGCAGTCCCCCCATAGCGTTATAGAGCTCATCTGGTACTAGTTCATCCTTCCCATTTAAGGTTGTGTCTTCAGGAGCTTCTGCAGCCTGCAGCACATACCTACCCTTTAGCTGATGTTAGGTTTCCTACCCTGAGGCCTGCTGGGATAGTAGTTATACTCATGCATGTGAAGAGCTCAGGTATTAGCCATGGGAAAGCTAGAAAGTCTGTAATAAGATTGATGTTGGGACAGTAATACATGCCCTTATCTTAAACCTGCGACAAAAATCAATAGTGTTGAATCTATACAGAAGAAAACTGCCAGCAGTCAATATCCAGGATAGTCTTGAGCCAGAACTGCTATTCTCTAATGCAAGTACTTCTTCCAGTGTTGAGAGGAGAGGAGAGGAGAGGAGAGGGAGAGGGAGAGGAGAGGAGAGGAGAGGAGAGGGAGAGGAGAGGAGAGGAGAGGAGAGGGAGGGGAGGGAGGGAGAGGAGAGGAGAGGGAGAGGAGAGGAGAGGAGAGGAGGGAGAGGAGAGGAGAGGAGGGAGAGGAGAGGAGAGGGAGAGGAGAGGAGAGGAGAGGAGAGGAGAGGAGAGGAGAGAGGGAGAGGAGAGGAGAGGAGAGGAGAGGGAGAGGGAGGAGAGGAGAGGAGGAGGAGGAGGAGGAGAGGAGAGAGGAGAGGAGAGGAGAGGGAGAGGAGAGGAGAGGAGAGGAGAGGGAGAGGGAGGGAGGGAGAGGAGAGGAGAGGGAGAGGAGAGGAGAGAGGGAGGGAGAGGAGGGAGGGAGAGGAGAGGAGAGGAGAGGAGAGGAGAGGAGAGGAGAGAGAGGGAGAGGAGAGGAGAGGAGAGGAGAGGGAGAGGAGAGGAGAGGGAGAGGGAGAGGAGAGAGGGAGAGGAGAGGAGAGGAGAGGAAGAGAATAACTAACATTCACATGTCGTTCATCAGGACTATTTCAAAGATGAAATATGCTGTTTACTCCCCACCACAACAGTTTAAGGCCGATGTCCAATTGAGACAGCAGCAGAATTTATACTATATTAGGTGAATATGGTGATATGCATTGCAAGGAGGTTCAGGCTGGAGGTCAGGAGGAAGTTTTACACAGAGAGAGTGATTGCCCATTGGAATGAGCTGCCTGGGGAGGTGGTGGAATCACAATCACTGGAGGTGTTCAGGAGGAGACTTGATAGGGTGCTTGGTTGCATGGGTTAGTTGATTAGGTGGTGTTGGATGATAGGTTGGACGCAATGATCTTGAAGGTTTCTTCCAACCTGGTCTATTCTATTCTATTCTATTCTATTCTATTCTATTCTATTCTATTCTATTCTATTCTATTCTTCAGGATTTCAGTGAATCAAATATGCAAATAAATAATATTTGTGTCTTTTAGTAGAAATAAAGAAAAAAGAAAGAAATCAAGAAAACATCAGTGCCTAATAATAAGCCAATATGTGAAAGCCATTTTCCATTTTCAGTGCAAAGCGTTTCTGTGTTTTGTGAAGTAGTGTTACAGTATCCTGCATGCCTAAGAATATTGTGAAGACAAGGTTTGTAGACAAGGTTTGCTGACTGTTGAGAAAAAAAACACACGTCTTCAAACACCTTTTCCAGATCTCATCTGACAAAGGACCTGACTTCTCCCTATAAAGCTCTAAGTAGTGTGATAAGTCACCATAGCTGCGGCTATTTAGGGTGTGTTTTGTACAGAGATTTAGGCAGAACCTGTAAGTTTCAGTAATATCTACAAAGTGACTATCAGTGTGTTTTTTAGCAAAAGCCATGTATCAATGTATCAGTATGTTTTAGCAGAAACATGCTCTCCCAGCACACAGCACAGAACCTTGAAAGAAGAGAAGTTTGAATCAAAAAAACAGCCCCATGTGTTATTTCCTTTTCATTGCCTGTTTCACAGGTGTAACAGAGAGGGGGTAATACATCTTGCTTAGCAAGGCCGTTCTCTATTTTGCATTAGTTGCCTGTGTAAATGTGTCTTTCTGGTGGACAGTTTATCAGTCTACCTACTAATTGTTCTTTGCTCAAAATTATCATCAGGCAGGAGGCGTGTTGTATTTTATAAAATAGATTCTCTTAGGCCTTTGTCTCAGTTTTCTACTTAATATCTTGCCACCTAATCAGATTCATTTTATGAAATGTACTACATCTGTTTGACATAATTCACCAGCTTAGAGTGTATCTCTGTAATCACTTGGAGAATGACAAACTGATATAAGAGGCTGCAATTTGTTACCGTGTTCTGATGGAAATATGGGGCCAAATCATGGTATTCCTCCACAGGAGCCCAGGGAAGAGTATGAAAAGCAGGAGGACTGAAATTTTATTTGCCAAATTAAACTTTACGTGTCTCTAAGGCCTTGAAGGCCTCTTTGTTCAGCTTCATCTGTGCTACTGGACTTGTCCATCATTGAAAGCACTTGCACACGGTTCACATTTTAATCTGCTCAGTTCTCAAACACATTCTCTATGTCAGCTACTTCCTGTGTCAGAGTGAGACAGCTTCCGGAGGGGACTTGTCTCAGCACACCCCTTGGACTGTGCCCGTTGAGGATATGCACTGGTAGAGGAATGTCTAATTTATGAATCAAATCAATGACTGGTTTCTGAGCAGTTTGATGCTATTGGAAGCAACTTTGTCAGTTTAAGTGTGTCTAAATCAAGCAGTGTCATGAGGTGGATATGCCTAGGTGCTGGTATTTAGCTGCCTGTCATCATCCACCTTTGGTTGAGAGAGTTTGCAGACTTGAAGGCATTCAAATGAGCAGTCTTCTCCCTTTCAATTCTTTTGCTCAGGCAGTAGGATAGTCTTTACAGAGGCTATCCTTAGCTCAAACACAACTTCTAGCCCAAATGAATAGGTCATTGGGACAGGCTGCTAAATCCAGTGGCTCAGTAGACTCAAGGCTGCCTCACCTCCCTGCTTCTGTGTCCAGATGGCAGTGGGGCTAAACATGTATTCCCGGTACACATGTGAGCACAAACACAGACCCTACAATCTCCCCAGTAGCTGGGTAGGACTTCCTAATCGCTCTAATAGTCTTTGCACAGATTTCTGGTGCCTTTGTCATCCAGCCCAGGATTCCAGTTGCTTTGATACCTGGTTCCCAAAGCCCTTTATTGTACTCACCAACTAGTCCAGCTTGGCATTCACCAGTGATTCACCTAGACCCCCAAACACACACATGCACTCCAAGTAGACAGTCCTTCACACAGCAAAACAACTGGAGATCAATGAGAAGATAGGCTTTGCTGACCAAGTGCAGGGTATGGCATCTCATAGTAAATCCTGTGCAATCCCAAGGTGCTCCTCCTATGTATCCCATGCATCCCATACCCCTGAGGTAGTAACTTAGTCCCCTCAATTCATAAGAGAATTTCTCTTTATCTCGGGGTGCCCCCGTGGACCCTGGACTGAGGCTCCCCTGGGGCAGCCCTGGGAGAATCTGCGTCAGAGGCTCATGTTCCCCAACGGGTTATTGGAGTTTGCTCTCCCACCCTGCACAGCCACACTCCAGAGCCACCATGGAAAAACACTGTGGGGTTTGCCTGCTGATGCTGGCCCACAGGATCTGCCCACCACTAGCCATTTTTTGCCACCACTTACGCCTGTAAGGAGATGAAATGTGGCTGTGTTTAAAACCTTTGGCAGAGCAAATCTAAATAAATGTTTATCAGCAGCCAAATGTAGAAGAGACAGCTAATAAAAATGCTTTTTTTGGAAGGCTCCCTCTCCACCAGTTTTATGCAGGAAGGTAAATTTATATTAATGTTGCACTGAAGTAACTGCTTTGCAGCTAAGAACAATGAGTGGGTCTAGGTACATTTCCAGTGACCTGCTGTAAACACGGGATATGCTGTATTAGGAGTAAATTACCAACACGACAGTCTTCAATAATATGATGGAGGCAGCTCAGAATTTGCTTCTCTTCATTTTGTTGGGAAGAGCACACTGGCTTCTTCCCCAACAACTGGGGCTCAAGGCCCACCAGACATGGTCAGCCCATTCTCCAGTTGTCAGAACATTGTCATGGTGCCTTTCACTGCTTCAGCCTTGAGCAGAGGCATCAGAAGCCACAGAGGGAAAGCTGAGGGCTTGGGAATGAGCAGCACCCAACATCTCAAAACCAAAATCATTATTTGCCTCTGCTACTACCCAGACAGATGGATTCCCATTACAAGACAACCTTGGATTTATGATTAGATGGATATGGAAGACTCTCATGGCAACATCTATCAGGTTTTTCTGACAAATTTCTATGACAATAGCCATATGGCTCAAAAGATGAGATTGAAAACTCAGAATCATCTTTTTGTTATGTATTTGTACAGTGCCTAAACCACACCAGAAGAGAAGGAGGAGCATCCAGCAGAGGAGGTGGCTCATGAGGTCCCTTGCTGCTATTAAGCCACAACACAAATGCTTTAAGACAAGAGCAAACCATCGTGTCTGGTTAACTGATTATCAGAGATCTTTCCGGATTCTCAATATGTGAAATAAAGAGGCTAATACAGTGCCAGCACCACAGTCACTTCTATACATGACCATCCCTTCAATCTCAAAGACCCCTGAGGAGAGGAAGAGCCTAGGGTCAGCCCTTACTCACTGTGACTCATTGGGAAGCTGCTTACCCAGCACAGGATCTGAACTTGGCACTCAGTCTGCTGCTCTAAATTAGTGTTAAACATAAATGTTATTTATTTCTAATTAATTATTAAGGCAGTGTCTAACAGCACTCAAGAAAGATCATATTGGTGTGTGTTTGGATGTAACATGGCCTTCCTTAAATCACACTGAAGGCTGATTTCCCTCCTGCTATATAGCAGATTACTTCAGGCTTGGTGCTGGTACATAAGGAGAAAATTTGTTACCCTTCTGGAAAGTCAATGGATGCTTGGCAAACTGAGTTTGGTGCTGTTAATCATCTTGATGGCACCATCTGCCTATGTACAGAGCACAGCAGGAGAAACACCTCACTGCTTATCAGAAGGTTCTGCCATGGGTAGCTGCACAGGGACCTACTCAGTGGCTACAAAGCCCTGGCATAGCTGGGCTTGCACCTCTTGCTGCAGCTGAAATACTTCCAAACCCAGATGAAGTTGCAGGAAGATGTGGGGAGTTCAGAACTTGTGGAGTATTCTGCCATGCCTGCAGCAGGACTTCTGCTCCATGAATAGGGCAGTGCCTCTACATGGTGACCAAAAAGTAGATGAATACTCAGGAAATGCAGCAGAGTTAAAAATACCAAAAAAAAAAATCCAGCTGCCTGAGGCATTGCTGCTGCTGCATGCAGCTTCTCAACACCTCACCAGTATGTGGAGGATGTGAAAAATCCTGCTGCAGAGCTTGCTAGCTGTGGATCATGGCTTGTCACCATATGAGGCTCTGGTATGAGGTGTGTCCATTGGAGCAAGGTCTTCTCCCTCCTAAAGAAGTTCAGTGCTTCTCCATAAAGCAAAGGAAAAAAAAAAAACTGCAGAAGGATCTTTCCTGCAGGTCCAGAAAGGGCTGGAGAGAATGTAGCTGAACCCCAGGGGTGGATGAAACTGTTGACATGATGTAGCATGAGCAAAGAAACAGGACAGGATTAAGGGGGCTATAGCTGCAGCAGAATTCCTGGCTGCAGCCTCTAGAGATGTGTTTTAGAGCAGCTGCTGCCAGCTGCTGAGATGGGGAAAGGACATTCATAGTAAAATGTTGCTTCCTTATTCTAATCTGCGGGGTCTCTGCCTTCCCCCAGCACTTGCCATCATCATGCAGGACCTGCAGAAAGCCAGACACCAAAGAGCTGGGGGGGAAGGGCAGCAGCAAACAGCGGTGCCTGGCTTTCTCCCTCTTGGAATTAATCAGTGTTTTTCTGAATCATAGACTTGGCTTCATCTGTGGGATGCCAACTATGAGATTCAGAAATTAATTCAGCTTGGGAGCTTTGGATGATTCAGCCTGCTATGAAAACACCTCAGGGCAGAAAGGAGATGTAGAATGCATTTGTCCTGGAGGTATCTCTCATTGGACTTTAACTGAAAACAAATTTAATTTGCAGAACTGAAACATGTTTTATTTACTCTAAGCAGCATTTTAAATTGAAATATTCAAATAAAGAATCAAGAGGCTCTTAATGGGTTGCATTTATTGAAAGAGAGTTTGATTTAAATTCCTTAACCTCAGAATCCTATGCATACTTTTTGTTTCCCCAAGTGGATTATCTGATTAATTTCTTTACTCACTAATGTATGAAAATATAAATTCACCAAACAGACAAGATGACACAGTGATGATATTAGGTTGCCCACAATCCACCCAGCGATTCTGCTAGATGATGTCTGGAAGTCTCAGTGGGAAAGTGGGATGCAGTAGTCATATGTGCTTTCAGGAGTTAGTTTGTGAAGTTGGAGCTCTTTCTTGTGCATCACTGGACTCCCAAAGATGGGTCTAAGTTATAACAGCCCTTGGGGTTCATTTAACTCTGCTGCTGAATGTCTACCTGGGAGAATCACAGAATCTCAGGAAAAAAAGTACATTTTGGTAGTTGGAAAAATATTAAGGCAAAATATTTGAAATGCTGAGCTACATGGACTCCTGCCTCAGCTCTCTCAGTGCAACAATACTTCACTGCAACCAATAAACATTTCGTCATCATTTCTGGCACAGGCAAGATGCTGTAAGGATCCCAGGCTCTACTCTCCACTCCCTGTGTGCTCTGAAGCATTATTTCAGGTCAATAAAGTAAGACTTCAGTGTCCTGTTGGCTTCACCACCGGCAGCCTGTGTGCAGGGGGCTCCCAAGGAACACAGAATCATAGAATGTTTTGGGTTGGAAAGGACCTTTAAAGGTCATCTAGTCCAATCTCCCTGCCATGGGCAGAGACACCTCTCAACTAGATTTCATTGCTCAAGGCCTGGCCTTGAACACCTCCAGGGGGCGGGCATCCACTATTACTCCAGGCAACCTATCCGTGAGTCTCACCACCCCTGTATTGAAGAACTTCTTCCTAAAATCTAGTCTAAAACTACTCTCCCTCAGGTTAAAACCATTCCCCCTTGTCCTGTTTCTAGATACTCATATGAAAAGTCCCTTTCCAGCCTTTCTGTAGGCTCCTTTCAGGCATTGGAAGGTGAGCTATAAGGTTGCCCCAGACTCTTCTCTTCTCCAGGCTGAACAACCCCAGTTCCCTCAGCCTGTCCTCACAGCAGAGGTGTTCCAACCCTTGGATCATCTTTGTGGCCCTCTCCTGGGCTCAATCCCACATTTCAATGTCCTTCTTATGATGGGGACATCAGAACTGGACAGCGTTTGAAAGCAGAGTAAAGCAGGAGGCCAACCTCTCTTGCCCTGCTGACCACAGTTCTCTTGATGCAGTCTAGGATATGGATATGCAGGTAGAAAGATTACCACCAGTTTGATAAATTTCTGATATTTGTATTTTTAAATCTGGGGTAGAATAACAACAACTGAGTCTCTTCAAAGTCCTGGTAGAGTGCTTTACAGTGGCTTAGTCTTCCCAAAAGGTACAAAACATTAATTTCTCCTCTTTGACATTACATTCTTCCTAAGGTGTGTTGGAGCTCAGAGGGAAAGTTGGCACATAAAGGTTTATAATACCATCAGTCAAGAGCTGCATTTCAAATGATGTTAATTACAGTTCATCAAAACTCAAAAGCCTCTCTGTGAAGGATGCTGGGTGGAGGGGCAGTGGGCAGGGCTGCACATGGAGGGTCACCACCTAGCAACAGAAGTCACATACCCCTCCACAGTATAAAAGGGAGCATCCTCCTGTGCCTGGCCTAGGGGCAGTGTGAAGACATCCCAGAGTAGGTCCTTGAGGAGGCAATGGAATTATTTGGTGAGGGCTGAGAGAGGAAAACCAGAGGCTAGACCAAGCTGATGGAGATGAGAACAATCACCAATTCCAGGAGGTGCCCGAGGCTTATTCACCTGGATAGCAATGGCAAGATCAAGGGAACATGTTTTTTGGGAACCCTGCGGAGTTCACCATCTTCATCTCCTGCAGAGGCAACGACAGCAGCTGCAGCAGCTGCAAGAAATGGGAAGCAGAGATGTTGCCAGAGGTTCCAGTGCTTTGGAGCACCCCAGGCACAGGAAGGATTCTTGTTCTCAAGGTCTATCAGGCCAGAGGCATTTATCTACTCTGTGAAGCTACTGAGATAATAGCTCCAGGCTGAGGGATAACAGGGCTTGGGCATCTCCTGGGAGGCATGACAAGCCTGTGGGAGGAGGAAGCAGATCTTGCTCACATGCTCAGGGAGTAGCTGATCACCAGCACTGGGGTCAGGAAGGAATTTCTTCCCCTAGGGCAGATTGGCACTGGTCCCCATAGGTTTTTTGCCTTCTTCTGCAGCACTGAGCATGACCACTTGCTCCAGAGGGAGCAAGATTTTGACACTGGAAAGGTAGGAAACTCTTGTGCTCCACAAAGTGGCCTTTGGGCCTCCAATCCGGGAGGAGTCAAGCTATCCAGACCATCAGGAGAGTGGAGTTTTCACTTACACTGCACAAAGCAGCCTTTGGCCCACCCATCCAGAGCGAGCAAACTTTCTACATTCTCAAGAGAGGTAATTGTCACTTGTCCTCCACAGAGGTGGCCTTTGGGCCACACCCCACAAAGGTGGACTTCGGGCCACACCTCCAGGAAGAGGAAGCTTTCTAGACTCTCAGGATGGGGAAGCTTTCTCAGCTTCCTCAGTAATTGGCACTTTTCTCTGTAGCACTCAGTACAGCCCCTTGTAAGAGCTTCTCTGAGCCCTTTTGATTCAGTTCTTGCTACTGCTCTGGCACTTCCAAGAGCTCTGCTCTTGTGTTAGTGCTTCTATGACCAAGAGTTCTAAAACAGGCTTAAAAAATAACATAAAATAAAGTTCTGTTTCCACTTGTATCTTTTGTGTTTTGTGTTGTTTAGAGTGTTTGTGGAACTGGAAGCCCCCTGACATTTCAGGTAAATAACAGACTCATGGTTCCTCAACTCGTGAGCACAGAGAACAGAAAAGCACCGTTCTGCTGTGTGATGCCAAGGTCTGCACCACCAGTTCTGCAGGTCCCCACCCTATCCATGAGACAGGGGTAGGGACAGGAACACCTACAATACAGCTCACACAGGCACTAGAGACTCCAGTCTGAGCTGAGACACATCTCTTGGGCCCTTGGCAGGAGATGGAGGGGTGGAAGTCCCATGGGAGGCTGGTTCCAGACATGGAGACCTATGAGCACCTCGGAACCCTGACAGAAGAAGACTTGCACTGCTGATATGCTTTCCTTCATTTATGGTTGGCCACCTTGGAAACAGTACTGGACCAGATGGACCCTCTCTGTGATGGAGTACTTGTTTCCATTCCCTTGTGGTTTAGTAAGTTTGTCCAAGGGAAACAGCTCAGCAATATGTAAATCTCCCTGCAATGAGCAGAGACATCTTCAAGTGGGATGAGGGCTCAGCGTGCCTGGGAAGACCAGGCATCCACTCCTTGGGTCTGGAGGATGGACAAGCAGCAAGCTGTAGTGATGGAGAGGAGCAAGCAGTATTTTGGCCACACTTTCACTTCCTGGGAAGATAATGCTGATGGCTGGGATCTGGAGGGAAGCCAGGTGGTTGTATGTCATGAGAAAAACCCTAACAGCAAGATCTGGGGAAATTCCTTCTGAAAGAAAAGCCTCATGCTGGAGGACACATCTGGATCCCATTTGCTGTCTGCTGTCTCTGGCAATTCATCAGACTGTTCAAAACCTTCCACCAACCTACTCAGCCCATGAGAGACAGGGAGCTAGAGCTGGCTGCATTCCTTTAGACTCAAGTCTGGAACAGGACCAGGGTCTGAAATTCATTTGGGGGGAGAATTTCAAAGAGGCTTGTCCATCCTTCAGAAAGAGCTTCACTGGCTTTTGAGAGAAGCTCAGCTGAGGAGCATTTTTGCCTCATATGCCCCCAGAATGACACTGTTTCAACAGAGGGGTGCTTTTTAAGGCTTTGTGATTAAAATTACTTTTTCTTTAATCAGGATTGGGGATTTTTACATTATTGCTATTGTGTCTATTCTTCCTCTATCCATCAACCAGAGATAACACAGTGTGTGGCTGCACTGAAGGAACCAGAGCATGTGGCAGAGAGGACAACACAAACTTTCAGGTCAGACTTCTGCAGGAAACCAAGAGACATGCAGTGTTCCCATCGCTCAGTGGAGAAACATAAGCACACATATTGCTGTGTCAAATGCTGGGCTTTTAATGGCACAACAGGTGCACAGGGGGCACTTGAGGGACAGTGACATCTTCTCTCTGAGAAATGACAGAGCAGCTAAGGTCACCTAAGCACAGTATCGATTCCTAGCAGCCTCTGCTATCCACCTATAGGACTGGAGGAAGAGTTGGGACCAGGAGGTCTACCAGGGGACATCTTTAGTGTCATGGTGAAGAGGAGTGAGATTTCCACCCATGAAGCAGCATATCACTCCAGTGCTGCTACAGCACAGTCTGTCTCATTGCTTTGGGAGCAGCGGGAACTTTAGGGCACAACTCCCATCATGATGCCTGACTTCATAGTGGCACCATCCTGAAGCACCAACTCTACCTATTGTCCACGAAGCACATATGAAATCATACAAAATAATGCAATGTCTGCTTTCCTTGGTTCATAATATGAAGATGAAAGACACTACATGTCATTAATACACAGAGTTAATCTTCCCCCTTTCTTCTACTCCTTCAACACTGGTTTCCACCAAATACTTTTTCTCCAGCTTTTAAAACTGAGCTCTCCCTAGCTGATGGTATTGTAGGCTGTGGAATTTGCTCTGCCAAACTGCTGGTTCTTTCATCTCTTCCAGTGACTCCAAGAAGCCATATGGGTTCACCCTCTTGTTCTGCTCTCATTTCTCCCTTCTTTTCATGACTGTTTCATTGGGCCATGCATTCTCCACCAGGCAAAATCCCCGTAGTTTTTTCAGCAAACCTCTAAACAGAACTCAAGTCTAAGACAAAGGCATTCACACAAAATGCTGGGATAGCATCCTGAATGACAGATCCTCCCAGGGATAGGATGCTTAGTGTCCCTGACACAGTGGCTTCAGAAAAGCCAGCTAATGCACTGTAACCCTGGAGAATTTGCTGCTCAGAGTAGTAACAAAGAAACAGCGTCTGATGTTCAAAGTGCTTTTAACGAGTTAATTAGCTATAGCTAATGCATTTAATGGCTGGCTCACTACATCTGCCCAGAACATTTTCAGAGCAGAGAGCCAAAGTTTTTGCCCTTTCTTCACCTTCTTTTCTATGCTCTCTTACTAAATAAGGCAGGTATGTTGGTTTTGCACATGTTTGTCGCTTTGCAAGCTTTTTGATTCCGGTTACATATCTGCAGTTCTGCTTGAAGCTGTACCAATACAAGACACCTCTCTGGCTGCTCATATGTCACTAGCATGGATTCAGGTATTCCCTACAGGAGAGACAGGAGATGGAGATACATCCTTGTGGGCAAGCCAAGCTGGTGGACTAATAAATCTTTCTTCTGCTCCAGGAAGAATGCCCCAGGAGGGAATGCTGGAAAAGGGAACTGGGCTTGTTTCCCAGTCCCCTCTCTTTCAAGAAAACACTGCTGGAGGAAACATCACCCTATAAAGCATTCCCATGGGTCATGCTTTGCATGTGTGATTCAAAGTGCATTGAATTGCACAGGACTCCAGGATGTAAACTCCATCTAAGGAAAGCACAAGTACATTTCTTCTGCACAGCTCAGGCATTGTATGGTGCAGTTATGCTGAGATGGTCTCTGCCAAAAAGTTTCATTTTTGAGGGGGCTTCTGAATATGTGCAGCACCTTGCAAACTGCAGGTGCTAATTCACAGCTACAGCTTCTCTGTTTTATGGACCAACCCATCATAAAGAGATGCTTTCTTTTATCAGAACACTGAGCTAAGGTAAAAAGTACGTCTAAGTGACCTGTTGCAAATATCCTACATGTTTATTGGTTTTCACTCACCTTGGACAGTGAAATGAAGAAGTCAGATTCACTTTCTGCACAGTTGCCCAACTTGAGCATGGAGTTTTACCCTGTGGGTTTCCAACAAGCCCTGAGCTCAGCTGGGCAAGGTCCTGCATGCTCAAGGAGGTGGTTCCTGCCTCCCAAACAGCTTTGATCTCCAGACAAGGAAGAGCTGGGTTTTTAAAGTGCACTACAGAAGTACCTCTGGGAGTATTCAGCTTCAGCACAAAAACATTTCATCTGGATTTCCAGCATGGCAAGGGAATGGTTATGTTTCAAATACAGGCATGAATAATTCAGTTTTCATTAATTTGCCTGAGTTCAGAAGGACTGCTACTTATTTCAGCCTGATAAGATGTCTTCTTTTCTAACCACTACTGCTTTGAGAGAAAAAGCAATGGCCCTTAGGAGAATCCTCTGTCCTGGGGCATAGAGAGGGTGCTGCAGGGCAGGGCAAGGGTGCTGCAGGGCACTAGTTGCAGCCCCCAAGGGAAGTCTCCACAGTGCCATACACCGGGTCGTTCTGGTGGGTGCTCGATCACACGTGCCTGGGGCACAGCCATGGGTGCAGATGGGCACAGGGACTGTAAGAGCCACTGCTGAGGAGGGCAGGATTTGTTCCCTCTCCCCAGCTCGCTTCCAGCCACAGGATCCCCTCTCCCCTTCGCATCATACCTGACATTTCCCTGACCACGAGCAAATCTGGTTGAACTCATTCACCTACCCCCAATATTCCCCCCTATTCCACTCTGCCTACCTCCCTGCCTATCAGCCACACCTGTACTGTGGGTATTCCCAGCTGCCCTTATCCCACCTTCTGGTCCCCTGAGGAAGGTGTTTTCCTGTTATCTAGGGTGTTAATTTGTTTGGGTTTGTTTGGTTTTTTATTTTTTGGTTGGTTTGGGTTTGGGCTTTGGGGTTTGCTTGTTTATTCGTTTGCTTGCTTGCTTTTTTTTGGGGGGGGGGAGGAGAGGTTGGTTGGGTTTTGGTGGTTTGTTGTTGTTGTTTGGTTTTGTGGGGGTTTTCGCATTGCAGATCTGAGGTTCAGGCTGGAGGTCAGGAGGAAGTTTTACACAGAGAGAGTGATTGCCCATTGGAATGGACTGCCCGGGGAGGTGGTGGAGTCGCCGTCACTGGAGGTATTCAGGAGGAGACTTGACAGGGTGCTTGGTTACATGGGTTAGTTGATTGGGTGGTGTTGGATGATAGGTTGGACGCAATGATCTTGAAGGTCTCTTCCAACCTGGTCTATTCTATTCTATTCTATTCTATTCTATTCTATTCTATTCTATTCTATTCTATTCTATTCTGAGCTTTTCTGCTATTTCAGGTAATTGAATCGTAGCGCGATATCCCTAAATGGGCTCTGGGTGAGCAGTGGGCTGCACGCTGGCTGCCTGCGGCTGGCGTTATGAGATAACTCCCATGGTATAGTACTAATCCCTACCTCGGGCTCCTCTGCACAGCCGAGCACAGCTCTGCTCTCTGTCCTGCTTCGCCGTCTGCCGCAGGCGCCGGGGGAGAGGCTGATACTACCGAGCTCTTCATCAGGTGGCTGCCACCGCCATCTGCCGGCACCTCTGCAAAATCGTCTCCATGGCCTCGAGCTGCCAGGCTGCTGCCCTCAGCTCCAACAGCTTCCTATGCTACTCACCCATGCCTTGGGGACAGCAACACGGGAGATGTACAGACTCCCATGACTGAGCAAAGGTTTCAGCCCAAGGCTGTGCATTGCCACCATATTCACCTCCCCCCTATTCCACCCTGCCTACCTCCCTGCCTGTCAGCCACACCTGTACTGTGGGTTTTCCCAGCTGCCCTTATCCCACCTTCTGGTCCCCTGAGGAAGGTATTTTCCTGTTGTCTAGGGTGTTAATTTGTTTGGGTTTGTCTGGTTTTTTATTTTTTGGTTGGTTTGGGTTTGGGCTTTGGGGTTTGCTTGTTTATTCGTTTGCTTGCTTGCTTTTTTTTTGGGGGGGGGGGAGAAGTTGGTTGGGTTTTGGTGGTTTGTTGTGGTTTGGTTTTGTGGGGTTTTTTGCGCTGCAGATCTGAGGAATGCTATTTTTTGCACAATGTCAACTAGATGAAAGTGAAAAAACAGGCAGGAGGGTGATGGGCAGGTTGTCAACAGCCCCTGGGGTCAGAGAAGAAAAAATGCTTTATGCTGGGGGGAACTAAAGTGAGACAACCCATTGGGAATTTGGTAGCTTGTTAAGGGGAGGGGACTTTTAAGGGAAGCAGGGAATTTTTAAGGATGATTTCTGAACCTGCAGTGGTTTGCAGTCGAGGAATCACCAAGGGAATGAATAGTCAGCATATGCTTCTTCACCCTCGGTCATATTTGTGCTTGGCACATGGGGAGCCTGGCATGAATGACCACCAGTATCCACTCCAAACTTTTCAGTTCAGTCCAAGGGGCACAGAGGTACAAGAACCACGATTCTTGTGATATTTTGCAATATTGCCTGAGTGTGTTCAAATGGATGCTTCAGATCCAGGCTCCTTTGCAGACTCCTGCCTGCATGATGCCCACATGGCCCCAGTAAACTGACATTCACGCAAGGACACCAGAGTGGCAGCTCAGCTGGTATGACATAGAGGAGCCCTTCATCCAGAATGAAACTCTGCATGTTTTCTGCAAGCTCTACATGCTTACAACAGATGATACCTAAAAGGGGCTGCTTGTTCTACAGAGAAAAAAGACTGTTGGTGTCATTTGTCCCTCCTGTTTCCTCTTTAGTGGGATGATTTCCTTTTATTTGCAAATATGAATGAAATCAGCTTCAAAATAGCTCAGCAAGCCTTAAGTCTCATTAGCCTCCTTTTAAAAAGAGTGGGTTGTGAGTGGAAAGCAGAGAGTATAGAGCCCTGGAACAAGGTCACAACAAAGAGAAGAGGACTGCAGGGCAAATACTAAGAGACACCCAAGGCAGCCCTGAATTCAGGAGCTGGGAGCAACGGGGCTGTGGTGATGCCCCCTGTGCCTGGGCTCATACTTTCTGATGAGAATCTATGTTCATTCTAGAGTTGGCTTCTCAGAGGAATCATGACCCATTGAAGTATGAAGTATGGCAGCCACAGACTGAGCAAGAGGGAACTGCAAAATACTGAACTGTTGCTCTGCTTTTTCTTTTAATGGTACAGATGTGCCACAGAAAATTTAGATTATACACGAACAGGTAGGTATGCAACATATCAACAGAAAGGAAAGGAACCACTGATGAACCAACAACCTTTATTCTGTAATCTCTGAACTTCTGAGCATGAGTCTTTGCTGCTTAGGTGCTGTCCGTGCCTGGATTTTGCGTAGATAATTTACACACACAAGTCAAGCCTTGCCCACACAGAAATTCTCTTTCATTCACTTTTCATTTTCCCTTACTTCAGCTCACTCATTTTCTGTCATCTCACTGCACGAAAACCAGGACATAGTCCATGAAATTAAACAATAAGGATTAATGACTAACCTTTAGAAGAAAAAGATGGTCATTTATCTCAGCCTGCAGGGTTCACTGCCTCTGAGGACAAACCTGACATGGTAGCTCGATTCTAAAAATAAATGGACTCTTTCCCTGCCCATTAGTCTCGCTGCTAGTTCACAAGCCTAGGACCACCCATTTATTGCATGGGCCTGGGTCTGCATCCTTTTTTACCAAAAATCATTCCTTCTGAGGAATGAGTCATATATGCAAAGGCCATGACGATATTCAACTAACTAGTCAATAAATGATAAAGTGCAAGATACAGATCCCTCCAAGCTGCTGGACTGAGTCAACCCGATAGGTAGATTTGTCACAGCACATCCAAACTTTCTAATACTAACACCAACTGCAAGAACTAAGGGTTTGCCACAAGAGCTGAAACTGAGGCCAGCATGGTTCAGTATCTCCATGGGCAACCTGAATGATGTGACAAAATGTGCTCTCAGCAACTTTGGAAGTGGTACTAAATTAGGGGAAGTGCTAAATGGTGGAGCTTCAATTCAGAGGTATCTGGAGAAACTTGAGGATTAGGCCAGCAGATGCATCCTGCAGCTCAGCAATGAGAAGCATGAGTCCTGCATCTGGGGTGGAATAAACCTATGAGTCAGCACAGGCTGGAAACTGACTGGCTGAAAGGATCTGGAGTTCTACGTAGTGACCCACATAAAGAGAACTGCAGTCAGCAGATCCAGGGACATTAGTCATCCTCTCTATTGGACACCTGTGAGGGCATGCTTAGAACGTTGTATCTGATTTTCTGACCCCTCCCAAGTCCAAGAAGGAAGCACAGGAACCAGGGAGGATCCAGCAAAGAGTGCCTAAGATGGTCAGAGGCCTCAGGAATATCACCTACATGAAGCTGAGGAAATTGGACTTGCTGAGTCTGGCAAAAAGAAGGCTAAGAGGTAATTAAGTAGCAACCTAGAAGTCTTTGAAGGCAAATTACAAAAATGATGGACCTAACCTCACTGGCAGTAGCAGAGGATGCAACAAAGGGCAACAGCCACGAGCTGTGACTTGAGAGGCTGGACTTCAGGCAAATATCTTTATCAGGAGGGCAGTGCAGATAGCTGGTGGGCTCTCCATCCTCAGTGTTTTTGAAGACTTGGTGAGACAGCGTCACTGGTCATCTGATCAAGTGTGGGAAATAGTCTGGTACGGATATCGGCGACGGAGATGGGAATCACTATGGCTGACCAATATGATCCAGTATTGTTCCTTTATTGTCCCAGTGTTGCAGGCCTGTGGTGCAGGCCTGAGGAGCAGGCCTGTAGTGCGAGTATAGCACAGTAAAGTGTAGAAGAAGAAGAGACAGGAAAGGCAGAAGTGCGTGGCAAGGGAACTGCTACAACTTATATAAACTCAGAGTTGTTGGTATGGCTTCACTGGTTCCCTATGATGACCACACATTGCACTATTATAGATTATTGGTCCAACTACTAAACGACACAACGAGGTTGTTGATGCAGGTGCATGTCCTGTTGTCCCAAGATAACTTTCCATGTTTATAGCTACCAGTGCCTTGTTTTAGTTACATGCTGCAGGCACAGCACTGTTTTGCTACACTGCTAGCTGGCTCTGCACTTATGCTGAGCATGGCCTACCACCATGTCAGGCTCCACGCCTGCACTGCCAGATTGCTCACACTGCTCCTCGCTGGCATTGCCACAGTCTGGCTCCAACCAGGGAGTTGGATTAAAGACCTCCAGAGGTCACTTCCATCCCACACTTTAATAGTCTATGATTCTCAGAGTTGGCCATATTTATTTCACCTCTGAAAACAGAAGGTCTCAGCATAATGACCTGGAAAGCAAGTTAGCACTGCTGAGATGATCCCATGAGGCCTTGATTACTCTCTGTGTCCCAGGAAGTAGCAGGAGAGACTGAACAGCAAACCCTCTGTACATGTAGTGAACTGATAAAATAATCCCTGCCAACAAGCAGGTGAACTGTATTTCTGCAGCAGAGGAAAAATAAAATCATTACACATTCTGTTGTGTCTCATCCAAGAAGAAGTTTCTCCTCAGGTGATGATCACTTGAACTTTGGTATATAACCAAGCCTTATCAATAAACTACCAAAGAAGGACTTTCTGTACCCTCTGACACACTGGACTGCCCCTGACTGTCCCCAGGTGTAGCTTATCTCTGATGTTTCTGAAGAAGTAATGAAAAGATCCAGGATACATTCAGCTTTGTGTACCAAGCTGGTCATGTTTCTGACTGGTGGTTGCAGGTGGTATCAGCTGAAGTATGGAATTCAGTTGTACTCAGGGTCTTGAGGCGAAGTATAGATCTTATAATTAACTTGAGGGCAATGCTTATAGTCTAGTTGTCCTTAGAGCACATGAAGAAAGGAACCAAGCAGAAGTCACAGGGATCTGGAGCTTTGGAGACAGACAGGACCAACATGACCATAGAGTGCAACCTGCACACACAATGGCAGCTATAGAGCTCTGCCTGACATGACATTTGTTACTGTGCTGTAGTTATGAACAGTAAAGATGTGCTGCTTCTTCCTGACACTTGTTTATTATCTTCATAAGTGATCTGGATGATGGGATCAAGTGTACCCTAATGAAGTTTGGTGATGACACCAAACTGAATGGGCAAGTGGTCACTTCAAAAGGCAGAGCCCCCCTGCAGGAAGACCTGGATAGATTGGAAGAATGGGCTAACAAGAGCCTCATGAAGTTCAACAAGGATATGTGTAGGGTCTTTCACCTTGGAAAACGTAATCCAGGAGTGCAATACAGACTGGGATCTACCTGGCTAGAAAGCAGCTCTGTAGAAAGGGATGCAGGGGTGCTGGGTCCTGGTGGACTGCAAGCTCAATATGAGTGACTAGTACGCTTGCAGCAAGGAAAGGCAACAGGATGCTGAGTTACATTAACAAAGGTGTCACCAGCAGAGATAAAGATATCATTATCTCAGTCTGCTCAGCACTTGTCAGGCCACATCTGGAATATTATGTCCAGTTTTGGTCTCTGCTATATGAAAAAAAGATGTGGACAGGCTAGAAAGGGTCCATAGAAGGGCCATAAGTATGATCTAAGGACTGTGTAGCTGCTATATGAGGACAGACTCAGAGAACTGGATTTGTTCAGTCTTGAGAAAAGAAGTTGATCAGGAGTTGATCTGCTAGAGGGTAGAGAGGCTTTGCAGAGAGACCTCGACAGGCTGGACAGATGGGCAGAGTCCAACGGCATGAGATTTAATGCATCCAAGTGCCGGGTTCTGCACATTGGCCACAACAACCCCATGCAGTGCTACAGGCTGGGGTCAGAGTGGCTGGAGAGCAGCCAGGCAGAGAGGGACCTGGGGGTGCTGGTTGATGGTAGGCTGAACATGAGCCTGCAGTGTGCCCAGGCAGCCAAGAGGGCCAATGGCATCCTGGCCTGCATCAGGAACAGTGTGGCTAGCAGGAGCAGGGAGGTCATTCTGCCCCTGTATACTGCACTGGTTAGGCCACACCTCGAGTACTGTGTCCAGTTCTGGGCCCCTCAGTTTAGGAAGGATGTTGACTTGCTGGAACGAGTCCAGAGAAGGGCAACGAAGTTGGTGAGGGGCTTGCAACACAAGCCCTATGAGGAGAGACTGAGGGAGCTGGGGCTGTTTAGCCTGGAGAGGAGGAGACTCAGGGGTGACCTTATTGCTCTCTACAACTACCTGAAGGGGGGTTGTAAACAGGCAGAGGTTGGTCTCTTCTCCCAGGCAGCCAGCACCAGAACAAGAGGACACAGTCTCAGGCTGTGCCAGGGGAAGTTCAGGCTGGAGGTCAGGAGGAAGTTTTACACGGAGAGAGTGATTGCCCATTGGAATGGGCTGCCTGGGGAGGTGGTGGAGTCGCCGTCACTGGAGGTGTTCAGGAGGAGACTTGACAGGGTGCTTGGTTACATGGGTTAGTTGATTGGGTGGTGTTGGGTGATAGGTTGGACGTGATGATCTTGAAGGTCTCTTCCAACCTGGTCTATTCTATTCTATTCTATTCTATTCTATTCTATTCTATTCTATTCTATTCTATTCTATTCTATTCTATGGCTTAGGGGAAACCTTATCACCATGTTCCAGTATGTAAAGAATGTCAATAAAGAAAATGGATCCTCCCTTTTAATAAGGACTGACATGGAAAAGATGAGAGGTAAGGGGTACAAGTTACTCCTGGGGAGATTCTTGTGGATACTGGAAGAAAAGTCTTAGCAATGAGAATAATGAGTCATTGGAATAATCTCCCCAGAGAAATGGTGGGGTTCCCAACACCAGATGCTTTTTTTCCTCTCTCTATTGGGAAAGAGGAAGGGGGACTGGGGGAGGGATTCTCAGTCTTGCTCCTGATCTGAGTTCTTAAATCCTAGTTAAGGCTCAAACCACCACAAAGATTCAGCTGGACAGGGTGCTAGACCAGCTAATCTTGTCTAGACTGCGTTTTTGTTAAGAAAGGTTGAACCAGATGATCCTTGAAATATCTTCCAACCTGGTATTGCATGTTTTTATTGCAGCTGTCTGATGAAGGAAAGAGAGATTCTAATTTACATCTGCTGGAGTTGAAATAGATAAGCAATCATTTTGAAAGATGAGTGTGCACACATGAGAGTCCTGGTTAGGAAAGCCAAAGCAGAGTTTGAATTGAATCTAGCCAGGGAGATTAGAGGGAACACTAAGAACTTTTACAGGTATATTAATGGGAAGAAGAAGACTAGGGAAGGTGTGGGCCCCCTCAGAAAGGAAAATGGTGACATGGTCACAAGCGATGAGGAAAAGGCTGAGGTACTTAATAACTTCTTTACCTCAGTCTTCACTGCAAGGGCCTCTAGCCACACTCCTGACGTTATGGAAGTCAAAGCCAGGGACGGGGAGGAAGAACTGCCCATTGTAAGTGCAGATCAGGTTCGTGATCATCTGAAGAACCTGAAAGTGTTCAAGTCCATGGGACCTGACGGGATACACCCACGGGTACTGAGAGAACTGGCAGATGAGGTTGCTAAACCCCTCTCTATTATATTTCAAAAGTCATGGCAATCTGGTGAAGTCCCCACGGACTGGAAAAGGGGAAACATTGCCCCCATCTTCAAAAAGGGTAAGAAGGAGGAACCAGGGAACTCCAGGCCAGTCAGTCTCACCTCTGTGCCTGGAAAGATCATGGAGCAGATCCTCCTGGAGTCACTACTCGCTCAAAAGAATAGTGAAGAGGTGATTGGGAACAGTCAGCATGGCTTTGCCAAGGGCAAATCCTGCCTGACCAACCTGGTGGCCTTCTATGAGCAGGTGACAACATTAATCGATGAGGGGCGAGCAACTGATGTCATTTACCTGGACCTGAGCAAAGCCTTCGACACTGTCCCGCACCACATCCTGGTCTCCAAACTGGTGACACATGGGTTTGATGGGTGGACCACTAGATGGATAAGGAACTGGCTTGATGGCCTCACCCAAAGAGTGGCTGTCAATGGCTCCATGTCCCAGTGGAGGCCAGTGACAAGCGGAGTCCCTCAGGGATCAGTCCTGGGACCTGTCTTGTTCAACATCTTTGTGGGTGACATGGACAGTGGCACTGAGTGCACCCTCAGCAAGTTTGCTGATGACACCAAGCTGTGTGGTGCAGCAGACACGCTGGAGGGAAGGGAGGCCATCCAGAGGGACCTTGACAGGCTGGAGAGGTGGGCACAAGCCAACCTCATGAAGTTCAATAAGAGCAAGTGCAGGGTCCTGCATCTGGGTCGAGGCAATCCCAGGCACAAATACAGGCTGGGCAGTGACTGGCTGGAAAGTAGCCCTGAGGAGAGAGACTTGGGGGTACTGGTGGACAAAAAGCTCAACATGAGCTCTCAATGTGCACTTGCAGCCCGCAAGGCCAATCAGATCCTGGGCTGCATCAGGAGAAGTGTGGCTAGCAGGTCGAGGGAGGTGATCCTCCCCCTCTACTCAGCCCTGGTGAGACCCCATCTGGAGTACTGTGTCCAGTTCTGGAGTCCCTATTACAAGAGGGATGTGGAGGTGCTGGAACGTGTCCAGAGAAGGGCCACGAGGATGATCAGAGGGCTGGAGCACCTCTCCTATGAGAGCAGACTGAAGGAGTTGGGGCTGTTCAGTCTGCAGAAGAGAAGGCTCCGAGGTGACCTAATTGTGGCCTTCCAGTATCTGAAGGGGGCCTACAGGAAGGCTGGGGAAGGACTTCTCAGGATGTCAGGTAGTGATAGGACTAGGGGGAATGGAATGAAGCTGGAGGTGGGGAGATTCAGGCTAGATGTGAGGAGGAGGTTCTTCACCATGAGAGTGGTGAGACCCTGGAATGGGTTGTCCAGGGAGGTGGTCGAGGCCCCGTCCCTGGGGATGTTTAAGAGCAGGCTGGATGAGGCTCTGGCCAGCCTGATCTAGTGTGGGGTTTCCCTGCCCATGGCAGGGGGGTTGGAACTAGATGATCCTTGTGGTCCCTTCCAACCCTGAATGAAACTATGAAACTATGAAACTATGTAAGCGCCCACACACGTAGTTAAACCTTCCATCCAAGGAGAGATAAGCCTGATGGTGATTGTTTTTCTTCATGCAGTAAAATTTCTATTAAATTGTTTTTCTTGGATAAAAAACAGAAACAACCACATCAACTCACTTCATTTTAATATCCATTTTGTTGTAATTATCTTGCCATTCTCAAAGCTTTCAGCATCTTGTTTTGGCGTTATAAACACCTCTGCTTGCAAACCCTAGGCAACACAAATAAAAAGAACATCTTGTTACAACAATATCTACAGGAAATTAGATTGATACAGAGCCTTCAGCTGCCCTGTACACATATACAAACCAGTAACATATAAAGGCTACTCAACCAAAGTGTTAAATTTTCTACTCAACCAAGTTGTTAAATTTTCTAATATTCATTATTATTTTTCACTTGCCACAGGTGCACAGAGAGAAAAGATGGCCTGCACGATAAGGTGCTGACTAGACCTTGGCAGAAACAGTCACATTTTCCATGCATTTCCCATATGACTTTGTGCAATTCACTTAATCCCTCCTCTTCTCATCATGTATATTATACCACACCCATAATATCAAACTGTCAATAACTCCTGTTCCTCAAGACTTGTGTGCAGACAAAACCAACCTTGCTTGTACTCAGGTGTGCAAGGATAAAAGCTAAAGCCACAAATACTGTGTATGTCTAAGCTTTAAATAAGCCTTTAAATTCCCACTCTGGTTATGGAATGAAGAACTTCAGAACAGCACAGTCCCATGTGGCAAGCTACATAAATATGTGCAGGAAATGGATATTGTTTTAAAAAGTTACAACCACAGAAATAGTGTTATCATACTTTTCAGATTGGCTGGGATGCAGCTCCTTTGAGAAGCTTACCTGACATCAGATGAAGAGCCTAGGAAAGTTGTGCAAAGTTAACCTAGAGCGCCTAAGCTCAATCAGTCTTTTAGGTATACTCTCCATCAGGGTATACAATAAGAAAAGGCAAGGTGACATCTCAAGAAGTTTTCACTGTCATAAGATTCAGAAAGAAAAATTGCAGAATGAGATTGTAATCAGATACACAGCTCTGAGAGTGCTGGGAGAATCCTGGAGGATCAAGTGACCCTGTTCCAGGAAGCATTGTTAGGTTCAGATATGCAGAAGAAATGTGAAAGGAAAGTTGACCTGATTAATGTTCAGTACTTTGAGACAGAAGATGACATTCTAGGGACTAACACCTATTTTTAACATATGGCCAGCCAGGTCCCATTTAGGAAAAATCTGGACAAATGGAAAGAGAAAACAGCATGTAATGTCCTTTCCTCCTCTAGAACAAGAGAGAAAAAAAAAGCTTGAGTTGTAGGGTAATGGGAAACAACAGCCACTGCAGTGCGTTAGGTGTGGGTGAGCACACAGCCCACGGCTTTTTTTCTGCTGTGCCCTCAGAACCATGGAAAATGGTAGAAGTGGCTGTGATGGAAACTGTATGAGATCTGAGATCTCACCACCTTCCACACACTGCTCCAAAACTGCTCTGCCCCCATGGTGAAGAAATTTTCCTGAAGTCCAGCCTGAACATCTCAAGCAACAACTTGTGGCTGTTGTCCCTAGCTGCTGCTACGAAGAAGTCTGTGTCTGCTGTTTTTACAACTCCCTCTTGAACGGCACAGCCCAATATTGGAGGCAGTATTTCAGGTGTGTCTTCACCAGTGTGGAATCAAAAGAGATGGAGTATTTCCTTGACCTGTGGGCCACAATTCCCCTAGTGTAGTCCAGTATGTGGTTTCCTTAATTCACAATGAGAGTGTCTTGCTGGCACATATACTGTAGATTTTTTTGCTCACTTTGTCATAGGAGAAATTAGATGTCTTTGGGGGAATTACGGGAAGGGTATTGTATTGAGTGGCTGTTGCCACTTGAGCAATGTCACCTGCAAATTCTCAGCTGAGGAAACCAGCAGAGCTTTGAAGTATTGCTCATCCTATATCAGACATTTTCCTACAGGCAATATAGCATGATTCCTGAGATGCAGGGCTTGTGACTCTGCATCTAAGACTGGAAGGAGCAATGGAAAATTATGGTACCACAGTGAATACCTCAGTAGATAAGGGTTTGTTTTTTTATTGTGAACGTGGCATGCCCATGCTTTATTTACTTGAGAAGCTCTGTGGCAATAGCAGGTGGAACTGGGTGCAAATAATTAAAGGCATTGCCAGGAATGGTTTAGGGTCATAGCCTGCTATAGGAGTAATATTTCATTTTCAGGCTTTTGTTGCCTATGGCCTTGAAATGTAAGGTTTTTACAAACAGCTCTTCTTGGGATGGAAAATGCAAAAGCACATATTCCTTTGGAATCTATATGCAATCTTCCAAGGCAGAGCTGAAAATGAGGAAAACGTGTCCTCAGAATGTTAAGAAAACATGAGGAGTCATGGGCTCTAGTCTCTTTCAGCTAGGCATTTTAGTGACACTTTCATTCTACTCATTCTCCCTTGCAGAAAAATATTTTCTAAGCCTTGAAAACCAAAGTGCTGGCATAAACTATGAGAGGCAGGCAGCTGTAGGCCAGGAGGATGTTATCTCAATTTGCTTCCCTGGTAGTCGGAGCAACTTCCAGGAACAGCTGAAGATGTAAAGTCACTCTCTGTAAAAAGCGAGGGTGCCACTTGAAGTGAACCAGTGGGAAATAAAGAATGACACCACTGAAAATGAACAGGACAATGTAGAGGATCTCCATTTGTGGTTGATCAATGATGGGAGCAAACACCAGGTACACAGCTGCCATCAGCACAATTATTGGAATTATAATTGGGACCTGTGAAAACAAAACATCAGTGTGAAGACTCACACAATCCTGGGCCTGGACAACCCTAAAACTTCTGCAGAAGTCTTTTTAGATTAAACTCTGCTGCAACCTGGCATATTATCTAAAAATCCCAATTAATCCAGACATCCTGTTTCCCAACCTGCTCCCACTACAAGGCTGAACATCCATGCAAGAGCTACACTACTGTCACATGTACTAACCTCTGGTCTCCCCTATCCTCCTAGACCTGAAGACTCAAACTACTACTTTTAGTGGCAAGTATGTTCTTGCTATCCCTGTTGCCTTTGGTCTAAAGGCTGAGTTGTAGACAAAACACACAGCAATGAATGAGTTTACATAACTGAACCTTAGCACCCTTGGGCCAAAACCTTCATTCATGTGTTGACAGGCAATCTCGGAGTCTATTCCTGTAAGCTTGGTCAGTCAGCATTTTAATTCAAATTTGAAGCCATTCTCCCTCAAAGGCTAGTGATTGCACAAGACAAAAGATTTCACAACAAGGTGAAAGTCACTGTCCTGCATTCTCATAGGTCTGCTGTTCCCAGAATCTTTTCCATAAAAATAGTTCTCTCACTTATTGAGGAAATGCTGCAGCTCTCTGGTTCATGGCATTGGGAGAAGAACAGGTAATTCCTGATTTTCTTCCATTCATCTGTTTTGTGGGGAACAAAGCGTTCCCTTAGTGATCTCAAAGGACATGGCATATCCTGGGTGCGCTTTTTGTCCTCTGAAAGGCTCTTACACCAGGGCTACCTTCTGAGGAGTGTGACCAAGCTCTGAGAGTGTAAACATGTGATTGTATTGTTTATCAGAATCATTTTCCTCTTAGATCTCTCAGAAAGAATGAAGGTGTGGTAGATAAATTTTCCACTGTGAGGGGGCAGTGCATTATTAGCTTATAAAGACAGAGAATTCAGCCTTGACTTATGCCTATATATTCACACTATCTTGCCTGTTGTTGACTTTGCTGAGACAAAACATGAAATTAACAAAGGACAGACAACCACACTAAATTTGTAAGCAGCCAGCCCCGGTGCTCTTTTTCCTCATGATAGTCTCTTGGTCATTGTGAGAGTCTAATAAGTTTGCCTCTCTCTATGTGAGTCAACAAAGATAAAGTGATAGCAGAGCCACTGGAAAGAAGGTGGAAAGAATCCTGTCCACCAATCCTGGATGCAAATCAGCTTGTGATTGCATCGTGATAACATGGGACTACAACAATGGACCCAAGGACCCAGCCATCACACCTTTAGGGCAAGATAATCTCCACCTGTTCCCTGAGCTTTGTCTGGATGGAGACGGGGTAGACGGAGATTTCCCCCCCCCCCTCCAGCCAGGTTCTTGCCCAAACACAGATTTCCTGCCACTGGAATTCCTGAGGGACAATATTTGACTACATACCAACACCTGCCTGAGGACTAAAAAACTGTATAAAAGACTTGAGCAACTACTGGTTTGTAGAGAGAAACAGAGGAGAGAAACAGAGGAGAGAAACGGGGAGAAAAACGGAGATGAAGGAAAACACAGGAGACGGGCCAGGCCGCTGAGAAGCCGGGACAATGCTGCTCCACAGAAAAGAAGCTGCCCGGAGGACCACAGCTCCAGCCAAATCCTCAGCACCCTTTCTCTACAGACCCAGGCTGCCCAGAGGAGCCTCAGCACTGTTCCTGCATCAACCCAACATCTCCCCAGAGGACCACAGCTGTTCTCCAGCAAAAGCCTCACCACGGTTTCTCTACAAACCCAACATCTCCTGCAGCACCTTTCCTCCACAGACTTTAACTGTCTTGGGGGGGATGAGGGGTGTGGTAATATAATTCCTTTCCTCTTCTCTCTCCCTCTCTCTTTTCTCCCTCTCCCTTCTTATGTCCACTTTCTTTCTCTCTCTCTCTCTCTCTCTCTCTCTCTCTCTCTCTCTCTTTTCTCCCTCTCCCCTTTCTTATGTCCACTTTATTTATGTAATAAATAGTCTAGCTGTTGATACTTTGGCCTCGTTTGTGCCTTTAATTTCACAACACGGGAATATTTAAAAGAACTGTGTCTCCGGACCGAGACATCTAATGTCTCCGGACCGTGACAGTCATTTAGGCAATACAGAAAATTGGTTTAAGGGATTAATGATATTACTTCACCTTGTAAGATCTTGGAAGTTCTGGTTTCTTGATTTTTAAATACAGGAGACCAGAAATAGTCATGCCATAGAAAAACCATGCTATAAAACTGGAAGAAAACAACAGGAAGGAGAAAAAGAAAAAAAAAAGACAGCATTACATTTGCATTACATTTGGGGTGAGATCACCAAAGAATGTCAGGCCTACCTTCAAGATTCCAGATGTTCAAATCTCCAGTTAAAAAGGAGAATATTGATACAAATTTAGTATTTCTTCTATTTGTTTCCTCTACAGCACAAACAATGAGAACATCACAATTATCTGAATAATATAGATTCCCCTCAATATGAGGATTAAGTACATAGTGACAGAAGCATTCATGCATTGCAAAGACGATAGTTTCCTGAGCTCTTTCTTTCCCCCACATTCTCCCCTCCACAATATTGGTTAGAAAGCAATGGCCCAGGCTCAAAAAAAAAAAAAAAAAATTAGATGAAAATATTTTTGAAAGAATATACTTCTAAAACAGCGTCAAAAGCCAGGAGCACAGGGGATGCAAACAGAAACACTATACAGAAATGTTATGCATACATACCTGAAAAAGTTCACAATGCTGGTGAAGTTTCCTGATATTATCATAATTAAAGACATAGCAGATGTAAACAGCAGAGCAGGGGAGGGCGTGAGACATCGCACGTGAGCCATAGACAGAATGTCTGGCTGAAAGCCAAAGCAAAACAACATACCATCATATCATGTACTCAAACACCCTTACTCATCCACCTCAGCTGCTGGTGGTATCTCTGCCTGCAGCCAGAGACACATTTTT
Source organism: Melanerpes aurifrons (assembly GCA_011125475.1). Classification (NCBI taxonomy): domain Eukaryota; kingdom Metazoa; phylum Chordata; class Aves; order Piciformes; family Picidae; genus Melanerpes; species Melanerpes aurifrons. Next base: position 59,646 of record WWNC01000061.1, on the reverse strand, counting down.
AATCATCAAACAAGCATAGAATAAAAGCGGTTCAGCTCTGAGGATTGTAAACCTCCCTCGAGGATATTTTTATTTTGTCTCACTGATTTCCTATCAAATATGCTCAGTTTAGGCAGGCAAGAAGAGATTTTCAAAGCACTAGTGCAACAGTCTAAGGAAGTCCAAGGCAAATTAGCATTCCTGATCATCATCAGGACCTTGTGCCCTCTGTCATGTCTTTCTGGGACTTGACTTCTCTTGGGGTCTCTGGAAAATGAAACAAGGACTAGTCCTGAAACATTTATGCAACTAACCACAAAGCAAACCAGAAGACAGAAAGAACTATCATCTTCTTTATTGCTTGGTTCATTGGGAAAATTTAATGAGAAAGGCTTCTTTTTTTTATTTTCTTTTTTTTTTTTTTCTTTCTTTTTCTTTTCTCTCCCAACCAAAATATGATACAAAGATTTCTGCTACACCTGAGTGTTTGAGAAGTGTCATAAATATTCAGCTTTTAGTCTGGTATGGTCAAATTCAGACCATCTGTGAACTGCTTAGAGCTTGCCACAATACAGCAGATACTGCCATCAGCAAGAGGAGCTGTGGAGCCAGTAACCATCAAAACCAGTAACCACCAACCCAGTCATCTCCACCAGCCTGGTCATTCATACACATAAAAGATTCCCTCCTATGTACAAGGAGTGGAGCTGGTGCAGAATGTAGTCCTTCACACCTGAGATCAGAAACGCCAGATGGCATGGGGAGGAAGGACCAAGAAGTAACAAAGGTCCAGCAGGAATACAACCTGCCTGCTCAAAACAAAGGAGGGCAAATGCAGCTCAGCCCAAGCACTGACAGGGAGAACAACTGTGGGTAGATGTGGAGGCATGTGCCTTTGAGTGAGAGGTCTGCACCAGCACTTGGAGTGGAGCAGTGACCTCGGGAACTTGTATACCCAGATACCAGCATCCGGGATGACTGTCTGAGCTCAGCCACTGGAGGGACCCACACCACACATATCTTTATAAACGTTTCCCACTAACAGCCCCCTGATCAGCCAGAGAGGGAACAAGATGAGACCCTCAGTGGTCTTTGTGTGAGCACTGAGTGTGTCTGTATGCGCAGATCTGTGTAGCCTACTGCCTGTATCTGTACATATAAATATGTGTCTGTGTACATACACATTGTATACATGTGTTTGTATTTTGGGAATACATGCTGAACTTTGCAGTTGGCCCAGGGAGCACAGGGCTACAGCAGCCTGACCTCTGCATGTCTACCAGTTTTGGCCCCATCTAACAAAACCAGTTGGGGAAGGTGTAAAGCTTGGTGTCACCTTGTAGTTGCTATGAATCTTGAAGAGCAGAGATATCCTATGCTGTGTTTGAACTGGACTACCCCACAGGAAGGCTGGAACACCTCTGAGACCAGCTTGCATAGGCAGAATTGGAAGCAAAGGCAGCATGCCAGTGCTGAAGTAACTTCCCCATGTGAGCAAGGTTCCTTACAATATGCAAGCATGGCCAGGTTTACCCCCTCTGGCAGGTTTATTGGTGAGGTCAACCCAGAGCCTGTGTCAGGTGCTCTGACACAGCAGTATTTCAGTTGTTCATTTCAAAGCTGGCCTTAAAATTTGAGCTAAATGTAGTTCTGTGTCTTCCCAAAATTACACAACAGAAGAAGAAATTCAGGAGACAAGGTAGACACTCCCTTTTAAAAAGATGGGGCCGAAAGTCTTCGGGTAAGAAACAAAGTGGCACTTAACAGCCGTCACTGTACTAGTGGTTGAACAAACACAGTGTTTTTCTCTCTGTTTTAGTGTCACAAGAAGATAAAGTTGCTCAAGACACCTTTTTTTATGTCCTTACCATATGGCCTTCCCTTGCAGCAATGTAGCACACGCGACCTCCGCTAAAGAATGTGCCATTTGATGAACCAAACGTAGACAGTGCCACCGACAGGGAGATGAGCCATGCCCAACTGCCCAGGACTTTGTCTCTGAGGTAGGAAAGAATTCACAGTATAACATCCAAGCTTGTAGATGCATCAAATACTAATCATAGAACCAGAGAGGTTTCTTCCCTCCGTTATTCTCAATATTTTCTTTTCCAAAGTCTTTTCTAATGATTTAAAGTCTTCTTTGAGTTCCCTTAATATTTAGTCACTCCTAACTTTGTCTTGTACAGAAAAGGCAGCTTTTTGTCCTGCCTGGTTTATATATGTCTACATCTGTATACCTTGCAATGGTGTACAATGCTGCCACATCAGGAAGTCTCCCATTTTTATGTGTGTATAGATGTTGTGATGTGAAACCTGGAGATATTGCTATTACAGCCAACAATATTAGCTTGGAAATCGATGAAAAATTGTCCCCACCAGACCTGAAGAAATATCCTGCATTGTAGCCTTTTTCCCAGCATACATAAGAATGTAATCCTTGTATGCACATATTTTTTGCCACTCTATGAATCATGATTAAGTCAAAACAATTGTTTGAATTCCAGAAGTCTGTTTCTACAACATGTTGAGACACTTATAGTTTCCTTTCTCCACAACAGAAGAAGCATCTGGGTTACAAATAGAGTTTTAAGTAAATATTGAAAGGCACAATACATTTTTCACCTACAAGTGAAGCTTGTCTCTTGGAATGAAGCAACATGAAGAATACTAATTGAGTAACACATGCTAGAGTTTGGGGTAATTATCACATACACGTGCACACACATACAAACCCAAACACACCGTTCATCTAATTGGCAAAAATCCAAAATTCAAAAGTTTTTCAGAACACTTTATATTTCTGCCTGTACAGAATGTCTTTGAGACATGTATCACCTATCCTAAATGTTCAAAAATCAAGAGATAAGCTTTCCAAAATCATGGTGGATGCTTACCTACCACAGTAATTCCAAAAATATAGTTTAGAAGCCTAATACCTGGTTTATGGTCCTTCAGGCTTTGAGTTATTAAGCTACTTGCACTAACCAGAACAAGGTATTTTCCCTTTTTCAGAATGATAGAGTCTAGGCATCTCCTATGACCATGAGGCTCCACAACCACAGGATGTTAAGGGAAAACAACATATATCATATCACAAAATTAATAATAAAATCTGTAGCAATTATGTATTTTGCATGTATGAGATTGGTGCTTTGCCATTTTTTACCCTGAAAGTGATACACACTGCTGGGTTACTGCAAGATACGTCTTATAAGCAAACAGATATGTAGTTGTTAAAACAATGGCATCAAAGAAATGCTGGGGAAAGTTTCATTAGCTCCTTCTGTGACTGCACCTCTCACTACTGAACAACATTTCTCTCTGGCAGTTTTCGTATACACAGAATGCATTTAAATGCTGTCTGTCCTCTTCTGACTTATTTACACTCCTCCCATCCTTTCTCAATGATCTATATACTTGCATCTCTTGCTTGGGAACTCACTACACTCTCCTCAGCCTGTGGTTATCTACCTGTCGTCCATCCAGGCTTTTGAATGCCCAGCTTTCTGGTTCCTAGCTCACGGCATCACCCTGAATTGCACTCTCAGGGTGAAAAGGTTAATCGTGCAGGAAAAGGAGATGTGCTAAAAAGCAGGAAGCTCACAAATAACTAGCTAATCAAGAATGAAGGGAAAGGAAGTGCAGGGAGAGTTCATGACGATGAAGATTAGTGAGGCTTTGTAACCTGTTCAAACAAAGCACTAGACCTTTAAAAGCTCCTACTTGTAATGACATGAAAGGCTATTACAGAACACATCCAGCAAGAGCTCAGTCAGATCTTCAAACTGGAGATCTTATGAAATGCACACAGAGTCAAAGCTGCTGCTGACTTTTTAGGGAGAGGATGAGCAGCAATATAATCTCTGAATATAGTGTGTCATCATTTTTGCCAGACAGCTCATTTAGGGCTATCACGGATTCTGTGTCTTTGAAAATATTTAGACTAAGGTTGGATGTTCTGGGGGAAGATCATCTGGTTAGGAGTCAATGGTGCCTGCATCTCTCATGACCCTCCCTTCTCTTCCCAGAATCTTTGTCTTGCACAGAACCTATTTAATATCACCAGACACTTCAGGCAACTCTGGAAAAGGACAAGCCAACTTAAAGATACAATTACCAATGGTTACTCAATCCATCTATGCACTTCTTCTCAAAGGTGTTGTAGAGGTCAGTATCATTTTTCATTTCCCCACAGACAAAGAAATGGAACCAAAATACTCTGATATGGTCTGATTTCCAGGTGCCAAGTGGACAAGATCCATGCAGTTTTCTCCTATTTCATTCCCAAAACACTGCCTCTGCATTAATGGGGCAGCACATTGTCCTCTCCACCTTTCTGGAAATGCCTGAAATGGGAACATCTCCCAGTTCCCAGGTATGAATATTCAGCCTTACTGTATCCTCATTGCCTGTGGGGAGATGTTTAGGGTGTGAACTTCACCGCCTGTTTATGAACACTCTCCAGGAGGAAAATCATGAGCTGGAGGGGATCCACAGGATCGTAGTGGGAATGGGGAGTAAGAGGTATGCTGTAGCCTAGGTGCATCTTGGAGACCATAGGGATGTGGTCAGCCTGGGCCTTTGGTTAGGGAATGCTATACACTTCCCTCAAGGTGACAGAGCAGAGACTGGCAATATGCTTTCCTGCAACAGAACCTGACAGGTATTCCTGACCTGAACAGTGCAGTGCCTCCATTCCTAATGGGAATAGCATCTAAATCTCCTGAAACAGATGAGAGAACTCATATTTCACCCCAGAGGTGTTTAAGACCAGGCTGGATGAGTCTCTGCCCAGCCTGACCTAGTGTGAGGTGTCCCTGCTCATGGCAGGGGGGTTGGAACTAGATGATCCTTGTGGTCCCTTCCAACCCTGACTGATTCTATGATTCTATGATTTCACTGGACTTCATTGACTGTGTTGCCACATGCAGAGCTCACCCCCAAGTGACAGCCACAGCTCCTGAAGACAGAAGTTCAGATGGAGTCATGGCTGCTAAGTAGCTCACATTTACCAGCAAATACAGACACGTCACCAAAGGAATGGCAATCATCACAGCTCTGGGAAGCGTCACCTGGAAAAGAAACAGCAAGAGTGTTAGGTGCAGCACATGCTTGCACTAGGATGTTTTGTTGTTGGGTTTTTTGTTGTGTTGTCTTTGCCACCATTTACATCTCTCACTCAAACTCCTTCCTTCACTAAGCTTTTCCAGAGAACAAGACTTAGATCTAGATTTCCATGACAGGTATTACACCAGTCTCCCAAAGACGTCAGACAAACAGTAAATGTGCACATTTCAAAAGTTGGTTTTTCAGAAAGAAAAGAAACAACAACAACAAAGCAAACAAACAAAATCTAATTAAAAATATTTTGGTCCAAAAATAGTTGGTTCAGAATGTTTGTTGATTTATTTGTTGCCAGTGTATTATGTCTCCTGCAGTGTTGCATCTTCCTACAAATATCCCACTGACATGGATGAAGTACCAGTGTGTTGCATCACACTTAACTCCTCTGCAGGCTAGATCAAAGCGTGGCTGAACAAAGGAGATTTGCTCCAGGAAGGAATTACTTTATTTTATTTTTTTTTTAATGACAGGATGCTATCTTGGAACACCACAGATCACATCAAGGCACAGAAAAATCAACAAATACTACTAGCTGAAAGATGGAGAAAAAACAACTGGCATAGTAATCACAGAATTGTTTAGGCTGGAAAAGACCTTTAAGATCATTGAGGTCAATCATATCCTAACACTACCAAGTCTGCTGCTAAACCATGTCCCTAAGCACCATGACTACAAGTGTTTTAAACAGCTCCAGGGATGATGGTTCAACCACTTCCCTGAGCAGCCAGTTCCACTTCCTGACAACGCATTCAGTGAAGAAATTTTGCCAGAAGTCTGAATAATTTTTTCCTAATGTCCAAAATAGAAAGACTGCATATATCTACAGGTCTGAAATATGAGTCTTTATATTCCCCATTCCCACCACAGGACAAGACACAGCAATTTATTTATGCTGTGGCCATTCAGGTTAATATTTAACTGTGTATTTTCATTTTATCTGTAAAATCTTCTGTGCTGTACTGGTAGAAATCATACTCTATAGACTCTGCACTCACACAACTCTGACAAGGGATGTTTGCTGCTGCAGCATCTGATCTGTGAAAAGAAGCAATAGGACACAGAGAGGGCTGATGTGAGATGCAAGTGAGATACTTCGGTGCATATAGAACAATGCCTAAAACGTAGAAGTTTAAAGATCAGGGTCATTCAGAGAGTGAGATTCCTTCCCCAGTGTGGTTTGGTTTGCTCTGAAGTTCTCCCTTCATGCAGTGAGGGAAGGTTAGTGGGGTTTTGATGCATGCATGGCACAAGTCTTTTAGGGAATATATGGTGTTAAGAAACCTTTATGGATTATAGAAGTGAGGGCTTTTCTGCATAAATGTAGGTGTCTACAGTGAGATCCTCTAAACACTAAGACAAAACTTAATCCCAAAATAAACCAAGTGCTGCCTAATAGCTTTTTTTCCTAGTCAATGGGGTATTCAGTGCTTTCTTGTAGATTGGCTGTTATTTTGCTTCAACATTCATTTTTATCCTCTCTGGTCACATCCACAGGTTGTCTTGCCCCAGAAGACAGAAAAAAATCAGAAGGACATCTCAGTAGTCATTCCTGAATGCTCCAATTCTTTGATTACCCATCTTAACAGTCACAGATAGAATCAAACATATTAGCAGCAGAATTAAGTAAGTAAAACCTAGCTCACTCACCTCAGGCTTCTTCAGTTCCTCAGTTACATAGTTTAGATTGTTCCACCCATCGTAGGACCAGAGCCCCTGGTAAAATGCCACTCCAACTGCCCCAACACCTGGAGCCGTGTTTTGAAAAGCATTTTGAAAATTCTGAGTTTGTCCTTTGGCAAGTAGCACCAATCCACCCACCACAATCACCAACAAAGCCAAGAGTTTGGCAGCTGTAAAAATGTTCATAATAGATGTTGTCAGCCTCACATTGAGACAGTTGATGATAGTTAAAAGCAAGATGCAGGCAGCAGCCGTACATTTAATGACAACCTGCGGAGATGAGCATCCTGGGTAGAACGGTGCAACAGCATATTCGGCAAAGCTCAGACAGACAGCTGCCACACTAGCTGGTCTCACCAGGATAACAGAAGTGTAGGCAAAAAGGAAAGCAGGAAAAGAACCAAAAATCCTCAAGATGTAAATATATTCTCCTCCAGACTCTTTAATTATGGTTCCAAGCTCAGCGTATGACAAAGCTCCAAACATGGCCAGGACACCACAAGCTGCCCAGATAAGCAGGCTGCTGGCAGGGCTCCCCATATGATATAGTACCCACTCAGGGGACATAAAGATCCCTGAGCCTATCATGGTGCCTGCGATTAATGACACTCCACTAATCAGGCCAACCTCTTGCTTCAGTCTTAATTTCTCCTTTCCTTCACTCAAATCTGTGAATGAATGAGGTGAATCTGTTGTCTTCCTTCTCTTCATCGTGGAAATGTTTGGAGATGATGTTGTTAGAAGATCATGTGGAATAGGACTGAGGCATTTGAATAAGGACTATCTCAGGCTTTTAGGGTTGAGTTAATAATTACAATAGTCACACTGAACACTGTCAAGAAATATAAACCTACCCCCAGCGTTTTATATTTTCATTACCTGTCTTATCTTGAGAATTTATTGTGGTTCACATTCTCCCAAGGCTGACATCTTTGAGCCTCCCTGCAAGCAACTGTAATGGAAAGCACTCACCTGACATTTAAATTGTTCTTCAAATGGCGCCTGAAATAAGGATCAGGGAAGCAAAATCCCTATGCAAATCCATACTTTATTCATTGATTAAAAAGCAACGTTCAAACACCTGCTTTAGCACTCAATCATTTTTGTCATTCCCCACTATAAAGTGAACAAACATACCTGTCACCCAGTATGTTATGGCTTTGCTTGACAAGAAACTTTTCCAGTGTCTTAAACAAAGAAACTGTTTTCTGTACAATAGTAGGGAACAATTCTGGCTTTTTCAAATTTTAGAAAATGGAGGAGGAGAAGAATAAAAAGGTTATAATTGCTTTTTTTACAGCTCCTTTTTCACAATGTACATGAGGCATACACATTTTCACCAGACTGCGATCTTCAGAGGACTTTGTCACTGCTCATCCTATACATATCATGCAAAGGCAAGATATCACAAGCTATTGGAATGGGAATGACCACTACATAGATATCTAACAAGTAAAATTTCAGATTTTGAGGAGTGTTCTGCTATAAATCTGAGCAAAAGGGAATGTCCATATCAATTCCTTTGAACTTTAAATAAACTTTACTGTTTGCAGCTGCAAAGAAGGAGACTGACTGCAGTCTTTTGTAGACTGCTGTCGTGATAGCTATCCAGAAATATGAGTAATACTTTCCTCGGCTCTTTACAGAAACAGCAGACCTTGAATCTTCAAAACTATCTCTCCTCCCCAACTGAAAAAAAGCATGAGTACAAACAGAGAAGTGTTTTTATTGTTAGTCCAAACATTTATTTTCTTCTCAATAATTTTTATTTATCTTTACTTCTAAAAACAAAACAGAACAAACCAAACCAAAATCTCACCAGTTTTGCACTGTAGCAGTGCAAGAGTTATCTTTGCAAAACCCATGGACCCATAAAAATAAACAAAACCATCTCCAATAGTAACATAATCTCTTATGCTAAAACAAATGAGGCTTTGCACATTTTAGCATATGGTTGGAAGTCTTCAATTTCTTCAAAGAAACAAAGAAAAAAAATAATTAAACAATCCAAATCTCACTAAAGAGGAAGTTTTTTACAGTATAAATCTTATTATAAGACGAATGATGGGTTGGACTAGACAGCCTCTAAACATCCCTTCCACCAACGTTTTCTATAATTCTATGAAAGAAATAATAAAAAGGGTTTGGGTATTGTTGTTTTGGCGTGATTGTGAGGTGTGTTGTTCTCCGAGCGGGGGGGATGGGGTGTGTAAGAGATATTAGAAGCTGTCCCTAATACCAACTCATAATAGTCCCTAGGAAATTGATCCCAGCTGGATTCCTCCTAATTTCAAAGTAATTTATAAACATTCAGAATTGATCAAGCTGTAGCTTTAACATAAGCAAAAGGTTACTTTATCTGTATCAGGTAGGTTCTTAAGCCTTCCTAGCAGAGAAGTGAGTTTTGAGATTAAATGTGCACCTTGTACTGCAAGGGCACAAGTTAATGCATTTCAAGTTAATGGTTTGCCAAGTACTTGAGAACTTGCAGGGAGGCATCCCAGTAATGCAGAGTATTTCTTTTCACTTGTGCTAAGTGATAGTCCTCTTCTTGTTAGCTGGTTTAGCTATTTGTAGCAAATTGTCTTTAAAATTCCTAATCACACTGTTAGGTGATGCTGGACTCCTTCAGCAGCCTAAAGGTCTGATTTCTTCTGCAGTGTAGACGCTCTACTACTGTGTGCATCCATGCATTATGTGTACCAAAACCAACTGGCAATGAATTCTCTTGATATGGTTAACCTTAAAGAAAACTTAATCTGACTGCAGGCAGTTAAGTATCCTTCCAGTAAGGTTACACATATACTTCCATAAGTGCCCTCCATTAGGAGGAGCTTCTTTTCTAAAGTGCAAATGCAAAGTTCTTGGAGGGCTTGAGAGGATCTTTTCAAACCTTTACAGTTCTTGCTCCTAGAAATAAGGAACTTTTAATGTAATGTTGTAGAAACAATCAGAACTTCTTTAAATTTGATCATGTCAAAAAAAATATTCTGTAGGACAGCTCAGATCACCAGGATTAATTAACTGGTGAAACAGTAGTCTCAGTAAGTTCCTAAAGGGAGATTTGTTTGCCAATCCAGGATCATTGTTACTCAGGTCTATCTGCTTCTACCTAAAGTAATAATGACTCTAACTAATCATTATAAGAACTTGAGGCTATTCATGTGGAAGCTAAGACAGTCTGATTGCTTTGGATTTTCTTGACTTGTTCTGTTTTTTTGGTGTTTGGTTTTGGTTTTGGTTGGTTGGTTGGTGTGGGGGTTTGGTTGGTTGGTGTTTTTTGGACTGATATTAGCATTAAGGAGCAGCCATAAGTTATTTTAGTTAATGTCACCATTTACAACTTGTCAAAACTGGGTATGTAAAAGGGAATCTCACTGATTCCCTTCAAAGGATGAGTATAAGCAGGTGTAAAAATTAGAGTACTGTTTTCTCCTTATAGGAGTAGCAGAGCTTTATTCTTCAGGCTGTCACATAGTAAATCCACTAAACAGCTCTCACTTTTCATTTGCCTTTGCAATTGGTGGTTGCCATCTGGTGGTGTCTGAAGAATAAGGCAGCCTTGTCCAGTGAAATGCTGCTCAGCCTGCGTTTGGCTTTGATATTTTGCATTGTTGATTAAAAAGAAACCCTACAATAATCACTAGTTCTTTAATAAGGCAACACAAATAGATTATACTCGAGTCACAAATGCCAATTCTCCTTCATGTCCTTAGGACTATTTTTATCTCAGCGGTAGCTCCAAAGGACTAAAGAAAACTAACTAAAGGTAAAGGTCAATGTCAGAGGTAAGAACTAGACAAAACATGTAGGCAAATATTTTGCAATATTTATTTTGGGTCCTAGGAGTTGTCTTTGGAAGACAGTTGTGGGCCTGGCTTCCCTGCCTCGTGTTTGGGAAGGAGTAACAAATCTCAGAATGAGGATTAAAAATAACACACAATTTGAGGACGGAGTGACCAAAGCTGTCTGGATTGGCCATAACTTTCTTTGAAGGCAGACACAAATATGATACTTACAAAATTGTGCAGGGATCAAGATTTTTTTTCTTATTAAAAACAAACAAACAAGCAGAACTACAAACAAACAAAAATGAAACAAAACAAAACAAGCAAACAAAAAAACTTACCAAACAAAACAACATCAAGAAGTTGTATGAGATGTTCTAATGGTTACAGAACTACTCCAGGACGTAAGATATGGATTCAATGGCCTTCTCTACTTGAGGACAGGGAAAAGAACAATTTCAAGTTGAATACCCTCACCTCCAAAAATGCAGGACTTGAACTGCAATTGTCAGCAGATTTGGAATCTACACTCATGATATAAGTAGAGATGACTGCCTGAAAACAGGTAGGAAATAAAGGCTAGGAAAGTGGAGCTCTGGAATAAGTCTTGAACCCAGACAAAAAACTGAGGCAGAGAGAAAACTCACCTCAGGTGCTCTGTGTGAAAACAGGAAGAAAAGAGGACTCATTAGAGGTATGTGTTGGTTTTGGCTGCATAGTAGCTGCTATGGGGCTGTGTTTTGGATTTGTGTTGAAAAGTGTTGATAACACACCAATGTTTTTGTTACTGCTGAGCAGAGCTTACATAGAGTCAAGACGGCTTCTCCCAAGGGGTAAACTGAGTGCAGGCAAACCTGGGAAGGGACACAGCTGAGACAGCTGACTTCAACTGACCAAAGGGATATTCTGTTTCACACAACATCATGATAAGCATATAAAGCTGGGGGAAGAAGCACATGATGAAGCCCTGCTATCCTGGAGATGGATGAACATCTGCATGCTGATGGGAAGTTGTGAATTAATTCCTTGGTTTGCTTTGGTTTTGTGTATGGCTTTTGCTGCACCTATTAAATTGCCTTTATTTCAGTCCATGTTTTTTTCTCACTTCCACTCTCACTCTTCTGATTCTCACCCCCAGCCCACTGCAGAGGAATGAGCAAAGAGATGCATGAGGTTGACCTGCAGGCCAAGATTATGCCATGACAAAGAATCTGCCTGGGAAGTGGGTGCCCTACAATGTCTGATTCTAAGCTTCTACCTTTCCACTGCGTTCTGGCTCTTCTCACATCTGAGCCCTGAATCCATGCAGCTTTGGGCCTTCATCCCATTGGAGATGACCTAAATCCAGAGGTCCCTTCTGACCCCTATCATTCCATGATTCTGTGACCCACCAGTTCCACTTGTGGTGCTCTCAGTTCCTGTGCACCCAGGGGCCAGCAGTACTTGGCTGCCTGCAAGGGACGAGTGCTTCCAGCATTCCTTGCAGCACAGAGCTCTGGCTGGGATTGTGAAATTGCAAACGGGAGCTGCAGCTAGCAAAAAAAACCAGCTTGGGCTACTGGGAGTAGTTTAAACAGAGCTTGTTTAAGTTTGGACAGTAACTGCCTTTCCCTGCCATGTTACAAGAGCAGATCTGAGCCCAGGGGATTAACAGGGAATCTCAAAGCCAAGAATTTACCATCAACTGGATTAGTGCTTCCTGCCTGGGTCTGCGGATAGCCTGTAGCAGAGTTGCAGTGGTGAGCTTGAGAATTCAAGGCTTGCTCAGTAAGAACTCAGCATGTTCTGGTTCTGCAACTATTAAACTTTGAAAGATTTACTTTTGGTTTACAGATGCTCTGCATGAAAATGTATTTGGTATCCACAAGTTGCCAATCAGATATTGAAGATTTTGTTTAGTTATCTTACTGTATTCAGGAAGAAGGTACTGGTGCTGTACTACATGTCCTCTGGGCTGCTCTACTGAGCTGGACATAGGGCAGTAATAGTCCCACTCATATATTGCATAGGTGGGTGCACACTTAAATAAAAGTACTGTTACAGAAAATAGTGGTGGAATAGTACAAAATAAGAACCACAGCTGAGAAGAAAATGACAGCTTTAATGAGTATTAATACCACTGCTGCTTGCAAAGATTCAGAGTTGTGACAACGTTCAGTTTACAAATATTTTATTTTTATGGGAAATTTAAAAAATAATTATAAAAAATGTTTATAACAAAACTAGAAAATATAATGTTGCTTCTGATATGACCAGAATAGCATCTTGAAGCTAAAGTAGCAAATGATTGCATTTTTACCACTAGACACTGCAAACATCAGAAACTAACACAATCACAGATCGTGCTACCCATTGAGAGCCACAGGAGAGTATCTGTATGAGGGTTCATTCTCAAGGCTCAAGGAGCAGTGACTTTTGGTTTTGTAAAAACAAACCAAACAAGAAACTACAAAAATCTCTCAGATGGATCCTAGCTCCAGGATTCCTCACTTCGGTACTCCAGGCAATTATTGTATCAAGTGCCATTCCTATATTTTATTTCACCCACTGGGGGAATATTATACAAATTTCTTCCTTTGTTCATCTTTGTATCCACATTTCCTGGTTTTATTGAGATAGAAATATATACACATATATATACACACTATATATAGAGAGAAAGAGAGCATGTGTATGTATGTTTGTATATATATATATATATGTATGTATGTATGTATGTATGTATGTATACACACAGAGTTCCCAACCTGTCCTGTTTTCTTTTTCTTTTCCCAGCAGCACTTTAAATTAACTTCAACAAGTTATTTCCATTTTTACTTTTTTGTACTCCTAAGAACTACTTTTAAATTTTGGAATGAATTTGTCCTTTATTTATTAAGTTTAATTCAAGATTAGATTATCTTGTCCTGTATAAAGTCTGTTTTGCAGGGCTATTATCAAATGAATGCTGCCATTTTAAATACCAGAATATGAATAAATGTTTTCATTAAAACTTTCTACCAAGCAAGATTAAAAACAGAATTAAAACATGGCTATACCTTCAACTCCAAAACTGTTCAATAAGTAAAAAGGCCTTCCTATGCTTATGAGTATAGTAATACTTTCAGTAACACCAAATTATTTTATTGTTTTTAAACAAACTTTACAACACATGCTTAGAGCTTATTACACAACTTTACATTCACTGTTAAGTATTTTTCTGTAATAAAAATATCTTCTGTATGGTTCTTGTCACAGACATCACATAGCAATACTGGCCCAAATCATTCCATTTTTCCTTTGGTGAAGAGGGGCTGTAGTAACTGAAAATACTAAACTCAATGTCTTGAAGGATTTCATCAAAACTGATGTCTACTGTTTAACGAAACCCTGGACCAGAAGTGACATTTAAGGCCCACAGAAGGCAACTCCATTCCTCTACTTGCCCCACTGCTGCTGCAAAAGCACTTTCATCCTGAAACCCAAAAGACCAAAGGGCTGTTTGCATGCCTGCCTCTTTTCTTAATTGCTGGGGCAAAAAAGAGGGAACATCCAGCTTTGATAGCACAGCAGAGCTCTACAACAAGAACACTAGAAGAAGCATTCAGAGGACAACATCCAGAGAGAAAAATAGAGTAACATTGCACACAGCACCGCATGAAAGTTTTGTAAGCTGCCTCTGCCTGCTTGGTCTGGGTCACAGTATGGCATGCAGGGTGTGGCTGGTAAGCTTATCCTGCATTGAACTGACTGTTGTCAACACGCATATGGCAGATCACACTTCCACTGCTCTTCCCCCACACTGGGGTAGGATGTGCTTCAGCAAGCAGACAGGTCCAGTAGGAGATCAGGCTTTGTCCCTACATGTCCAAAACATTTCATTTGTGGTGTAGGTATAGGCTGTACAATTGATCTGGGACATACTTAGAGCACTGTTAAGTGGATGTCCTGGGATAAGCTTAGCCAGGGTCAAGGGGGCTCAGCCTGTCCCTGTGCCAGCTACCGCCTAGCTTCTCAAAAAGGTAGGACAAGGGATTCGTTTTAACAGTGTTTAATTGCAACTTCACTTTGAATCTGCCAAATATCAAGGAAAAAAAAGCCTGGAAAATTCACATATATTATGACAGTCTTTCATATCTCTGGTTGGTGCTTTATGAAGTTGTAACAAATAACTATTTTGAGGTTAATGCTTCATCTTGTACAATGTTAACAATGGGAAAACTAATCATCTTGAGAAGACAGTGATGTCTTGAGATTGTAACTACTCCCATCTGTATGCTTTGGTTAAAGTTATAAATAGGTAAGAATAAAAGGAAGGATGAAATGGATTACACATCTTTTATTTGCCTTACAAGGGAAGTATGTGTGGGGGCTGGGGACCAGGTTTTAATTCCATTTGGTAAATTTTGATTTGAGATTGTTTGAATAAAAGAATTGTGCTTAAAGGCTTGGAGGGCTCTTTCTGGTCCCAAATCATAGTTTCCTAATTGGTCTTGTGAGTGCTGTAGTCAGCTGATAAATTCATAGCATAATGAGGATGCCCAAGAATTACTCTGAAGTAGTACTGTTCTCTCAAATGCAAATTGGATGAATCTACAGATGTTGCCTTCTAATTCTTAGCCTTTAGCCGAAATGAGTGGAAAGACTCTTATGTACACACACAAACTTCCTGTTTTGCAATCCACTAACAGGATGCATTATGAGGGAAGAAGTTTCCAGATGAACTGGATTTCCATCTGGAGCCAGCCTAAGCCAGTAGGCAAAGCAAAGCCCCAGGCTATGGGGTGTGGTCTGGTGTCTACTTTTCCTGTGCTGGGGTAATGGGAATTAATTACTCCCATTGGAGTTAATATGGCTGTGCTGCATTTTGCTATTCAGATTATGTGTTCACTCATGGACATATCTTGATGCTTGTGGTTGGTCCCCTTGATACCGTGTAAGCAATTGATCATTCCTATTTGAACAGCTAATCTCTGCTTCCCACTTGCAAAGCCCTTTGCTCCTAGTGTTACAGGAACAGGAAAGGTATAGCTAAGGGAATAGTGGGTTCCTCCCCAATAGCTCCTGCAGAAAAATGAAGTGTTGCTCTTTATTCTCACCCTGCCGTTTCCATTTTCTATTACAGGCTCTACCCTTGGGACCCCACCCAGCACTGGGGTGCGTGGATGCACAAACGGCTGTTTGACCCTGATAGGAGATTAGCTGAAGACAGGGGTTCTGTATTGCAAAAAAGGGAGAACAGACTTAGAAAGAGAACATTTAAAACCCATTACCTCAGCTCAATTAATTTGTCTGTTTGTTTGTTTTGCTGTGTCGTGGATATGCCCTCAGAAATGCGCGGCAGATCCATCAACGAAAATATAAGTTTATTTATATATATACAAACTCTGTAACGGGGTATTTACAATCGCCCTTCACAGGTATCAATATTCGGTTAGTGGAACTATCTTTACAGAATGTTATGTATGGGCATTTAAACCAAAATGATTCACACAACTTAGAATCTAAACTGAGTCAGAGAGTGGCGGGGGAGGGGTTGGTCAGTGACCAGCAACCCTCCACCCGGAGCAATATAAATGCTATCCTAAACGGAGCTCTACAAAGGAGGGCTTGGCTTACTCAGACGCTGAGGACTTGGTGGAGTCTTTCCTTAATAATGTTTATAGTCCAGACAACGTGGCACGGATGTGCCGTAATAAGGAGGCAGGAAGTGGCGCCGGCCGCGTGGCCGCACCGCGTGGCTCTGCTGTTCTCTCCCAGGATACAAAATTCCTCGCTCGGAGGGGGGCAGCGGCAGGTCAGCAACGCTGGTTCACACGGTCTACCAGGTTTTCTCCTACAATGGATCACGCAGCGGTTGATCCCACGGAGTGCTGTCCACGGCACCGCACACAGCTGGGTGACAGTGGCAAAAGGACCACGAGGCCTCCCAAAGCACTGGCTGGCACGCACGCACACACAGGCTCCAACACCGAGGTGGGGGGCTCATTTGCCAAACGACCCCTATTTACCATTTGCCCCAGTGAATACTGGCCCAATAAGCACCTGTTGCCAACGCAAACATTAACCAATGAACTACCAGCTACCAAATATGGCCTGAGTATATGCTATACTCGGGGAAACAAACATATAGCCTGCCTCTAGTACTGCAGGGGTGAGACCACGCCCAGGTAGGCTGTTTACCTGGACTCAGTGGCGCCAGGATTCCCCCTGCTGTCTCCAGAAAGGAGGGGGGGGACAAAGGAGGGTTAACACATACAGAAATATATCCTACCCAAATGTTTGGGGCACAATCCTGATCATAAGCATCCTTCACTACATGCTGTGAGTTTGACTAACTGCCTAGGAAGAAGGATGCATTGGAAACCGAAGAGGTACTTCAGAAGTCTGTAAACCCTGCAGATATAATTAAAGGTAAACCCACATATGTATCATTACACTGTCACTATTTATGTAACACTTTATGCAATACACGCATAACATTGACACCTATTTTTCAGTATGATGGTTCTCAACCATTTTGTTTATGCTCAGAAAGCAAGCTAGGATTTCCTTTCCCAAATATATCTCTGGCACTGTACATTCACTGTGTTATGCCTTGTTGCTCTGATGGGATGACTGGCACAGAATACAGCTTGGGTTCTTTATGTGGAAGCGGGGGTAGCAGGTATGTCTCCATGCTGTAATGGTGAGTCTGAATGAGGATCTTAATCAGCTCTGAGCTAATACAGCTGTGCTGCATTATGGTATTCAAATGATGTGTCTACTCACGTAGACATATCTTGTTGCTTGAGGTTGGTCTCCTTGATACTGTGTAAGAAATTCTGGGGAGCTTCAGGTATGGTTAAGATAAAAGAAAAACATATAGTCTAGTGATTACACTACAAGAGCAAAGATTGCTTCAGATGATCAGCATTACCCTACATAAAGGCCACTTGGCACTGGGCTGCCTGTTCAGAGCTCTGTGAGAAGAACCTACTGCAGCTGGATGGATTCTTTTTAGGAAAAAGTTCTTTGCTATGAGGGTAGTGGGACACTGGAACAGGTTGTCCAGGCAGTTGGTTGAGGTCCCATCCCTGGAGATATTCAAAGTGAGGCTTGACAAGGCTCTGGGCAACCTGATCTAAATTGAGGATGCCCCTGCTTACTGCAGAGTGGTTTTGACTAGATGACCTTTGGAGGTCCCTTCCATCACAGACCATTCTATGATTCTATGCTATGGCAATAGGTGGAATGGCATTGATGAAACAGAGCAAGACAAATTGCATAAGCCAAAGTACTCTTGTAGATCTTTTTTATACTCCATAACTGTGTTAATGTAGTTTATCTGAAATGGCTGGAGTGTAAGCAGAGCCCAGTCAGATGTTAGAACCTCCTTAAAAATAGGAATAGCTAAGAAAAGCATTTTATAATGGAGTGCCACCAAGTTAAACTATCAGAAGTATTGTGTGCTCTTAAACTTTCCACTCAGGAGAAAGGTAAGAGAGAAAGACTTTTCTTGCACTATTTTAGCCTGAGCCAAAAACTGTAATACCATTGTTAAATTGTGAGGCATGTGGTGGTAGATTTTTTTCTTGTTTTAGAAAAATACTTTAGAAAATAATTGTATTTCTCAGCTCAGATCCCAAACTGATTGCATTTCTCTTTCAAATGAGGGTGTTTTTTTTCAATACTGAGGAATAGGTTGATGTAGATGTCATTCAAGCTTATGCTTATCAAACACATGTTAAGTTCTTCCTGGACATTTAATGCTTCATACAGACACCAAGCAAAAACAGGGATCCTAAAAGGGTCTGAGCTGGAGATCTGGTCTAACGCAGACCAGCTGCTTGAAGTGTTCAGGATGCCAAGAGCACACCAGGGCTTTCTTCAATCCCAGGCAGTTTGTGTGAAGGGAAGGGCTGACTCGGAGGTTGTGACCTAAGACAGTCTCTGAAGGCCTTCTCTCCTCAAGTGAGCAAAGGAATTGAATTTTCATCCATGCAGCCTCCCTGGAGACAGACCAAAACTGGCAGTGGGGAAGGACACTGGGAATCACAGGGATTAGCCATGAGAGCAGCAGCAGACTGCAGACATCTGGGTACTTAGATGACTAGTACTAAACCAAAGAAATAATTTTCATTTCTTGAGAAAATGGTTCTATCTTTATCAAGAGCTGGGAACTTTCATGTTTTTAATCATGTCTATAAATACTGAAAACAGTGAGGGGTTTTTGCTTTGAGACATCTCTATTTTTAAGAACACGGTAGTCATAGACATTTCACCCCCACAACTGCAGCCACCAGCAAGCAGTAGCACCAGCACACATGGTATTCCTGCACCCTAACTTGCCTGCTTTCACCCTGCTTGTACCCAGAATAAGTCACTGGCAGAGCCTCCTTTCAGCCTCCAGAAACATGGCCAGTAGCAGCATTCTGAATGGCCACTGCAGGACTGATAACCCGATTTCATTTGGAAGGTTTCATCTGTGGATGGCATCTGCATGCTGTTTCCTGAAATGGAGTATTCCACAGCCAGACTTAAGAACTGGAAAAAAAGGCAAAATAGCAGATTTTCTTGTGAAACCTTTGTTTTAAAATGTCACTGACAGGCAGACGTGTTTCTCTTTCTCAAGGGATGCAAAGTAAGCAGAATTTCCACTCACACTGAGCCATCACTAGCAGTGTTTACTAGCATCCAATACAGTATTTACCAACAGCAGCCACACAGCTACATGGGACATCCTGCATTTAACTCTCTCTCCCTCTCTTTCTCTCTCAGGAAATCTCTTTCCCAAAATCACCACCCGCAACTACCAGCACAGTAATCAATCAATAACCACGGCGATGTGTCCGTTTATTGTAAAAACACGGTATCCTGCCCTGAGGGCGGTGCTTGGAGCGAGGTCCTCAGGAGCCATCGGGCACCCCTCAAAAAGGGCCTCGCCTTCTCCTTTGTCTCCTAACCTCAGGCACCAGGGGCGGGCGCCGCCTCCGGCCGCCCACCTCTCCCCGAAAGCGAAAAATGAAAGTGAGGAAAAAAACAAACAACAAAACACCAACCAAAAAAACAGCACCCCACAAATGCCGTGCTTTGCCCGGGTTGTTTGATGGAATGGAGAGGGACGGTCCGTTCTCGGCGCGCCCGGCCGGCACGGTAGCATTGAGGGACGGCGGGAGGAACGGAGGGGAGGAGACGCGCCGGCCGGCTGGTAGCGCATGCGCGGCGGAAGGGGCCGGGGGCCGCCGTTTCGCTCGTGCTCTCTGCCTCTCTCCCGGGCTAGGAAGCGCATGCGCTGTGGCGGCGGCAGGGGCGAGCGGCGGCGGCGGGGGGAGGTTTGCCGCGCTCTCGCTGTCCCTCTCCCTCCGTGCGCGCCGGGCTCGCCCTCCCGCCATGTTGTTGTGAGCCCCTCGCGGCCCAAGGGGGGGAGGGGAGGCAGGAAGGAGAGGCGCCGAGAGGGAGGAGGAGAAGGTGGAAGGAGAGGGGCGGCGGGCCAGCGGACAGGCAGGGGTGTCCCAGGGCCCGCTCCTGCTCCATCGCTGCGAGCAGCGCCGCCAGCCAGCCTGTGAGTATTCTGTGGGGCCAGGGCCGTGCTGACTAGGCCGCGGGCGGGCGGAGCGGGCGGGCGGGCCCCCCTTCCTCCAGCCCCCTTTTGTCTCAGGCCTCGGCTGCGCGCCGAGGGAGGGGAGGGAAGAGGGAGGAGAGAAGGAGGGCGGGAGGGGGCCATGTTGTGGCAGGTCACCGGGCGGCGCGAGGCCTGCTCGGCGGCTGCCGGTGCGTCGCCGCCTTTGTGTCCTCCCGGCTCACCGGGGAGCGGCGCCGAGGTGGGGAGGGAGCGCCGTGAGGGAAGGCGGCGGTTGTGTGAGGGAGGCAGGCGGTGGCAGTGCTGCGGGTGGGGGGCAGCATTGTGTTCTAGGCGAGCCGACGGGAACGGGGGCATGGGGAGCAGTTTGCATCCCAGGGGGTTTAGGGGGCCAAGTTGTTGCCTAAGAGAAGTCTGAGGTGGGTATGGGGACTTGAACCCTCGGACGCGGTCGAGGGTTCAAGTGGGAAGAGGGTACTGGGGCGCGTACACGCGTGAGGGTGACGGGAGTTTGGGGCAGGCCCGGGGAGGCGGACACAGCGCGCCGGCTGTTACGATAGGTTTCGGTACGAAGTGTTGAGGCGCTGAAGGAGCCATGAGACATGGGGCCGTCGTTTCGGCTGCGCCACCGACAATTGCGTGCGTACGGAATTTGGATAAAATGGTCTTTGTTTAAATGTACAGAAAACGTGACAAAAAACTATACAAATATATACATATATATAATTTTTTGGGGTAGTTTTAAGGATAATGACTGCTTTCTGAGGGTGGAGCAAGAAGGCCAAATGCTTTTGGTAGTTAATACCAAACAATGAAGTGTTAGGTTTTAATTTTCCTTTAAACATGTCTGCACAGACTACAATAACAAAAGTTCAGAAGAATGCCAGCTGCCCTGTGTGGATCGTGCTTACAACTAACAGTTTGGATTTTAGTCTCCTTGACAGTCATTGTGCAAAGATATAATTTTTAAAAAATTTTTATTATTATTTTATTGGCATTGTTCTCTTGTATTTAATAACCTTATACTCTCATTCCTTGAGAGAAAAAATAATATACTCGAGAAACTCTCTTTTATTCTGCTGTTTTAAGCAAGCTTACTTAACGCCAAAATGTATAGCAAGTTTCATATGTAATGTGATAAGGAGGTTATATCAGCTGATTTTTCTGAGTGATGTAGGCGTGTATGAGCTTTATAGGTCATTGCAAATGAGAATCAGTTAAACTTACATCGTTTAATTGTTTGCCACATATATGCTACACGTTAACACAATACTTTCAGATTTGTTTTAATTTCTCTTTTACTGGAATCTTTGTTGCATCTCAACTGAGAGTTCAGACCTTTTTAGTTACCTTGAAGTTGATGGTATAGCTCTTCAGGTATGTGGGATATGAATGAATTTGAAATAAAATTACTATTCCATGTTACCATTTTTTACATACAAAACATAGACTTGTTATATTTAGTCATGTCTGGCTTTAAAACCAAATGTTAGTAGCAGTTGCAGTTCTGTTGAGAAGCTGAGAGAATTACTGTCTACCTTTCTCTGGTCTACAATTCAGTTTGTGTCAGTGTGACTATAAATATATTAGGTAGGTGGGAGAAGGAAACTCGAATAAAAAGGGAAATTATAAAATTATCATAAAATTCTCAGTGTAGTTTGGGTTATATGCATAGAAATTACACTAAATCACCTAACAAGTTTTCTGAAGTGTTCAAAGTTAAGATCTGGATTTTTTTTTTTTCCCAGCAGAATGGTTAATAGGCAAATGCCTGTGTGAAACTGCTTGAGAGTGAAGATTCTTCACTTTCATAAACAAATATTGCATGTAGGAGAAGTCATTATTAATTTTTTTTTGCATTCATAGAGAGTGGTTCTTTTCTTCTATAGCATCATTATATAGTACTTAATGTTTTTCTTTGATGTTGGGCATATTGGTACAGTGCTGAGGCATTTGTAATCTTGTCTGGTGATTGAGCTAATAGTTTAAGAACCAGGTGGCTGAAAAAGTCGGACTCATTGTCTTTTGATGAGAAGATCCCTGTTACTATGACAGTATATATTAAGTCTTGTGTAGTAGTGCATGTTAAAAGTTTTATGTACATGTTTTCCTCAAGATTTATGTTCATAGGTGGTTCTTTGCAATATTCTCATTTGGCCAGGTATTGCAGATGTTTAGGGCAAGTATGTTAACAAGACATCATCTTGTTCAGTGTCTGTGAACTAGATCTGATTTTCAACAGCATTTTCTAGTTCATTTTTTGATATTTGCCCCACCACCTTCATTTAATGTGTGTGCGCATTTGAATAATCACACTTTTTTCTAAAAGTACTCACCTTGATAACTTTCCCCTCCCCCCCCCCCACCTTTGTACAGTGTTTCCTGTAATCCCCAAATGATTAGACCAAGTTTTGATACACAGACAACTAATCTGGTAGATGGTTTGAGTTCCTCCTTCTGTGTCTTCATGCATCTTTTTAAATGTGAAATTATTAAAGCATTCAGTCCATTTGCAGTAAAAGGAAACCAAAATTCTCTTGAATGTTAAATTCTTTGAAATTCATCTCCCTTGAAACAAGTGTTAGCACATTGTACTTTCCAGAATCTCTAATAGACATCCTACAAAGGAAACAATGTAAAATTGTAGAGTAGCCATGCTTTGTAAGTACTTCTCATTGTGTGTATTGTATGTATAGATGAGAGAGTTATCAATCTTCCATCTCTCCAGTAAATGTAGTTGAGAATTCTTACCTCGTTTAATATGAGTTTTCCCCACCCATAACATAGCTCTTGTCTTGATTATCCCACACAATGAAGCCTTTCCAGTGTTGTCGCAAAGCCAGTGCCTGGGCTCTTGTCTCAGAAATGGGACTAGAAGTCTTTCCTTTAAACTTGCTTTCTGCCTTTAAAACAAAAAATGGCCAGTTATGTTGTGCTTCCAGTAATGAAGTTGGAGTCATACAGTGGAAAAGAGTTTTAAATTACATCAGAACATGTAAACTTACTCACTCAGTTGTAGTTACTTGGGTATAGTTTCAAACAAGTTGTATGAAATTTATTTTATAGTAACAGCTTGTATACCAAAACTTTATAGCAAGATTTAGTTTGAATCCCACTCAGAATACCTGCTGTGGCTTTTAGAATAGTAGGCAAGAGCTTTTCAAGCTGGTATGTGAAATGTTTAGCTTACAAATAAGGACCAGATGTCATCTCTAGTAATATCTTCAAAGATTATATTTCATTATTGGGCAACAGATTTTTTAAAATTTTTTTCCCCTAAATGTGGCTTTTTAAGAACAGTTGTAGGAATGTAGAAGAAATATGTCTGAAGGGATTATGACCACCATCTTAGGAATTGAGAAAGAAATGTCGAATTCTGAATTCTGATATGTAGCAAATGTGTCACATTAATTATATACACTTGACTTTTTTCCTAGCTACTCTGTATATGCATGTATTTCCACTAAACTTCAGAGTGGTGATACTATCCTCTGCCCTCCACTGGCTGTGCCAAACATCCCATCTGAAGCCTTTCCAGCAGGGAGGTGTTTACGTCTTATATTTGTGTGCATTGTGCTAAGTAATCTGGTGTACATTTTGTGGTGTAGATTCCTTTCAGTTTTAATTTTTCATAGAGTTCAAAGATTATCTCTTGCTTCATCCATGCTACTGAGGTGTTGGCAAAATTCTCACTTACAGATCATAGGTCTAGTGGCATACTTTTTTTTTTTTTTACCTCTTTGTGTGGCTGAAGTTTCATACAGGATTTGTTCACAAATCTTCCCAATGTTATTTTTAAAAATCTGGGCTGTGTGTTTAGTTCCCTGAGTTTTTATGTGTTTACTGCTACACACTAGCTGAAGCTAGACTTCCTGGAGGCGACTTGAGGTTGTTGAGCTAAAAGTAGCAAGTCTGTTGGACACATTTTTCAAGTATCTTCCTGTTATCTCCAGTATGTTACATGTTGTTTAAACTTCAGTTTTAGGCATTCTACAATGTCCGTCACCTAATCTGAAGAAGTTGCAGAACGGATCCTAGTAGGATGTTTTGACAAAAAGTAAATATCTACTGTAACACTACTACTAAGACAAAGTAACTTTTAGAATGTTAGTCATAAACACAAGACTGTTCAAGGTTATAAAAAAATCCTCCTACCATATAGCTATCTATATGTTGTATATCTCCCTAAGGATTGGACATTCAATAATTGGTAATACTAGATGGAGAAGGTGAAATTGTGTAGAGGGATTAGATGACTGTGGGTTTGATTTTTTTCTACACCTTCAGACCTAAGTGTTCTATGCTGATTGAATATCTTTCTATATCAGTTTTTATTGTTTAGACCTAACACTTTTGTTTAGAGTGAAGAGAGACATTTCTTAACTTAAAAATACTGGGTTTTTTTCTTCAGTACTTAGTTAAGATTGCAGGTAGTATTTGGGGGTTTATATATATATTTTAGCATAACAATCTGATTAATTAATTAATAATCTGAGTATTCAGTCATCAGCAAGTTTGCAGATGACACCAAGTTAGGAGCAGATGTTAGTCAGTTAGAGGGTTGAAAGGCTCTGCAGAGGGACCTCAACAGACTGGACAGATGGGCAGAGTCCAATGGGATGGCATTTAACAAGTCCCAAGTGCCGAGTGCTGCACTTTGGCTACGGCAATTCCATGCAGAGCTACAGGCTGGGGTCGGAGTGGCTAGAGAGCTCCCAAACAGAGAGGGACCTGGGTGTGCTGATCAACAGCCGCCTGAATATGAGCCAGCAGTGTGCCCAGGTGGCCAAGAGGGCCAATGGCATCCTGGCCTGCATTAGGAATAGTGTGGCCAGCAGGAGCAGGGAGGTCATAGTGCCCCTGTACTCTGCTTTGGTTAGGCTGCACCTTGAGTACTGTGTCCAGTTCTGGGCCCCTCAGTTTAAGAAGGACATCGAAACACTCGAACGTGTCCAGAGAAAGGGCAACAAGGTTGGTGAGAGGCCTTGAACTCAAGCCCTATGAGGAGAGGCTGAGGGAGCTGGGATTGTTTAGCCTGGAGAAGAGGAGGCTCAGGGGTGACCTCATTGCCCTCTACAACTACCTGAATGGTGGTTGTAGCCGGGAAGGGGTTGGTCTCTTTTCCCAGGCAATCGGCACCAGAACAAGAGGACACAGTCTCAAGCTGCGCCAGGGGAGGTTTAGACTCGAGGTGAGGAGGAGGTTCTTCACCAAGCGAGTCATTCATCATTGGAACTGGCTGCCCAGGGAGGTGGTTGAGTCGCTGTCCCTGGAGGCGTTCGAGGGGAGATTGGACGTGGCACTTGGTGCCCTGGTCTAGTCACGGGGTCTGTGTTGATAGGTTGGACTCAATGATCCTCAAGGTCCTTTCCAACCTAAGTTATACTGTGATACTGTGATTTTGCTGTTGTTGCTTCTACTTATTTCAAGTCAAGACTTAAATGTTTCAAGAATGAGTTGGCAAACTTCATTTTAATCTAATCCTGAAGTCTTTGTTTTGTGAAACCCCAAAATGTACTGTAATTTGGGTTAGACAAGTTCGATGTTGGTTGCTATGTTGGAACTTTGCATAGTTTAACACATTTGAAAGTAAAACTGAGGCTGGTGTGTAAGATGAGATGTGTAGTTCAGACAGAGGACTTAGTTTTCTGTGCTACTTTCTATGATTGTATGAAATGTATAAAATCTGATGTAGAATGTAACAGAATTAGTGGGTTTACGCATCGTGCGTAGTGATGATGTAAAAGAAATTACTCCTGTTACATTTAAAACTGCCTTTTTCTTTCCTTCCTCAAGTAAATATGTGGGCAAACATTTAAAATCTATGAGACTCTACCATATATTGCCTTGTTAAAAAAAAAAACCAAACTGCAGTATGTTATTTGTTTGTCTTAAAGGCCTAGTTTGGTAATGATGTTTAAATTTTAAAGTTGAAATCAATACATGTTTTGACAATGAACATTGTTCTTATATAGCTTGGACATATAGGAGCTGCAGATTTAAGAAATGTGGGAAAGCCTTTTATGTTATCAAGACTTAATTTTTTTAGGTTGCTAGGTAGAATGAACATTCCATGTGTGCTAGTCGTTAATGAAGTGGTGTTGCAGAAGACCAGAGGAATGATGTATGTTAACATTGGTCAGGAAGCCAGTGGTGTTGGAATAGGAATTACCCTAGCTGGAACAGTACTTGATCAATATCAGGGCCAAGTTCATCTGGAAACACTCTTCTCAGCATCTTTGCAACTTCAGTGTCAAGTCCTTCCAAAGTCCAAGTACACCTCAGTTTGCTCATAGTTGGGTATTCCTTCCAGAGGCAGGATGGAGGGCAGTTGAGTGGCTACTCCAGTGAACATTGCTGGCTAACACAATTAGATTCATATAGATCATTTGGTAGGTAGTTTATTTCTTTTTTATTGAGATGATTCTTGTCTTGTGTTGAATTCACATCTTTATGAAAGAGATGTATGATTTAAGCTATTTTTTCATAATCTGTGGTAACCTAAACTATAAAACATCCACTTAGTTTTCTTAAAGCAGTTAAAAATATAAAATATTCTTGACTGTTTGGTTTGACCCATTCCTTTAACTTAGATAAATGTTTCAGATTACAGTGAATACCTATGTTGTTTTTTTTTAAACAGGATTCCATCAAATCATTGGATTTGAATTTATGCAAAATAGTTTATTTAGTTTGAGAAAAGACTAGCTTCTGGCAGGCTTTATGTGAAAGTGGTATAGTTTAACACATTTTGTTATTCTTGCAGGTAAAAAAAAAAAAAAGTTCAAGTAAAATAGGAGTAGTAGAATTAAGCACAGAAAAAAACTTTCTCCTTTTGCAGATAATACCCTAGGAGGGGGAAAAAAAATAAAATCCTATTTTAAGCTTTTCCAAAGTGTTTAATTGAAACAGCTTCCTATTTTTTCTCTTTAAAACTTCATTCTGAATTTCAGAGAAATGGAATTTTTTTTTTTGCCAGGATTCTTGTAGTGTGCCACACTTTAATCCACGAGGAACTTTTTGGACCTTCTCAAGGACTTAAGGAATGTGTTCAAAAAATATAGTAAATACAGAATCAAATGTGAGTAGATGAAATTTGCTGACCTGAAACATGGGAATATTTGTTGTGTCTTTTGGGATTTTTTTAGGCATCTGCTTTTTCTCATTTCTTAGTTTTCTCCCCCACTGTTTTTATTGTTTTGTGGGGCTTTTCTTCCTATTACATTGATCTGTATAGCAGGAAAAAAAACAAACATTGTTTTCCATGGCATCCTGCTTTGTGCTGTATCCCATTTTGCATTACACTTAAACAGACAATGTAAAGAAGTTCTGTAAATATAAAATTATGTAATACTTGTCCACTTGAACATGCTCTCTGAATACGAAAATGTTGAGTTTTTCCTTGCTGGTACTCAGTCTATTAAACAAGCACTGGTGCAAATTTTCACTAGCATTTCCCAAGGCTGATGCTTTGTATAGGTAGAATTATTCACAGATAAGTAAATGCTCAGTCACAGTTGTATCTCTCTTTGCCACATGCTTTCCATCCCCAGTGGGAATCAGAGCCACATCTTAATCAGCAGCTTTGTTTAATTCAGTTAAGTCAGTCAAAATATTTCTGCATTCCACCTGCTGTCAACATGAACATCATAAATGTTTTCTGGTAACTTCAATGGAGGGTGTGGGCAAAGTACTCCTGATTTATTTTTAAGTGCTTTAATGTTATTACACATTAAGAAGAGTTACTAAAGGGGAGGGTGCTCTGTGCTGTGCTTTGTTACCCATGTGAAAATAGTGTTTTCCAGCTTATTGTAATCAGTACTGCCTTTATGTTCTGTCGTTTTTCACTGTCCCATTTTTCCTTAGCAATGTGAACTAATGGAAATCAAGTACAGATCAGGAGACTTCTCCACTTCATTTATGTGATTTGAGTGCTGTGTACCTTTCTCTTTTTTTGTCATTTTTATTAAGACAGAGATTGCTGTTCTGGTCTTAAAAGAGCAGGCAACTTTTGAGCTAGAGGTACTAAAGAAGTGGGATTTCTAAAAATTAAATGTATGCCAACTCTTGAAGGAGTTGTGACTCTGTTTTCTGTAGATTAATATATGAAAGAAATTTTGTATGCATTTAGAGAAAAGTTGAAAAATAATAGAATCAGATATAGTAGATGTGGTTGAGGTTGGAAGGATTCTCTGAGGTTATCTAGTCCAACACCTCTGCTCAAGCAGTACGATGTAAAGCCAATTATCCAGATTGTTGAATACATAGATATAAGAAGACATAAAGGTGCTGAAAGCTTTGATGCACTGTACATAGGTACTTTTCACATATCCAAACTCTGGATTTTACATAAATTTTATCATCTCAAGATACAGTCAAAGAATGTTAAAACAGTGCCAAAGCAAAAAAAAAAAGGGGGAGGGGGCGCATTTTTTGATAAGTATGGCAAGATTGAACCTTTTTTTTTTTAAGACAATGAAGTGGGAATTTTCCATGCAAATATAATAGCAAAAAGAAGGTAATTTTTGTGTATTGAAAATAAGGATTGCTTAAATTGCCTGAGGCAAACCCTATTAATTTTCTGGGAATAAACTTGTTTAAGCCTGAGACCTTAACAGGTGGATTCAAGTAGAAATCTGAAACATGGAAAAAACTTTGTATTCACTTCCTTACCAGAAGATACCTGATACTTTTGGCTGACTTTCCACTGTTCTGAGGAAGTGAGTTGGAAGAAGAGTTACTGTGAACTACTTTATTACACAATGAACAAATCAACTTGCCTGGAATCACTGATGGATTTCAGATTAGTTGAAGTGCTAAAGAAGTTGAGTAACAGAATAAGTTAATAAATTTACTTGATTGATTCCAAGAAACAAATCCCTGGGAAGGTTGAGGAAATATTACTAGCTCTTCTGAAAGCCATCTGAAATGTCTTCAACATCTTATTAGGCATATGGCAAGACAAGGTCTTTAGTAAAGATAATTATTTGTCTAGTAGGATATTTAATTTTTACTCTGCTTAAAGGACTGAAGAATTGCCTGTATGCCTCATAAGGGGTTATTGAGAAACGAACTATGGGAATTATCAGTGAAGTGTCAATATTTGGAAGGCAGTTCATGCTGTTAATAGCTTGATTAACTTTTTGTTCAGTCACAGAGTGCTCAGGCAGCTGGACTAGAAGGTTGCTTCAAACTGGAATATTCTATTCTACATTCATACACAGTGACATTAGAGACCATTGAGAACACATGGAAAATCAAGTGGGTTATTCTGGAGTTTCATGGTGGCACTGATTTGGAAATTACTGAGACTTCAATGGAAAAACTTAAGATACCACACACATTTGAGGGAAGAACGGAAGCTCAAACAGCATAGTTAAATGTGATTGAACACAATTGAGATGGAAAACTTTTTGGTAAGTGTACACTTGATGCTGGTGTTTAAATGAACTAGCCACTCTGACTCATGACTACTGTCATTGACCATTTCAGAGTGCAAGACACAGAAATGTGTGATGTTGCTAAGTCACATTCTGTGTTATTCTGTGGTTGCTTCAGCTGTAGTGACAAATTTCAAGTGATGGACAGCAAAGTTAATTATATGGCAATAACTTTGGAAAGTTGAACTTCTTTCCTGGCAGACAAAGACACTACAGAATAGGCACCACGAGGAGGGCAGAGGCTACAGGAATACTCGTTTGCATGGGAGATGATATTAAAAATCTTTGGACACTCAGCTCTAAGAAATGTGTGCGCAGCTCCTCAGTATAAGACAGGAAATCCAGAAGTCCAGAGACAGCCATTGTCACCTTTCATGTTAAAATAGCAGCAAACATCTAGTCACTGACTTTACAGAATTATGTAAACTTCTTCATCTAAAGTAACTGTCCCTGAGTCTCATTCATCTTCTTTTAAAATATTTTATATTGGAAAGAGTTATAAAGGATAATGAACATAAGAATTATCTCACTTGCAGTTCTGTCTTTTTTCAGGTTATTTGGTAGCATGGTATCTGAGGAAGGCCACTGTCTATTGTGGCATCATCCTTTTGTTAACATCCCTATGGGGCTGCAGATAGGCTAATGATCTGTTTGTCGTTAATTCTCATTGGTTCTCTAATTAAGAATTGTCTAGAATACAAAGGCCTAGTGATCAGAAGTAACTCCACAATATGAGGCATTACAGAGATGAGGTTTGGGGGAAGCTCAGGATATAGAATAGAATAGAATAAACCAGGTTGGAAGAGACCTTCAAGATCATCACGTCCAACCTATCACCCAGCACCACCCAATCAACTAACCCATGTAACCAAGCACCCTGTCAAGTCTCCTCCTGAACACCTCCAGTGACGGCAACTCCACCACCCCCCAGGCAGCCCATTCCAATGGGCAATCACTCTCTCCGTGTAAAACTTCCTCCTGACCTCCAGCCTGAACTTCCCCTGGCACAGCCTGAGACTGAGACTCTTGTTCTGGTGCTGGCTGCCTGGGAGAAGAGACCAACCTCTGCCTGTTTACAACCCCCTTCAGGTAGTTGTAGAGAGCAATAAGGTCACCCTGAGTCTCCTCCTCCAGGCTAAGCAGCCCCAGCTCCCTCAGTCTCTCCTCATAGGGCTTGTGTTGCAAGCCCTCACCAACTTCGTTGCCCTTCTCTCTGGACTCGTTCCAGCAAGTCAACATCCTTCCTAAACTGAGGGCCCAGAACTGGACACAGTACTCGAGGTGTGGCCTAACCAGTGCAGTGTACAGGGGCAGAATGACCTCCTGCTCCTGCCGGCCACACATATATATATTTTCTTGAATGTCAGAATATTTGCAAATGTGCTTCCCATGTGCTGAAGAGCCCAAGCTATTTGTCCTCCTTTCTTCCCCTGTCTGCCCTATCTACTTCCCCTTCCTTGTGACAAAGGTACTTAAGCACTTCAGCAGTTTAAGCTAAATACATCATGTTATTAATTTGAACATCTTTGCTGCTTCTGCTTTTTCTGCTTGCAGTAGAAGGAAAAAGGTAGGAACTGACTGTAAAAACAGAGTCCTGCAGCTAGGTCTACCAGAGCATTTGTCAGACTCTGAAGAAGCGAGAATTTTTAAGCAAAATAATGCCAGATTGTAGCAGTCTTGTCAAAGCATCCCAAGAATAGTTGTGCTATAAACAAAAGACTATAGATTGTGACTTTGTGCAAAGCTTTGGATTGAGCTGCAGTGACTATAACTCATTTGTGTTAGAATGTACAAACTTCTGGAGAAGTTTTGTAGAATAGCTATAACAAAGGAATTTTTTTTTCTTGGGGTGGGATGTGTATGGAGAGAACAAAAAAAGGCTCTAACTGAGTTCAGGAGCTTTAGCACTTCTGTGATATGGTATGGAGAAGCTCAGCATGACTTCCATGGGGATTTATTAGAATATTAATCAGCCACAAGAAAATATGTAGATGTTTTTAAGCTATTAAAATGTGCAAATGTTTAACATTGTTACCTCCAAAATAAAATGGTAATTTATAGCAGAAATTTTGCCTTGATTTTAAACAATGAGATTTGGGTTGTTTGTTCAAATAGAATAGAATAGAATAAACCAGGTTGGAAGAGACCTTCAAGATCATCACGTCCAACCTATCACCCAACACCACCCAATCAACTAACCCATGTAACCAAGCACCCTGTCAAGTCTCCTCCTCAACACCTCCAGTGACAGCGACTCCACCACCTCCCCAGGCAGCCCATTCCAATGGGCAATCACTCTCTGTGTAAAACTTCCTCCTGACCTCCAGCCTGAACTTCCTGGCGCAGCCTGAGACTGTGTCCTCTTGTTCTGGTGCTGGCTGCCTGGGAGAAGAGACCAACCTCTGCCTGTTTACAACTCCCTTCAGGTAGTTGTGGAGAGTAATGAGGTCACCCCTAAGTCTCCTCCTCTCCAGGCTAAGCAGCCCCAGCTCCCTCAGTCTCTCCTCATAGGGCTTGTGTTCCAAGCCCTCACTAACTTCGTTGCCCTTAAAAGCCAACCTTTAGACGAGGATGGATATGCTAATATGTTTGTGCATGGAAATTGGGAAGTTTCCCATATGAGACCTCACAGTCATGTAGCCATGCCTTCGAGCAATGAACATGTTCTCAGCATTCAAACTGAGAACAGAGTAATCTGTTTCCTAACCATGCAGTGGGAGATGCGTTTCCGAATCATTAATTCTTTCTTTTGTAGAGTCTCCTTTAAACAATCCTTAGAAATCTCAAGTAAGCTCTCAGTCCTTATTTTTATAGTTTGCTAACTTTGTTTTCAACTTTTACTTAAAGTTCACAATTTTTATTTTTAACCACTTCAACTTTCATATTCAGGTACCTTTTTCAAGTGCTAAGCAACTATGCAGCATGTAAGTACTTCCCTTTTATTGTTAGTCTATCATAAAGCCTCAAGTTTTGTCTTGGGTGATGGATGGCTCCTCCTCCCTGTAAAGTTAAAGTCTATCTGAAGCTGTTCTGAAGATCATTTGTTTCTGCAGTCAGCAGGTTCTATAATTACTTTGTGTTGTCTGTGTTTCCTTGAAGTGGTTTTATTTTCATTTTGCTATTTCCTTCAATTACATCTGCATTTAGCTTTGCCTAACTAAACCCCCAGATAATGAATGTCAAGTGTATGATTTAAGCAGCTTTTCAACATACACTTTTCAAGCCTCACAAAGTAGGAAAAGAACTGTTAGACTGCAAAGATTTTTCCATTGTGTTTAGGGAGGCATTTGATTACTGTTGGAAAATGTATGCCCTGTTAAAACCACCTTGTTTAATAAGTTGCTGGTGAGATTTTTCCGTTATACTAGTATTGTGTGTTTTGCAGGAAGTATCGAAGATTTTTCAGGTGAATTTTAAGGTTGTGGCTTTCTGTGGTTAAAAAATCTTACAACCTGCATACTTTAGAGATCACCTTGTTATTTTCTTGTAACTATCACAATTCTGGCAGCAGGTGTAGCTGCCAGAGGTAACTTAACTTCCCTTTGTCCTTTCTCTGATATGGAATAGCTAAAAAGGAATATTTTGTGACATATTGCAAGGTGTTTTTGTGTAATTCAACTGAAATAAAAGCATTGATAAATTTTCTGTGATGTACTTAAATCACTTCCCTGGCTGGAGAGAAGAAAATTAGAGTATTAAGCTTTGCAGGGACTTGATTTGTGTATTTAGTAATTTCAAGCATGTGGTGTATGGAGTAGACATCTTAAAGTAAGTGTTGTTAGGACAAAGAGAGTAATTGTAGTCACCTGACTTGTGCAAACAGTTTTACTCTGTGTAACTTCTGTTCTTCAGAGAACCTAATCACCCCTTCCAGTCACATTTGCTGGTTTGATGCATCTGCATACTTTCTGACCTTTTCATCAGCATTTCAAACTGCAGCTGATAGTTAGGCTGGTGAGATAATTGACTAGCTCCCATCCACTACATATTGTTTATTGTGCTATCAATCTGTGAGCTGCTACCCTTTGTGGATTGAAGCATTAGTTGTGTCTTTATTAAATGTGTACCCAAGTGTTTTTGCTTTCTTCAGCTTTTGTATTTTTGACACATTCCTTGAAATCTTTACATTTTCACATGCCTTAATGTCTCCAGATACCTGGTACTTGTGCATTGGTGAGTGTATTAATGTGAATGACTACTTTGTTCTTACTTTTCTGATTCATTTTCTCATTGTGTTAGTCTTTGTAATTTGTCTAACACTTAAACAGAGCTTTTGAAGTAGTCCTTAATACTTAAGTGCTTATTCAGTAATTAACATAAAGAGACTCTGTGTGATACTACAGCAAAAGAAATAGCATGTGGTCTGCTGTGCATTATCTTTGATTTACATATAGAGAAATTAAACCATATACTTGTGCAGCAGTAGCTCTGTGCTGAATCAGTTCAGATCTGTGAGGAATTATTTGTAGTAGTGTGGATGTGAATGATAGCACTGCTTCTGAAAGTAACCTGGGCTGGAATCAGCTAGTGCGTATTCATGCACTTTAGAGCCTGACATAATGGGAACCAGAGACATCAGCTGGCTGTTTGTGGAGGCAGTTGAAGTTTCTTCACATTTTAGTCCCGTAGGCTCCAGGTGAGATTGTGATCATTCCAAACATGATTATTATGTAGTTCTGGAATTTTGTCCCAAAGCAAAAACTTGTTTTGGGATTCTAGGAGAGTTTTGTGTAAACACAGGGTAAGGTGATGAGAGCCAGTAAACTTGGGGGAAAAAATGACTCTATATAGTCATTTTCTTCATTATTTGAGGTGTCAAGAAAATCTGTAAAATTGGGTCAGTGTTATTTATTTTATTTAATCTAAATTCTAATCTGCAGATGTAGAATGTAGTTTGCTTTCCTTTTTCATGTGATTAAAATTTAGGCTTATGAAAATGGGGTCCACTGGTGTATTGCATGGGGGAGCTACATGTAGTTTTCTGAGCTACCTTGTTTGGTACAGTTTACATTAAAGTCAGCATGACAAGGTCCCTTATATAACTTTGTGAAGAGTTATGTGAAATCTTTTTAGTGAAAAGAATGGAGAGTAGAATTCACAGGGAGCAAAGTGAAGTGAGTGTTAAATATATGAAGATAAGCATCTGGGGCAGCACATAGTCGGATAAATAATTTGAGGAAATCTTTATATTGGGTGTTCTGAAATTCATACATCTAATCAGAAATTTTGCTTGTAAGATGATATTTTTATATTTTGTTAGATACTTATTCAAACATGGGGTGGAGTGAGAGAGAGTGGGATGTGGTGTCCACAGTTGCTTTCTCTGCCTATCCTGTGTTCTGGTGTTTATGTGCTGATAACTACTTTTACATATAAGTGCTCTTAAGTTTTTGGCTTTTAAGTGAAAAGGTTGAAAAAATTCGGCTTGAAATGCATCATTGTATTAATGCTAGTCTTTGAACTCATTTTGTTACAAAGCTTTAATTCAATTTGAATTGTAAAACAGCCTACTTTATTTCCAGTAGCTTAATTATCATCAGTATAAAGTCTTCAGTGTCATTTTAAACTTTTTTCAGTTCCTTTGAAGAATTGTGCTGGCCAACATTTAATGATATATTAATGTCCATGGCTAACTGAATTAGAAATGAGCTTTATTGAATTAGAAGTAGTCTCTCTAGCTTATTTTATAATTTACAGGGTTTTTTTTTCATCTTTTAGGCAACTGTGGAAATCTATGGTTAGTTTAAATACACATATTATTCAAGGAGAACATTTTTGGAAGACATCTGAAAAAAATTGATAGCAGCAGTTTCTTTAAGTGTGCATTCACCTGCTGTAGACAGATAAAGTAGAAAACATACATGCTTCCCTATAGTAATTCTTCTAAAATATATTAAAAGAAGCACTCTCTACTGTTTTGTGGTTGTCTTTGAGGTTATCCACTGTTTAAAGGTTCAAAGAATCAAGGCAGCTTTTGAGACACTGTCATATATTTGAAACTTTTTTTGGCTGGCATTTTGTGCTGGTGATATAGAGAAGTGGTGTCCTTTATCAGCAGCTTTCTTGGAACAACTATTTATTTGTAGTGGAATGAGACATCTAAAACTTCTGAATTTCTTTTTTGTACTTCTTGCGATGAAGTTCATTGCCTTAAGACTAGGTAGTTCCATGTCTTCATCTCTGATTTTAGCAACCAGTTCAATAAGGCCACACTGTTGGAATTCCCTGGTTTCACCTTGCCTGCTGGAGGAGGATTTTAAAAGAAACCACAGCTAAACAACAGAGCTTGTTAAAAGTGTACTGACTAGTAAGGGAGAAGTCATGATGCTAGAAACTTCTAGGCAGGAGAATGACTGGTGGAACAGTTTTTGCATCTAGCATGCTTGGAAAATGAATGGCGTGGTAAATATCTGCTACATTCGGGAGCAAAGAAAAAGAAAGTGAATTGTCTGAGGAAGGGGTTTTCTATATATTCAGAATTGCTGGGGTGGGAACTTTAGTGATGTACCAGTTCTGTAATAACACAAAATAGTTTCCTAGAAATTCTGAATGACTTTTGTAATTTCCTTTAATGAGGGGGAGGTGTGTATGTACATATACATATGTTCAAAATCCCTTTCTTGGTATAACTTACATTGCTTACAAATCAATTATGTTCCATGGGATTGCTTAAAGTTACATTCTTTCAAGTAGTATAAAATACATAATTTCTGAAACAAAAAATAAAAGCTTATTTTTTCACTTTTCAAGTGGGAAGGGGGAAAAGAAAAGTAAAACTATTTAAGTATCTAGAGAAAACACATCAGTAAAAACACAGTCTTGGTTGCAATGTGGAAAGTTAATTTATGGTGATTATTACTTGATTCTAGGCCTGTACATTCCTATTGTTCAAAATTTTTTAAATACACGTTTAAGAAAGGCTTGTTGACTATTGCAATCAAGTGGAATAGAATAGAATGGACCAGGTTGGGAGAGACCTTCAGGATCATCGTGTCCAACCTATCATCCAATACCACCTAATCAACTAAACCATGCAACCAAGCACCCTGTCAAGTCTCCTAAATACCTCCAGTGATGGTGACTCCACCACCTCCTCAGGCAGCCCATTCCAATGGGCAATCACTCTCTGTGTAAAACTTCCTCCTAACCTCCGGCCTAAATGTTGCATTAATCATTGCAGTACGCATTGAGATAAATTGTCCCTAGTTCCTGTTTGTGAGTAGATAAATTTGGAGGTTTTACAGACTTTCACATTCAGAAAAAGGCAAATTTTTAAGCCTTTTTTTAAAAATAGCATATTGCCTAGAAAGCACTCAAGTTTTCAAAGTTTTAAAACCTAGTAAGTAAAGGGGTTTGATTGTTTGTTTTGTTTTGTTTTTAATGAGAGGTAATGAAGTGGCGAAGGCTGGTGTCTCAAAACAGCTATGCAGCAAATTAGTGTCACACTTCCATATAGAAGTGTGCTGTATGGTGTTACTACGTAGTGACAAACCCTTTCACTACAGTGTGGAACGA
Organism: Melanerpes aurifrons; assembly: GCA_011125475.1. NCBI lineage: Eukaryota > Metazoa > Chordata > Aves > Piciformes > Picidae > Melanerpes > Melanerpes aurifrons. Next base: position 22,579 of record WWNC01000061.1, on the reverse strand, counting down.
TGATGGTTAGAAATTTGTCTCATGAATTCCTTTAAACTTCTGTTATGTCACCAGTAGCATTGTTATAGGGAGGTGATGCTGACTGACAAGCTTAACTAGAAAAGTGCAGATATTTAAAATTAGAAGAGATTAGTTATGTGTATATATTAAGTAATTGACAGCAATTTAAAAAGCGTGTTCAGACAAGAACTGCAATTCAGAGTTTATTTCATAGCTTTGTTTTCAAGCTTCTGAATATGTTAGCATCTCCTTTATTGTTTGCGATATATTTATGCAGGAATATTGAAGTGAGAGATTCAGAATAATACACATATATGAGTAGAGTAGTGGAAGATTAAGAGTCTCAACAAACTAGATGGGATTAACACCTGAACTATTTCATGTTGAAGATTAAACCTATAGCTTTTCTTTTATGAAAGACTGTTCTTCACCTTGATTTACAAACAGTAAATGAGCAGTCAACCCTTTTATAGAAAGGCATGCTCATTTAAATAATAAGCTAAAAAATGTGTGGGTAAATATTCTTTTAATAACTGTTTTAATGATTTTAATTTTTTTATAATTTCTGTTTAAAAACTTCCAACGGGGCAAGTTTTTAATGGGATTTTTCTTCTTTTGTATAATTATATGTTGTCAGCTGTCTCTTCTAGACTTTCATTTTACTGCTGCAACATGTCACCCTGATTTCCTCTGTATTTCTTAGAAACTCTTGAGTGGATAATTTCTTATGATTAAAAGAATTTGAGAAGCCTGCTAAGTTTAAACTATATGCCCTACTTAGGTTGGAATATGTCACTTGAGCTCTTGAAGTGAAGCAAACACAATACAGACACATTATTAGTAATTTATGTGAGGCTGATAGTTCTGCCAATGTTGGATTTTAGGGATTAAAATCCTGAGCTTGAGGACACCTGACAGTAAGTATAGAAACACCTGCACTAACAGTTCTGGCCACTCTTTAGGTAATGCTTGAACTTGTGGGAAGACAACTATGATGTCCTGTGCAGGGAAGACATAAATTTTTAACGTGGTGTAAGAGTTTGTGTTCTAGAGGAGTGAGTGCAATTACCTGTTTCCTGAAGCATGTTTCGTTCCACTACGGGAAACAACATCCAGAATTTTGTTAGTCCGTTGAACCATCATGTAGCTCTCAAATAAGCAGCAAGATGTGGCAAAGTTTAATGCCAGGGAAAACGTCAACACACCACAATTTTCCAGTGCTTTTCTTCATGGGGAGGTTATGCCCTGTTGTGCTTGCTTTCTGTGATCTGTTGCAAGTGGATCTGTAATTTCCAAACTTGGCAGTATTTGTGAGATGCTGTAATTTTTATATATATATGTGTGTGTGTATATGTATATATATATTTTTTTCCCTTTCTCTATGCATGCTTCAGATTACTGATACTCCATCTGGAAAGGCAACAGGAAAACATTCAGTGTTGTGTATACAAGTGTCAGCTTTTCTGATCACCTTGCTTCTTTTCAGCATATGTTTTTGTTGAGTATAGTTAGTAGTTGGGGTTTTTTTCCCTTAATAAATGTTTCAGAAACCTTACCTTGAAATCTTCTGTTTCTGTTTTTTTCATTGTTGCTCTGGTAGGATTACTTTCAAAAGTACAAAGTTCACAAGGAAATGGAACAAAGTGATAAAGGGCCAGAGTGACTGGACAACTGAATTGACAAACTAAATTTGGTTTTGTTAGAACATTTGAATGTATTATGGGTCATCTAGTGCAAAAAGTGTAGCTTGATCTCAGAATATGAGTTAAGAAACCTGAAATACAGATTGAACTGCCCTTGCTTTGCAGTTCAAGTTGGAAAAATGTTGAGTTGATTTTAGAATACTGTATTTTAATGCAATAAAAATTGCTATTTATTGAGGGAAATTGTTATGCTTTTGAGATTATAGCCATGTAAATGTGTATTAAGACTTAAAATTGGTTGCTTAACTGTTTTGTCAGAAATACCTAACATCTTATTTGAATTGCCTAAGGAAGTTGGAATGCTCCAGTTTGGAATCCTTGAGATTAAGTCTACAGTTGTGTTATTGTTACATGCTATGCTCAAAAAAAAACGTCTTTTAAAGAAAACTTCTGAATCAAAAAGGTGGTACAAGCCTTTGTGGGAAAGATGTACGGACTGTCCTGTTCATTCATTGCAGCTGGTTAGATGTGCTTAACTGTCATGAACTCAGTTTATGGGTTAAACCTTGCAGCATTCATGATTGACAATTGTCTTGTGGACATACTGTGCAGTAGGTGCAGTAGTAGTGAAAGTGCAGTAGAAGTGAGATTACTGTTACTACTTAGTATTGACAAACAAAGGCTTTTGCATAGGCCTTTAGATTTTAAATTATTTTGTAAATTTTGGGAGAGAGAGAGGACAAGAGTATAAAATTTAGGATGAAATAGTCTACTAAAAAAATACAATGTTGTTTTTCCCAAGTGTTAAAATGTCTTTCCTAATGCTTTGATAAAAGTGGACTAACACATGCTGGCACATTGAATCCAGTTTCTGAATTATCTATCAGTATTTCTAAGAGGAAAAGTTCATGGGTACAATTAAGCTGTCCTAGCTATTTAACGGTAGTGTGAGAGGAAACCATTGCCAGGCTTTTGGGGTTCAATGCCTGAAAACTAAGATTAGATTCAAAACTAATCCCCAAAGCAGGTAGGTGGTAAATGGAGAAATAGGAGTCTTCAGAGTGATTGTGAAAAAACAAAAATGAAAACCTAACCAAACAGAACAACAAGGAACGCCTTCAACCAGGAAAAAGTGTAAATGTTGAGCAGTGTATTTCATAGGCCTCTTTTATTTATGAGTTAGTCCAGATGACAGAGAATGACTAAAAATAGATACGAATAATTTGGTATAAGAAAGGGGTAGATTGTTTATTTCTGAAGCTTATAAATTAGATTAATATTGACATTGGATTGGAGAAAATAAAACTTCCAGAGATGCAGATGATCCTTACCAATGGCCGTCTAATGGCTAACAACTCCTCTGTGAAGAACTTTCTCCTCACCTCAAGTCTAAACTTCCCCCTGGTGCAGGTTGAGACTGTGTCCTCTCCCCAGCCTCATTGCCCTTCTCTTTGACATGTTCAAGAGTCTCAATGTCCTTCTAAATTGAGAGACTCAGAACTGGACACATGGTATATGGGACAGGATTTTGTGGGCTGCTGTTTTGGATGGGAACAGAAATGGAGAGACTTTCTTTGCCACAGTAGGAGGGTGGTATTATTTCTCTTGTTGCTACTAGCAATAGGTAACACAAACAAATTTTAGCTTATCTGCAGTTTCTGTAAACAAAAGTTTGTTAGAGTTGACTCTGAACTGCTCAGGAAAACCAGGAGTAAGCTGTACTATTACTTTGATTCTTGGATTGTTTTTTCTTAGAATCTTGGAAGTGTGCATAGCCGTGGTTCGAACTTTACTTGACTGGTGGGGGTGAGGGGGTGGCGGTGTGTGAAGTGGAATTGGCACCAAAAAAGCCAAACCACAAAACCACCACCAATACAAAAACAAAACAATCCAAAAGAAACAAATTCCTCCAAACAAACAACACCCACTCCACCCTTCCAATCAACAGCCCCACCCCCAAAAAGCAAAATGACTAAACCTACAAAAGACATGTTGGATTCTGCTACTGATTTGGGTAATATTTATGATAAATATTGTTTGGTGTGCTTTATCTACAAGCTTTGTTTTAGAGAGCATCTAACTTACTATGTGGTTGTAATTGAAATAAAACTGCATGATTTCAGCATGGGCATTGCCTTTAGGGTAAGGTAATAAACTCTCTCAGCCATCTCTAGAAGAAATTCTGTCTCCAGGAACTTCAATATCCACTTTGAGAAGTCTTCAATATTTAAATTTCAGATTTTTCCCCCTAAATAATTACTATTCTGCAGTTAAATTTTAATATGCATGCACAAAGGTATTAACCCTTGGAGCTGATTTAAAAAAACAACCTATATAAATTATAAATGTATCATTAATTTGAAAATTATTTTATCTTCTTTCAAGAATATGTGAAACTGTTTTCAGTTTTTAAAAGAATAAAATCAACCTAATTGACTTAAATGTCAGCATCACTAGGAAAAAAAGTCAGGTTCTCATTTGCACACACAATCACCCCACACCTCCCACCCCCATTGTTCACCGTGAAACTAAATTTACTTTTCAGTAGCTCACTGAAATTGTTTGGAATTGCTTTCAGAAGCCATCTAAATTAAAATATTGTTCTTTTTGAGGGACTATTTCATTGAACTGTGAAATACCTTCCTTGAAAGTACAGTTAGTCAGCCTCTTGAAGTTAATGTCTTAAATGGCAGTAACAGTATTTTGAGAGTAGAATTTGAGAATGAAGCGTTTCTTGACAGGTTATTAACACTTTCACAATGCTAAGAAAGAATTGGAAAAGTTGCTTGTGCCAGAATATTAAAAGCACAAGATTGTTTCTTTGCCAAGCATTTGAGTACTTTTTTATTCAGAAGTGATCTTAATGTGTTGTCAGTTGCATGGTGTCACTTGGTTTTGTTTTATTTGTAATGTAAATAGAATGATTTACAAGATGAAATTAGCTTTGGCAGACTGGTATTGGGAGGGAAACTTTAACTTTGAACTTGAACGACATAACCATTTTATCCTGCTGCACGTCACTGAAGAGCAGGAAAGAATGCACCTGGTGCATTGCATCTGCATGCTGTAAAAGGGAGGTAGTTTGTGGCAGCAGCAACTCTTTCTTTAGTGATGCACCTTTAGTATTTGCACCAAACAAAAAAAAAACCACACAGAGAAGGAAGAGTGCTGTTTCCTGAGAAAGCATGGGAAATTATGATAATTCAGTCAGTTACTAGTTTTTAGTTACTAGTACAAGCATTGCTTGTAGCTATTGCAACATGTCTTCTGAGCTTTTTCTTTGCTGCTGAGTGTACTCAGCTATCTCGTGGGCAACATCTCCTTTTCAAAGGACAACCTATGTTGATATCTTTAATTTAACTTTCCTTTTACATTTGTTGCAAATGTTGTATTGCTCAGTGTTTGCATTTTAAGTGATATCCGTAAAGAGATGAAAAATTTTAAGTCTTGTTTTTTTGCATGTTATTATATTGGCATGGGTCATTAAATTGGTTTGCAATAAACTCAGCTTTTGAAAATACATTTGGCCAATGAATCACTTTTTTTCCCCCTACAGATTCGATCTGTGGATGAGATGAATCATGAGTTTCAAGCTCTTGCCCTAGAATCTCGGGAATGGGAGAGGTAATTATACAGAGATGTGTGTTGATACAATTTCAGAAGTCTTAAATTATATGACATAAAATAATGAGCTTCTCTTAAGACCAAATTGATTTTTCTGGCAGCTGAAGATTTTCTTGTAGGTGAAGATACGCTAAGTACTTTGCAAGGACACTGGGATGGTTGTTGACTGGATCTACTGTGTTACTATGTCAGTCGTTAGATGACTGCTAATCTTAGGGAAGTGATGGGATAATTTATTTGAAAGCTTGTGTAGCTGCATGAAATGAGATATTTTCAGTGTCATTGTATCTGTGATAGTTAAACAATTGCTTACTACCTTTGAGAAGCAAGAGAAGACTGGGATCTGAAAACTATTTGGCTCCAGAAAATGAAACTGGCATACCCTAGCAGAAATGTGTGCCATTTCTCCCTTAGAAGATTTTAAACAGGGTGAAGAGTGCTATTGTATCATTCAGCTAAAGTGGGGGAAAGTACTTCTTGGATTAGTTTGCTTTGTTTGGGGTTTTTTTAAGTCACTGTACTTATGGAGTTGGGGAAGTAAGATCATGGAGGATGACTTAGTAGTTCCATGACCTGCATAGACAGTTTAGAGAGTGCTGGGAGACACTCAGAATGACGTAGCAATAGAATAGAATTGAACAGAATTAACCAGGTTGAAAGACCTTCAAGATCATCAAGTCCAACCTATCACCCAACACCATATAATCAACTAAACCATGGCACCAAGTGCCTCATCCAGTCTCTTCCTAAACATCTCCAGTGATGGTGACTCTACCACCTCCCTGGGCAGCACATTCCAATGGCCAATCACTTTTCTGTGAAGAACTTCTTCCTAACATCCATCCTAAAACTCCCTGGTGCAGCTTGAGACTGTGTCCTCTTTGTTCTGGTCCTGGCTGCCTGGGAGAAGAGACCAACCCCCACCTGGCTACAACCTGTCTTCAGGGTACTTGTAGAGAAGCAAGAAGGTCTCCCTGAGCCTCCTCTCTCCAGGCTAAGCAACCCCAGCTCCCAGCCTCTCCTCAGGCCTTATGCTCCAAACCTCTCTCCAGCTTTGTTACCCTCTCTGGACTCATTCCAGCAAGTCAACATCTTTCCTAAAACTGAGGGCCCCAGAATTGGACACAGTACTCAAAGTGTGGCCTACGAGGGGCAGAATGGCTTCTGTGGTCCTGCTGGCTACACTGTTCCTGATACAGGCAAGGATGCCATTGGCTGCCTTGGCCACCTGGGCACACTGGGGTCAACTAGCACCCCCAGGAGCCTGCCTGCCTGCCTCCAGCCATCTCCTGACCCCAGCCTGTAGCAGTGCATGGGGTGGTTGTGGCTAATGTGTAGAACCTGACATTCAGATGGGCTGAATCTCATGCTGTTGACTCTCCCATCTGTCCAGCCTGTCATGGTCCCTCTTCAGAGCCTCCTACCCTCTAAGAGATCAACACCTGCCCCTAGCTTGGTGTCAGCTGCAAATTTACTGATGATGGCCTCAATGTTGTCATCCAGATCATCAATAAAGATATTGAACAGGATGGGGCCCAGCACTGATCCCTGGGGACACCATTAGTGACTGGCTGCCAGCTGATGTGGTACTATTCACCACCACTCACTGGGCCCAGCCCTCCAGCCAGTTCCAAACCCAGTGCAGTGTGCACCTGTCCAAGCCACAGACTGACAGCTTGGTCAGGAGTTTGTACTTGCAGCCCAGAATGCCAGCGTATCCTGGGCTGCATCAAAAGCAGTGTAACCAGTAGACTGAGGGAGAGGATTCTTCCCCTTTGCTCTGGTGAATACCCCACCTAAAGTGCTGTGTCCGGATCTGGAGCCCTTAACAGAAGAAGGACATGGAAGTGTTAGATGGGTCCAGAGGAGCTCTATAAAGATCAGTGGACTGGAGCACCTCTCCTGTGAAGAGAGGCTGAGAGACTTGGGTTCATCAACCTGAGACTGTTACAGCAGCCTTCCAGTTTGAAGGTTACTGAACATAGATAGAGAGGGACTTTTAGAAAAAGACATGTAGTGTTATGATGAGGAGTAATGGCTTCAAATGGAAGAATCTAAATTTAGACTAGATGTTAGGAAAAAGCCATGAGTATGGTGAGGCACTGGAACAGGTTACCCAAAGAAGCTGTGCAAGCTCCTGCCCTAAGAGTGTTCAAAGCCAAGCTGGATGGGGACTTGGGCACCTAGGTCTAGTAGAAGTTGTTCCTGACCGTGGCAGGGGGATTGGAACTAGATGATCTTTATGTCCCTTCCAAATAAAATTATTCTGTGATAATCAGTATGCCTTTAGAGTTACTTACCCTGACGGGACATAGTAATGAAATAAATTCATGTTGAAGAAAAATTTAAAATAATGATCCTTTTTCTTGCTGACTATGTACTTAATTACTAATTGAGTGAGTGATGTATTTTGGTTTAACTTTATTAAAATGGTGGGAACTTTGTGATCTTTACAGGAAACCATAACTTAATGCTGAAATGCCATCTTCCAGTTGCTGAATGTTTCTGGGATGAGACGTGGTTGTTATTATGTGCTTCTTTAATGAAGCGCGAACCAATCTGTTGGCTTTCACAATTTTTACTTTAAGCCAGAGCTCCACGCTGGTTTTCTTGAAGTGCATGAATAGAATAGAATAGAATAAACCAGGTTGGAAGAGACCTTCAAGATCATCACCCAACCTATCACCCAACACCACCCAATCAGCTAACCCATGTAAACTAAGCACCCTGTCAAGTCTCCTCCTGAACACCTCCAGTGACGGCGACTCCACCACTCCTTCCCAGGCAGCCCATTCCAATGGGCAATCACTCTCTCCGTGCAAAACTTCCTCCTGACCTCCAGCATGAACAGATGAAGCTGCCCTTGAAAGTTGCCAGCCACACTGGTTATACTTCTGATTCCAGCCACTATCCCCACCCTCCTCTAGGTCTTAAAACCCCTTTTAAAGTGTTAGTATGGTGTCTGTGATTGTACCAATAGTCTTGATAGAGATAGATGGGTTTCAGATTATTTTGCTACCAAACTAAGTACCTGAAAGACTGAAATTGGTGAATTTGAAGGATGACAAGTGCCTGGAATTGAAATTGAAAGATATGACTGCTCATACAGATCTTTGGTTTAGGTTGCCTCAGATTGAGGGAGATATTTATGCATTATTACGTTTTTTGTTTGTTTTCATGGTATCTCTGTAGCCTGTGAAAATCTTTGAAAACACACCCCAAAACAAAAAAACACACACATAACAAAAATAAACTAACCAAAAACAACAAACCCAAACACAACACCCTGCACAAAGTCAGAGTCCTAGTTCAGCAGTATAGCATGAGAAATTGATACTGTATTGTGACCCTGTGCTTTAAAGTTATGTCACCAGAAAACTGGTGTCTTCCAGTTATCTTGAGGTAATGCTGGCTGGGTTGACTACTCAGTAATTGTCTTAATGTATTGTATAACAATAAAGTAGTTTTGGAATAGATTCTATGGCTGTTGTGACCTTTGGTTATAACCTTCAAAATATCAAAGGAAATGTTCTCATAAATAGCCTTGTAAGCTGGTAGTTGTGGCTCTTTTCCATGCCATACTCATCCTAGTGTGAAAGGTGAAAGGAAGGCTGTAATAAGGATCTGTTTCAGCTGTTGGAAAGTTGTTTTATCCAGACAGAGAAAATGAAAAAGGTATTTTCTCTGATCTGCAATTACTTTTCTCATGATTCTGATCCATCTTGGTCTTCCCCTGCCCCATCTGTGAATCAGTATTTGGCATTAGGAGGCTGTTCCAAGTCTTACTACATCATTATTAAAATCAAGACTGCCTAAATCCTCAGGCAAGTCTTTCTTCCATGTGCCAATGTAAAGGAACATAGAATGAAATCTGTTTTCATTGTACCATAGCACATTTTGGAATAATATATAATGTACATCCTTCTGTTAAGTCATCTGTCTGAGCTGCCTTCAGATGGAATGTGCTATCAATCAATATTTAGAACAGGACAGCATAACATAGGCCAGATGTACAGACCTGTTGCTTGTTTCTCCCTTTGCAGTTCTTTGTTGTGTAAAAGAAAACAGACCAAAGTTTTATTATCAAGAGATCTGCTGTATTGCAGGTGTCTTTGTCTAAAATTTTATGTGTCCTAAAGTTTTATCTGTTAGATTGGTTAAACACAGATGATGCTTCTGGTTCCTGCTTCCAAAAGCTCTTATCACGACTTTAAGGTCGTCATAATATTCTTGAAGAACTGCTGACACATGGTGCTGTTTCTCTGCTCTAGGCATATGTTGTTCACTATTTCAGGACACCCATAGTGGTTTCTTACGACTTTTAGTATGACCTAATACAGGCATACATAAAATTAATTGCCAAACACTGTAAAACTAAACTGACTATTCTTACAGGAAGACAAGATTGAAGCACACAAAATTGCATTGTAGAGACAATGTAATCATTTCTGTGGTCAACACTTCAGACAAATTGTAGAAGGCTCTAGGAATAACTTGGATATTAAAAAACAGAAAATCCTGAATTAAAGGGACAGTAATGGAGATGGTGCAGTTACTTATCAGAACTGTTTAAGAGGCACCTTTAGCATGATCAGCTTACTCTATGCATAGAAAGTACTTGTTCATTTGGGGCAGACCAATCGAGATCAGTGCTGACACTGAAAAACTACTTTTTTAGCATATTGTTGTTATTAAGAAATATGACCATCTCCATTATTTTGAATTAGATTGTATGAATCTTCAGAGTTTCTTTTATTGGATTAATGAAGAAATACTGAGTAAATGAATGTTACCAAAGGTAAAGTATGATGATTTTAGCTACTTGTATCAATTTATGATGACTTTTTGATTAAGGCTTTCTCAGTAGAACGAATTAAGTGGGGTTATTTTTCTTGTCTGTTCAAAAAGGAACACAGGTGTTTTTTATTTGTCTGAAAATATGCCTTTTTTTTTTCTTGAAGTTCCATAATGAAATAGTCAACAGCTGCTAGGGCTACTCATTTATATGATAATCCAATAGCTAAAACATCTGTTTCAAAGAGCTTAGTGTATGTCGTATCCATCATCTGTCAAAAATAAGTAAATAATAATTCTAAATCATTTGTCTACATGGAGGTGCAAAATTGTAAACTTAATTGTATTTAAATATTTGAGAGATGACTTTAGAAGTTTTAATGATCATTTTTTTTTCTGTACATCTGTTTGATCTTTTAACAGGATATAGTTTGAATTTAACCTGCTGAGATGTAGATGATGCTTTATGTTCTGTGGTAAAAATACTCTATTGTTAGAATCGTAGAAAGCTTTAGGTTGGAAGGGACATTTAAAATGTCATGTAGTCCAAGCTCAATTCAGTGTACCAGAGTACATGAAAACTATGAGTAAGTGAATATATCTTTGGAATTGAGAGAATGAAGTTAAAAAAACAACAACAATCAACCATCCAACCAAAGAAAACACCAAACAAAGCAAACCTACAACCCTCCTCTGAACAACATCAGAAAACCTCTGCAAACAAAAATAATAAAAATCATGCCCAAAACCCCTACACTTTGCAGTGAGGATTAGTGCTACTCTCCCACTGGTGGACAGTTGCTTTTTATCTGTGATGAAATCCTGAGAATGAGTTTGAAATTAATCAGTATTACAGTGTCTTCTGATCTAAATTTCTGTATATCATTCTAAACACTGTCTGAAAACCTGTGCAGTAGTGGAATTTACTAAATTTCAGGGTAAACACACTTTAAAGTGATGCTCTGTCTTATTCTGATACAGCTGTGTTAGGTTGTGACACCTTCACTTTTCTGTTTCTCATAGCTCTATTTAAGCTGACATGTTTGAAGCTGTAATAAAATGTAAGTCTCTTTGCAAAACCAGGTTTCACTGATGCCACGAAATGATTGCTTTCCGCTCTACACTATCCTACAAAAGGAAAAGTAGTTAGTACTGCAAACTTGTTAAAATATAAAGTTAGAAGGAGGTTGATCTGAAATCATAGAATCAACCAGGTTGGAAAAGATCTGAGATCATCAAGTCCAATGTATAACCTGACACCTCATGACTAATCAAACCATGGCTTCAAGTGCCATGTCCAACTTTTTCAACACCTCCAGGGATGGTAACTCCCACCAGCCCTGGGCAGCATATTCCAATGGACGATTACCCTTCTGAAGAACTTTTCCTAATATCCAGCCTAAATCTCCTGTGGTGCAGCTCTTTGAGACTGTGTCCTCTTGTTCTGGTCCTGGCTGTCTGGGAGAAGAGACCACCCCCACCTGGCTACAACTCACCTCAGGTAGCGGTAGAGAGCACAAGGTCTCCCCTGAGCCTCCTCCAGGCTAAACAATCCTCAGCCTCTCTCATAAGGCTTGTGCTCAAGACCTCCTCAGCCTTGTTGCCCTCTCTGACATGTTGAAGGCTCTCAATATCCTTCTTAAACTGAGAGGCCTTAACTGACACAGGACTCAAGGTGTGGCCTAACCAATGCAGTGTAAAGGGGGAGAATCACCTCCTGCTCCTGCTGGCCACGCTATTTCTGATGCAGGCCAGATGCCATTGGCCTTCTGGCCACCTGGGCACACTGCTGGCTCATGTTCAGCCTACTGTCAACCAGTACTCCCAGCTCCCCTTTCTGCCTGGTCACTCCAGCCACTCTGACCCCTAGCCTGTGGCACTGCATGGGGTTGTTGTACAAGTGCAGCACCTGGCACTTGACTTGTTAAATGCCATCATGTTGACTCCACACATCTGTCCAGCCTGTCAAGGTTCCTCTGCAGAGACCTTCTACTACTCTAAGAGAGATCGACTCCTGCCCCCTAACTTAAAATGTCATCTGCAAACTTACTAATTGGTGGACTCAATCCCCTCATCTGTATCATCAGTAAAGATATTGAATAGGGGATGGGGTTCAACACTGATCCCTGGGGGACACCACTAGTGACTGGCCTCCAGCTGGACGTGGCACCATTCGCCACCACTTTTTTGGGATTGGCCTTCCAGCCAGTTCCTAACCCAGCAGAGTGCACCCTGCCTGCCACGGGCTGCCAGCTTGGCTGGAGTTTGCTATGGGGGACAGTGTCAAAGGCCTTGCTGAAGTCCAGGTAGACTACATCTATACTGTTTTAGGTGAATCGCAGTTGCAAGATTGCATTAATTCTCCATCCTCTGATGGCTGGACTTTATCCCTTAAATTCAGGTAAAAGTAGTATCTTTGGTGCACCCAAACTATATTTGCTGACATCTGCAATGATTCTCCTATGCATTGAGAAAATGGGCTTTTCTGGAGGAGCAGGTCACAACAGTCTTAACATTCCTACCAGCACAATACTTCTCCTGTAGTATCACCACCCTTAAGTTTACTTCAGGGGAGCCTTCTTGTCACCTCTACTTCAGTGGTCTGTGAATGGCAATCTTACCCTCTTTTAAGCTATTTTCACAAGTTGTCTCGGGTGTTTATGTTAAGAAATATCTAAGAAACTCCTCTTGTTGGTTTCATCAAGGCTCATACTAAGCAGCTGCGAAGATCAGAAGGAATTTTTAAGCCACTTATGAAAGAGGGAAATCAAACCCCAGAATGTGTTTGTTTATTTGAAGCAAAGATTTATCAGATTAGTTTTTCCTAAGTTCCCAAAATTTTAACTTGAATGTTGCATGTTGCAATATGAGATGGACTGTGATCCTACTACTGATCTCTTCAATGGGATTTGTTGCAAGTTGTTTTCTTTGTGGTTTTCAGTTGCTGGACCTTGTAAAGTATGCAATATATAGTCGGGTAATACAGGTATTAATTACATGTTCAAGAGAGAATGAGATATGCAGAGTTTGCTGAGTTTGGCACAGTAGTTGTACTGCTACCAATGGGGAAAGTTAGGGAATTAATTAAAAGTAATAAATGAAGGTAATAAGAATGCTGAAGGGGTATTCCTGTTTGTAGTGTTTCTGTCATGTTGTGCTAAGTCTTAGTGATTGCGCTATGGAATGGCCGCCCGGGGAGGTGGTGGAGCCGCCGTCATTGAAGGTGTTCAGGAGGAGACTTGATGGGTCAAGCTTAGTGCCATGGGTTAGCTGTTTGGGTGGGTTGATTGGTTGATGGGTTGACACGATGATCTTGAAGGTCTCTTCCAACCTGTTTTGGTTTATTCTAATAAAGGTTTCTGTCTTTGAAGTCAGTGAAAGAAAATTATACTAAAATGTACTGCTTTAGAAGTAGCAGTGAAAAAAATGAACTCCATTGATGTGTGGAACTCAGATGTCAAATGTCATGGATTTGTAACTATCATGTACTGCTACCATGTGTGTTAGTCCCTTTCTAAAATTTGGAGCATGATGCAGTTCTAAGTGAATAGAACTTTACAGCGTGCTGTTGCTGCTGTTGATAATTTTGATCGTAGAATGGTTCGATTGAAAGGACCTTAAAGATCATCTTGTTCCAAACCCCTGCTGGGGCAAGGACACATCCTACTAGACCAGGTTGCTCAAGGCCCCACCCATCCCTGTCTTTGACAGTTAAAGGCTAAACTTTTGAGCAAACGTGGGAAGAAGGCAGTGTTAAAGTTTCAAGAGGACTGACTAGTTTTGACACAGCTATTAATTTGATTAGCTGCTTTTACAGCTGGTTCTACTTTCTGTATCTTTCTCTTATAAATTCAGAATGTCAGTCTTGTCTGGGCACATTTTCTTTATGCAGCATCATTTTCCAGAAACAGAACATAACTTTTAGGTGTTTATAATTATTCCTTGGCAATGTGCTTCCTTGTGTAAAACTGGCTTTAGTCTCTAAAAATTAATTACTTGCATATCATCTTAATACTATTGCTAATTTTTCCCCAATTATAAGTATGTTTTAAATAAAACTGTTTTCTATTTTGAACAGCTTTACCTGCCAAAAGTTTTGGGAACCTGATGATTCAGCAAAAGATGGACAAAAGGATATTCCTTGGTGATGAGTGGAGAGAGACTGCATGGGGAACTCGTAGTGATTGATGTATATACATTGACAGATCAGTCATGTTTATTAAATGATATTTCAAATTAAATTAATATAAACTGTGTATTAAATTGCACTTTAATGATGGGAATGTATCTTGCACTGGTGGTTGTGCTGACAACCATACTTTTAAAGTAGGACTTGGTATTTTTTATTTAATATTGATCCTGTTTAATATTGCCTCTATAATGAAAAATGCAAAAATGCTACAAGTTGTATTTTTAAAAACCACAATAGTTTCATTTATTTGTTTGTTTTTAACAGACCATTCTATGTCCCAACCTATTATGGTACAGAGAAAGCCTGGACAGGGTTTCATGGAAACAGTGAAGTAAATGCTGTATTGTCTCCCACGATCAGAAAGTGGTGGCCTTGGAGTGAGCATGGTAGAATATGTGTTAAGTTCCTCTCCAGCTGATAAATTGGATTCCCGGTTTAGGAAAGGAGCTTTTGTAAGTAATGCAGTGTGCTGCTTGCCTGGTTACCTGCTATGGTCATTCTGTCTTCCATGGTTGTGGTGTTTACTATAGCTGTCCATTATCCTTTTTTAATTCTTTGCTTTAGAAGGGAATGTGTAGCTGCTATCTGTCTGTCTTGCTTGGCTGGAGGGGGCAGAAGGGGGAAGTGGTTTGGGAATCTTGACTAAATGGTTTTAAAGTACCTAATACCTTTAAGTGAAGATAGGAAAAAGGTTACCAAATAGCTCAATATAAAATGTGATGACCTTTCTTCTAGTTGTTCCTATTCTGTCTTTCCATTCGGGTTTGTGTTGTGCTAGATGTGTTTAAGTGTAAAAAATAAACTTACCTAATTCAGTGTTACTACTTTAACAGCACGGCTATAGTTAAAGGTTGGAGTTAGTTCTTCCATTATAAATCTTGGCATTCCTTTTCACATTTTGGCAGTTACTAATTGCATGTGGCTGAAACTTGACGAATTTCAAGTTACCCACCAAATGCAATTTCATTTAAAACAAACTCTTTGTATTGTTTTACGTGCACTGTAGTGTAGAATTAGGTCACCTTGTGGTGCTCCTATTGTTCTGTTCCATAATCAGAATCAAACAGATTCTTTTCCTCAGGGCACTAGAGATGCTGAAACAGATGGACCTGAGAAAGGAGATCAGAAAGGCAAGGCTTCTCCATTTGAGGAGGACAAAAACAGAGATCTTAAACAAGGAGATGATGAGGATGTTACTAAATAAATGGCAGAGGTTTGCCAAATGGAATGGATGCCGATTGCAAAGATTTTAAGTAAGCTTTAACTGTTTCTCAAGAAGACAAGCGTGTCTCTTAAGGGCATTTTTTACAGTTCTGGTTTGTGTGTCAGCTTTAAACATTACCCAGCTGCAGACTGATTCTTCCTACCTCATGTCCTCCCTTTCACTGTGCCACATCTTTCTTAGGATGTCATTAATGTGTGTGTCACTTTTCATGAGAACAAACTCATCTTAATATAATAATTATTCAAAGTAAATGGGTACCTTCAAAATGTGGGGAATTAAGAGAGAGGTGAAAACTAACCCTTTGAATTTCAAACTAAATTGCTTTTTCTTTTTCCTTCTTTTTAGTACTCTATGACTTTTTGCATCTGATTGTTGTAGAGAGTAAGTCCTACAGAATTTTGATTTTTTTCCTTCTAATTTTGCCAGTGGACACCACAGCATAACACAGCTATTTCCCCACAAAACTCTCTATAGAAATTGTGTAATGAGAAACAATGTATTTCCCAGTTCACACAGTTAAATGTCACCTCTTCACAGTATAAAATAGTGTTATGGTTTGTTTGGTTTCTTAGGGGACAATCTGACCAAGCTTGAGCTCTTGAAACATACATCCCTATGTGACAGCACAACCAGCCTGTTTTTCCTAAACTGCATTTCAAATTGGGGTATTTTTAAATGACTGGTCTTTGCTTTTTTAAAATGACTGTGGGGCATTTGTAATCTGTCATACAGAAGAATTAAAAGGATTAGAAAACTAGAGTGCTACTCATAATTTTTGTATTAACGGATGAACATGATCTGATAGTTGTGGTTTCATTAGTTCAAAATTGAACAAATATATCAAAATGCATGTTTGAATCTGTATGTATTTCATACCCTTAAAAAGAAATATATTTACATGAGGCCAAAGAGGGATTCTATTTTTCAAGACATGTTATAAGAAGAGAATACCAAGCATGTTAGAGCTTCAACAAGTTCTTTTTGGATGCATGCTGCAATAGCTACCATATTTAAAGTTACCTTCAATATTGCATGTAGAAAATGCAGAATTAATTTTGTCCAGCTTTTCTTTACCAGCATCTATTTCAAATTTTGAAAAAATAGTCATTTGCAAAGTACATTTTTAAACAGAGAAGTTACTGAAAAAAAACCACAAATGCAAAAAAAAGCATCCAAAACCGTAAACCTCAAAAAAAAAAAAAAAGGCAAAAAAAAAAAGACCATCTAATTTAAACGGGCCATATAAAGTGGTGGTATAAAGCACTCCAGAGGTTTATAACTGAAGTTTTGACACAACTTTAACTATAGCAACAGAACAGCACCAATGTAAGGAGCAACCTATATTAGGTAAACATAAGTATTAGTTAAAAAATTCTGTCCTGTCCTCCTCCTTGTATATTTATCGTAATTTTAAAAACCTGAAATATGTATGAAATAACTGCCTTTTTTTCCCTTTTGTTCTTCACTTGGTCGATACTGTATGTTACTTGGGAAGAATAAGGAATATTAAGTGGCTTCAAACTCATTTTGTATGTTGAGGAAAGTTGATTGCTACATTAAAAATAAAAGTCTGAGTGTAACTGCTTTATTTGAAGTATTTTGTCAAAGTAGTGGACCATAATGTATTGTTGAGTAAACTCACTAAAAAGTGCTTTCAGCTGTACAGTCTTAGACTGGATATCAGCAACGTAAGTACTAGCATATTTCTTTGCATTAATCACAAGATCAGTGCTTCAGTAAGGAATAGTTCAGCTTTGGAGTCCTGAAGGAGGAGGAGAAAAAGTAGTACTAAGGCTGTGTCTCTATCCTAGAATTAGCAGTATACCATACTAGGCTGGCAGGGTGCTGTTGGAATAAATGTAAGTTAATTCTGCAAGACAGCATTTGGTATTTGAGCCTAGTTTTAACAAATAAAGCAAATTTAATGGAAATTGGATTTTTTTCTGTGAAACAATATATAATTATTGAGTTCTGCAGGCACAATAATGCTGCTAAGGGATCATAGATTCTCTCACAAACTCTTTCTAGTGGTTGACTTAGATTTTGCCTGTAAAAATTTGTGGTCCAAAAATGTGGCCTGACACAAAAAGATGGAGTACCACTCCAAGTTAAAATACCCTAGATCTAACCATATAGGCATCTGTTTAGATGCAAATCTGGTGGCATCTCACTTCAGGTGTTTACCTGTAGGTCTTTATAAGAGTGTACAGAAATCTGTAGTCAGTGGGGATGTAGTCAATGCATCTGGGAGAAAATGAGAAAACAATTCAACTTGTATCCTAAAGTAAATACTAGTGGCCAGCTGAGTTGCTTTCTAGGCTCTGTCAATGCATCTATTGGGTTTTTGTCCTAATGGAATTTACTAGTGCACATAGAGATGTGTAAGTGTAGCTCTGTCTACATCTCAGTTGCCACCAGCCCTTCATTTACAAAACAAATGGTCAGGCATTAAACAATTTCAGCTCTATTATAGCTTTCTTGCTATCACCAGAAATCAAACACTACATTTGGCTTCATCCTAAAAGATTATCTTCTGGAACAACAGGCTATATTGTTATTAGGTGACTGAAATGAAAGCAATGGAGTTGTATTAGGAACATTTATTCCCTTGACCAATCATCTGAAGTAGTGTAGTCTGTTAAGTGAGTTGTGTAGGATAAGGTAGTTATTAGTCCATTTTACTGAGGGTAAAAGAGAAATTGTTTACCTTCAAAATGTAAAATATACTTGCAATATTTTATGTTTGTCTTTTCCAGTTGAAGTTTTATTCTGTCCCCTTTGGCATGAGATGCACGTAGCTATTTCCTTTCCCCCCTGCTAAGTTTCTCTTCCATATGTGTTCTAATAATTCCTGTAGCATTAAAGAGTTCTCCCAGAAGTTACAGGTGACCACTGATCAGTCCATGCCAAACAGCTTCAAAGATCAGTTTGATTTTCCTCACAAGTGATTTGAAGAGCTGTATAGTGTTGACATTTTCATTTAAAAATAAAATAAAATTATGCTTTGAAATAAAATGCCCCCTTTATCTTGAGCTATCAATGCATGCTGGTTAAAATTCTTAAGATCAGTCTGTCACTTCCCTTTGTAATGTCTAAGAATTCAGAGATCCTTTTGAAACAAAAATGCTGTGCTCTGTCCAGGGACAACTGTTTTTAAGCCTGAAGAGTCTGTCTTGAATTATTTCTGAACAGTCGTACCCCTGGAAGTCGACAGGCCTCCCCAACAGAAGTAGCTGAACGCTTGGGCCCCAATCCCAGCACCACAGAAGGATTAGGTCCACTTCTAATCCTACAGCCCACAAGCCTCTGGTAGAAGAATTTTTCAAATCCAGAAAATCAGAATCTAGATGCCATGGAACAAGTTGGTCTTGATTCTCTACAGTTTGACTACCCTGGCAATCAGGTACAAATGGACTCTTCGGGAGCTACTGTAGGACTTTTTGACTACAATTCTCAGCAGCAGGTTAGTACTGGGCTTGAAAACACCAGATTGGTCCTTTAAATTGTGCATTATACTCTTTGATAATCAGTCTATTAAGCATATAATGTATTTAATTTTGTTCCATTTATGACATAGTTGAGCAAATATTTAATCTTGAAGAATATTGGTGCAAAATTTCCTTCTTAAACTTCTGAGGATAGGAGTTTGGTTTAAAATGTTTTTTTTAATAAGCAAATCTCAATATATTACAGCCTGACTATTAAATGCATCTTTTTTTCTTTCCCAACAGCTTTTCCAGAGGACTAATGCTCTGACTGTTCAGCAGTTAACTGCAGCCCAGCAGCAGCAATACGCACTGGCTGCAGCTCAGCAGCCACACATAGGTGAGGTTTTTGTGAAGTACAGCAGGTGCCCCTGGCAAAGTCCATGTGTTGCTTTTGCTATAAAACTTTCAGTTTTCCCTAGAGTATTCTAAATTAAATAGGTACTGATCAAGTTGGCCCATTTTAGCAGTTCTGTAAACTGTTCAGAATGACTGTATAAAACTGTCCTGCCCTTAAAGTTTTCTTTGTAAATTTTCACATACTTTAAACTGTTGTATACAAAGAAATAAAAGGTACTTGTGTAGTCATTGAATTTTTATGGGAGAAAAAGTTAAACCCCCCAACTTTTCTGCTCTAAGTAATGATAGAAACCCCAGTTTTCTTTACTAAAATAACAGGCTATTCTGTTATTCTGTTGCTGTTTAGCATTCTTGACAATCCAGTTAAACTATCATGCAGTAGGATTTTGAAATTAAACTTCTGTGTTAATTCATTAGTCTTTGTTATGACACCTTTTAAACACCTTTTTGTTCTTGTAGGTATCTTTCTTTGTGCTGTAATTAATTCTTTAGCAGGTTATTTTGTTTGTTTTCTGTCCCTTAAATTCAGTAAATTAATTAAAAGCATAAAGTTCTTGAGTGTGCTGGAAACTCAACAAGGAGGCTCTATTTCAGTGACAAGGCTTATCTTCTGGCTTGTTCAGCTAGACTGTGAGGTCTGTTCGGACTGGGATCAGCAGCCTAGAGCTAGGGTTTAAAAGTCATTCTCTTTGTTTTGCATTGCTGACTAACACAGTTGCAGAACTGAGAATATGTCAGATTGGGATGTTTGGACAAGTTTACTTCTGCCTGTCCTTGACTTGTAAACTGCAGAGAGGCCCCTACTTTGTATGAAGTGCTGACTGAACAGTCAGCTGTATCTTTCCGCTTTGAAGTGCAACCTTTTCTGATTTGCATATTAATAGAAATTTGTCAAAAAGCCTCCTGTTTGGAAGGAGGAACATACTTTGATGCACTGGACTAGTTGCTGCTGTGGTATTGAAGAAAGTGTGTGAACCTGACTGAGAGGGAATATTCTTTTGTTTCATGACTGAGTTGTCTCCTTCCATTATGATTCTTACATGAAATTTGGATTCTCACAAGTAAGATTAGCATATCATAACTGGCTGTTTAAAATCTATGTATCTGATTGAAAATATCTGGTTAGGTTTGGTCCCCTAATGTCAGGGAAAAGAGATTTGTAACACTAGCGGGTGATTCTTTGGCTGACTGATTCACTTCAGACACCAGATGATTTGTCTGATACAGATTTAGTTATAAGACTAGTGTAACTTTTTAGATAAAGTTGTTCAAGGTAAATTCCACTTTGAATAGTCCTTTCCATGTAAGATTGCATATGAACTAAATTTCCTTACGAGTCTGTAGATCCAGCAAAACAAAGCTGTTAGGCCTTTGGATTAGTAAGAGAGCTGCTGAGAAAACACAGAAGTGTTTATTTCTCTAATGGTGTACCTACTCTTCAAAATTCTAAAGTACAAGCAGTTCTGATTTTAGCAGATATGCCTTGCAATTTGATTGGTTTGAATGTGATGATGCTTGCTAAGTATGTTAGCTATAATTAAACTCTGTTTATTGCTGTAGCAGGCGTATTCTCAGCAGGCTTGGCTCCAGCTGCTTTTTGTGCCAAACCCATACATTATCAGTGCTGCTCCTCCAGGTACTGACCCATACACTGCAGCTGGATTAGCTGCAGCAGCTACTCTAGCAGGTAACTAAACACTTTCTACTGTGTCTGACTTCATAATTTTTACTGAATTAAATTAGAAAAAAGCTGACATCTATCATACTTGTTCTCTGTAAATGTATTCCTAGGAAGGAAGGACTTGGAGGAAAATTAATATTGCTCTTTTGAAAGTGTTTACTAAAAATCTAAAGGGATTCAGTTTCTGTAATATATGTATCTTAAGTATTAATTTACACTCAGATTTTTATATGAACAGTTAAGTATCTTCCATTCTGAGAATGCTTGTCTTTAAAGTTTCATCTGACATTAGTAGTAGTATTATTTTCAAAAAGACAAGACAGCTAGCCAGACCTTCCTTGTATGTTTTCACTTGGTGCATTAATTTTCTAATTTCAGATTTTCTCATTCCCAATGGGCATGAGAATAAAGATGGTCTCCAGAGAAATAGATACCACTGTGAAGCAGCACTGCTGAGGATTCAAGTCCCAGCTAGTGTTCAGACCTGAGCATAACATTTAGAAAAAAAACCTCTATTTCCTCTTGATGGTTTCACAGGAAAGGCAGTAGAAAGAACTAAAGTACATATATACATAATGCATTATGTGCACAGTAACAGTGGTTTAGAAAGCTCATTTTTCTTTTGGTTCATTACCAACAGACTGGAAAAGGTAAGTGTGCCCTCTAAAGGGTGTAATGTAGTAGGTGGGGGGAGGCAGAGATAAGCCAAAGAAGCAAACAAAAAGGAAGAATAATACTGATATACTGAGAGTTTGATCAGCTATCAGGAGAATGAATTTGGTTCATTCTGTCATTTTTCTGAAGTGATCTCTTTTTTTCCCAAACATTGAAATGGATTTTGATGTTCTTTGGTATACAAGCTTTGATTACTTTAAGGCTTTTTCTTTGTCACTGAATGTCACAAGGGTATTTGTATTTTCATAGAGAAAGTCTGGTTTGATGTGAATCCTTTAATGTGTTTGTATTCATGTATCACTTTGGCTCATGTGGGAATTCATTTCTTTTTTAATACTAATTTTTTGTTTTGACATGTAGAAGATAGATCAATGAGAGATGCTACAAACAGTATGAACAGTTATTTTAACTATGAATTGGGTAATCAAGTTTTCTGGTTTTAGGTCCTGCTGTGGTTCCACCTCAATATTATGGTGTTCTCATGGGGAGTGTATCCAGCCAATTTATTTCAGCAGCAAGCTGCAGCAGCAAATACTACAGCAAATCAACAGGCAGCTTCACAGGCACAACAGGGACAGCAACCGGTACGTTCTACATAAAAAGGAGCTGTGCGTTCGAAGCCTTACTTCAACATTCCCAGTAGAATCAGCTTCTAAAAACTTTTCCTGATTTAGATGTTGTATTGTACCAAACAATGAATGAATAATAAAAATTCTCAACTTCCTCATATTACTGATTATCATTATATTTTAAAATTCACTACATACTACATATTCTACAGTCCAGATTTTTTTAAAAGACAAAAACACCCCAGCATTGAAAATAAGTGCTTTAATCCAGGTCACTGTGTTGTGGTGTTTTTCTAGATAATGCTGCCAGTATAACCTAATTAATCACACT